>CM053399.1:53350855-53472251 GCA_028644305.1 Xerus rutilus | reverse complement strand
TTATTATTTTTATCTGAAAAAACTTAATAGAAAAACTGTTGTTTGGTTTAGCTCTCAGCAGCCCGCTCCTGGGCTCTGAGGAAGCTTGCCTTCTTTTGAGCTACCCGATCTTTCTTCTGAGCAAGGGACATTTTAGGACGGTTCCACCTCTTCTTTTTAACTTCTCTCTTGGGCTTTTTCTCATAGACTGGATTCTCTCGTATAGCAGAATGAGCTTTCTTATACATCTCCTCCATCATGTCAGGGGTAACGTTGTTCTTTATATACTGAGAGAATTGTTTCTTGTAAGCATCTTCATCTTCTTCCATTAGATAACGCATATAATCTGCAACATTTTGCCCCATGATGTGCTTACGATGTACTTCTGCATTGAACTCCTTGCTTTCAGAATCATAACCAGGGAATCGTTTGGTACTGGCAAATAATATCTCTGTTAGTTACACGAACTATCATTCTGTATTTTGGTGTGTTGTACTTATTTTTGTCCTGGATCACCAAGCGTTTCCGAGCATAGTAATCAGTTTTGCCCTCATCCTGCGGAACAGAGACCCCGGTCCGCGGCTCCACTCTTTATTTTATTTTTATGTGGTGCTGAGGATCGAACCCAGTGCGTCACGCATGCTAGGTGAGCACGGTACCACTGCGCCATAACCCCAGCCCCTCTCGCTCACTTTCTACCAAGCCGTGTCTAAGAATTGCCTCTTAAGTGCATGCTCTCCTCTTTCCCCACTGCCCCAGTTCAGGCTTCATTGCTCACCTAGACTACTCTCCAGCCTTCTTGATCTCCCCACCTCCCAGATTGCCCAAGATAGGGACCCTTATTACCTACATTTTTCCATATGCTTAAACAAGGTTACCAGGCTGTTAAGTAACTTGCTCAGGGTCCACCCCTAGTAAGTGGCTGAGCTTTTGCATTATATTTCTGATTATGATCTCATGAGCAGAATTTCAGTCTATGTCTCCATAGCCTCTACAGCCTCTGGCATAATGTAGGTGCTCTGGAATGTTGGTTGGTTGGTTGGTTGAGTGAATGAATGAATCAGTGTTATTCCCATTGAACTTGCCTTCAGGCTTAAGAGGGCCTGGCTGAGCATCTGTAGGTTATGCCAAGAAGTATGGATTTTGTTTCATCTCCTAATGCCCAGCTATACACAGACATGTTCCCTCCCACTCAGTAACAAACTGCCTGGAACTCTTTCCTGGCTCATATTTACAAGAGAATGTGATAAATTCTGTATTGATCCCTCCTGTTCCACTGTAAATTTTGCAAAAGATGATTAAATAGAGCAATAGAGTCTGCAGGCATTGTGGCTCAATATGTTGTGGACTGGTTTATCGACCTCCTCCATCCAAAGGCAGCCAGCGCCTATCCCTGCTGCCCCAGACCAGTAATTAAAATCCTGTGAGACTGGGATTTAAAATCCAATCATATCCCTGAATCAAGCCTTCTAGCCTCCCCATGTGACGAGTGCAATAAGGTAACGGCAGGAGCATGTTTATGTCTGTGCTGAAGCAGTCCCTATAGGGTGGGTAAGAAATGGAGAGTTGGGTAGCCCTGCTGGCTAAATCACTTCACCCTGACACCACAGCCACTTGTAAGACAATCTGTAGGTACATAAACAAGTCCTAGCCAAAGACCCAAACTCAGGCTATGAGAGCAAAATATCATGCACAAAAATTCACTAACTCTGTTTCATTGTACACTTTATTCTCATAGCCAGTATAGTTGGTTTAAGTGATTTGACCTTGATAAATCTATTTTTGGCCTTTGGGAACCAAATACATATGTGTGTGAATTTTCACAGGAACTCTTGAACTTAATCTAAATTGCAGCCATCCTCCTGGTGCTGAGGCCTGCAATCAAGGCACATGGTATTGCTGACATAAACATGTCCATCTCCCCACTGTGGGACCAAGCACTCCCTAAGAGCAGAAAGAGTGTCTTTGTGTTCCCCTTTGTATCTCTAGTACCTATTATGGTGCCAAATATGTAGAAGACTCTCAAAAAGTATCTTTGAATGAATGAATAAATAAATAGGTATTAACAATTAATCTTGAAAAAATAGTTAAATGAAGTGTAACAAGTAAACTTACCAAGGGGACATCCATTTGGTGCTTGAACATTTCCAATGCTGGAGAACCCCCTTGTTCCTGGGGCTGCCCATATTCTATCTTTGGATGTTCTGTTGTTTAGAAAGTCAGCTACAATCTGCTTCCAGTCTTATAATTAACCTTGGGTCCATAGAGAATGAATCCAATCCCAGTTCTACACAATGGCCCTTCAAACCTGAAAATGGCAGGCACATTCCACTGAGCAATTTTTTCTCCAGCCTAAACCACCAGTTCCTTTAACCATTTTTCTCACATGGGTTCTAAACCCTTTCCTATCTTAATTACATTTCCCAGAACAATTTCCACTTTGTCTCTCTTCCAAAATACATGACTTCCCATTTATCTCCATTAATTTTCATCTCATTTGTTTTGACTCTTAGTGTCAGTCTCCTGTCAGGTGTATTTGGTGCCCTGCCCGTCCTAATTACATCTGCAGATTTGATGCATGGACCATCCTGTGATATCCATGTCAGAAACAAACATGCTGAATAGGACCACAGCCATTTGCCGCCACTGGAAACTTCTGTCAAGTCAGCTCTGATCCATCAGTGCCTACCAGCCTTGAGTCTGGTTAGTACATCAGTCACCCAGTGACATTCCACATGCTGCTAGCATCAAACTCACATTTCTTCATTGTGACCATGGGATTGTTCTGAGACATCCCATCAAAAGTCTGACAGAGTCCACTTTTGCCCTAACCAAACAGGTAATCCTGGTAAAGAAAAGAATGGTGGGTAGTCTGGCATGGTTTCTGTGGACCCATCCTGATGGCTAGTGATCATCCCCCCATTTCCCTTCCTAGGCATTCACAAAGCACCCTTAATAATGTCTGATTCTGGAGACAAGACAATCTGCATGAAAAGTTTGTGATCAGAGGAGTGCCCTAGTGATTCAAAGGAGGAGGTGATCCTTAGGCTAGAGTGTTCTGGAAAAGCTGAGGCTCACCTCACAGAATGTAAGGTCTGGGTGGTAAGTTAAGAGGAGTTTGGTGCCACTGAAGAGGACAGTGGCAGCCCACTGTAGTTGTTCCTTTTGATCAGTGCTGGGAGAGTGGACTGAAGAGTGAGAGGAGCTTAGGATGGGGTAGGCAGGTGGGAAAGCCTGGAAGGCCTGGGTTCTAGCTTCTGCCACTCTCCCATTCCCAGTTTTGGTGCCCTTGGACTTCAACTTTTCCTTCCCCAGATTTTTCCACTTTTCCAGTCTTTTTTAAGTGCTTAGTATACATCATCTGCTCTTCCTAGCTGGTGCTTCCTGTCTCCCCACTGACAGTGTATGGCTCACCTATCTTGTGGGGAAGGAGGTGATCATCTCTACCTCCTTACCCCCTGATACTTACCAGATGGTATTATATTGTTTCTATTATTCTGCCAGAGGACAAGACCAGTCTGCTTCCATTGAGTCCCTGGCCCCTGGCCTGTAGTAACTGGGCAGAGGGTTTTAGTGAAATGGCTGAATGCGGCCCTAAGGCAGTAGCTCTCTCTTCCTTAAGCTTTATTCATCTGCCTTCCTGAAGGCAAGGGATCCTATCTGACCGTGTCCATGGGAGTTAGGACTTCTAGATGACCTCCTGGGAGATCAGTTAATGTGGGTCACCATTCACCTCATCCCCAAATAGGGAAGCCTGAGTGGGAAGAAATGGAACCCAGTTCTGTGCCCTTTCTACAAAGCTGTCTATGGCCAGCCTACCTCAAGAAACTCCCCTCTTTTGCCCTGGGAACACCTGAACACAATGGAAGGAGGAAAGATTTCTCCTTGTTTCCTCATTAAGGAAAGAGTCATTAAGCCTTTGATAGCACTTCATAGTGGAAAAGCAGATTTGGTTTCTTTTCTAAAAAATTCTTTATTATGTAAAATTTCAAACTCTTTCAGATCTCTGAGCCTCTGTTTTCTCAGAATATTTGTATGATTAATTAGTCAAACACAGTACATAAAGGTCTTAGACCCAACAGATGTTAGCCTGTCTCCTTTCTCTTACTCATCTTTAATTTTATAGATATAAAATGGAAAAAAATAATCTCTCCTTTCTTCATCAGATTTTTAAGAATTAAATCCATGTATGTATTCAGAGACTATGGCATATAATAAGTGCCCAGTAAAATATTCTTGGTTGTGGGGAGCTATATCTGCAAGTGCATGTGCCTGCATATGTATGTTGAATGGTGCTCTGTTGTATGGTTTTTGGAAAAAGCTCAAGATAATTTATGAGGGTATTTCTGCTGTGCTCCCTGTGACCTTCTGAGAAAGTTTCTTCTCTCACCTTTAGCCTCTAGAAATACAGAGGAAGACCTGAGGAGCTATGGAGAGTAGCTATATAGATTAAACTGAGACTTGGCAGGCCAGGACTGTAGGCTAAGGGCCAGGAAAGAGAGTAAAGGGAGCATGAAGGACAGCAGGAGCCCAGAAAGGGGAACACAGGTCACCAGGCTTTGAACAATGAGTAGGTTCTAGGTAATCAGGGAGAAAGGGGTGGGACTCTGGGTGTGAGGAGTGACCTAGAGAGTGTGGAGATAAGGGTCTCTGAATGCTTCTTTGGTGGGGAGCTCACCACCAGAAAGAATAGATTGATCTGCATTGACACCTCTGGTCATAGAAAAGATAGTATCTATTAGAGAAATACTGGGGATTGAACCCAGCGGCACTCTACCACTGAGCTACATCCCTAGGCTTCCACCCCCACCTTCTTTTTATTTTGAGACAGGGTCTCACTAAGTTGTTGAGCCTGGCCTCAAACTTGGAATCCTCCTGCCTCAGACTTCCACATAGGTGGAATTGCAGGTGTGTGCCAATTTCTTTTATATTTAGCAAAAACTTCTAATTGGAGAGAGTGAACCAACTGCTAAAATAATGAAAATCAGAATAAAGGTGGTAAAGGAGCTGGAAGTAAAAGTGGAAAGGAAAGTGGGTGTAAGCACTCCTACAGAGAACACTGTACCCTGTTCAATCTTATATTTAATTATTTTCAAACTTTTTATCTTACTCTGTCCTCACAGAACCCCTAGAGGTAAGCAGACCAGCAATCATTGCTATACAAGTGCCCTGGATCACACAGAAAAGTAAAGCAAGTGCCCTGAACCACATGAGGGTGGTTTCCCTCATCGTAATGGTTCCCCAATGCTGTGTCAGAGCAAAGGGGTGAGCCATGGAAACTGCAGTCATGGTAGAATGGATGGCTAGAAGGGCAGTATGGCTCACAGAACTTGGAGGAGGGGAAAGTATGCTGATATTATTGATAATAATGGCCTAACACATTTGTATAGCACATTTACTATTGGTTTTTAAGCCCTCTTAATCACCTTCCCTGATACTCACAGAGGTATGCATGGGCTAGGACAGGATAGTGTCAAGGGAGGAGTGAATGACAAACCACCTTCTACCCCATCCAGCTTGTGAGCTTGTCCCAGCAGCACAGAGATCTGAAGCCACCCCCATCCCAATTTTAACACCCTCCCAGGAAGAGCAAGTCAGGCTCTTTCTCCCAATTCTTCTTTCCTCCTTCCCATTGTAGCGCACAGAGAGTGTCAGGCCTGACCGACCTATTGTCCACCCAGGCAGGGAGGAATCTGGGACCAACAAAAAGGCTAGGGGATTCAGCCTACAGGAACAAAGGATGTGGTCATGCACTTGCTATCAGAAAGGCTCTTCCAGGGCAGAAAGAACACCATGTTCAGTGTGGCCTAAGAAGATAGCACCTAGAGAGGGTACAGTTAATTTATCTGGCAAATATTTCTGAGCACTTGAGCTGGGTAGCAGGAGAGTGGCAGTGTATCAGACATAGTCCTGACTTCTTACGGTGCTCAGTCTTGAATGTGACAGAATTTTTAATGCAGAGGGGTTGATGCAATAAGATTGAAACAGTACCTCTGACAGAACAAGAGGTGGACCCCACCTGGGGTGGAGTGGGGTACAGCACGGAAGGCTTCCCAGAGGAGATGTCCAACTGGGTCTCAAAAGATGACCAAGTGTTTGCAAAGGACAAAGGTAGGAGAAGGGTGACAGATGGTTCATATAAGAGGGGTCTGACAAACACCCTTGGAGGATCATGAGCACAGAGCTGGGTACTGGGCACATTCAGGGGAGCCAGGTGACCTGTTTCAGATGGATTAGAGGGGAATATCTTCTTAGGGAGTTGAGAGCTCACCATTAAGGTCTTTTTCCACATAGAGCATCTCTGATTGTGTCAAATCAAAGGCAGGCCTGCATCAGAGAAGAGCAGTGGGCTCCCTACGCATCACTGGGCAGGCCTTCTCTCCCACCAACACCATTTCCACTGTCTTACCTACCCTGAATGATGACACCTCTGCCAGCCACAGTGGCACCAACCAGCACCAGCCCCATGACCACCACCCCCACCCTAATTTCCCTGGCCCAAGTCCTATTGACAGATCCCCCAGAATCTGAAGGAATTCAAGACAAATGGTTAAGAGGATGGAGTTAATAAAATTTGAAAAATTGAGGCCTGTCACTCCACTAAACTTTTTTCAATACCACTGACAGAAACATATTTCCCCAATGAGTGACCTTCCACAGCTGTAGCGGGCAGGCGCAGCCACAGCAGTGCTGCCAGGAAGCCAGTCTGCTATTTATCAGATATTATAAGCTGGGGCACACTAATCTGGAGCAGGAGAGGAGGG
The DNA here is from genome assembly GCA_028644305.1 of Xerus rutilus. NCBI lineage: Eukaryota > Metazoa > Chordata > Mammalia > Rodentia > Sciuridae > Xerus > Xerus rutilus. The sequence goes on along the minus strand of CM053399.1, from coordinate 53,465,508 downwards.
GAGGGTCTTGCACCACACTGCCTGGGGTGCTCCAGGTGTTTGCCCCAGCCCCAGACAGCCAGTGGGAGGTGACGGATGGCCTGCGATTAGCACTCCCCACCTCCGTCCAGCCCTCTCACTTGCTCCCAGAGGCCTGGCCCTCTAGACCAGCTGCTTGGCCTGGAGGGGCCCTGGGTGGGAGACAACGGGAGGTCAGGCCAGGGCACGGGCCATCCTGATGCCCCCAGAGAGGACAGGCGGGTAAGACCCAACATGGTTATTTATTGTAGTGTAATGGTTTGTGGCCGGTGGTCGTGAGGGTGAAATCGATCAGTGGTAGAAGTCAGGTTCTATCAATTATTACAGCAATTAGTCAAGTCAGCGAGGGCATGGGGCTGGGGGAGTAATATTAGGTGGACATTATCCATGGTGCCCCTGCCGCAGCCTTCCTAAAGTGGGGAAGACCTGCTGCCCTCAGGCTCCAGAACCTTGAGGAGCCTAGCTGGCGTCCCCCAATGAGTGGCCTGACCTGAGAGCCTCCTGGGCAAGGGACAGTCCCAACACTGCTTTAAAAGGATCTCCTGTGCTAGCTGGCCCAGGTGCAGAGATGTCCTACCTGTCCCCTTCCCATCCTTTATGAGAAGTGACACGACTCCTACTAGAAATTACTCAGTGGCCAATGTTTATGGCACACATTTTTCATTCTGTAAGCAAATATAGATCACTGACAGCACTTGTTTGGAGCAGCTAATCTCACCCTCTGTTCTTTCTTTCACTGTCTTCTCTCTCCCTCCCCTCTCTCTCCCATTTCTTCCACTCCTTTTCTCCTTTTTTTTTCTGTCTTCCTGCACATTTTTCTTCCCTTCTCTATTTTCTGTCTCCTTTCTCTAATTTCTTTCCCTTCAAGAGGTCTCTCCCTAATCCCCCTCCACATAGCCCATATCTAGTGATGGAGCTTTTCTTGAGGCTGCCAGAGAAAGGAGAGGCCTTTCCATCACTTAATTGTGGCTCCTTCTGCCCCAGCTGTGCTGCCGGAGCTTTGTGGGGAAGGGAAGATGCTGCCTGACACTAGCCGTCTCCCCTTGCAGTGTCCCCTTAGTGCCCAGTGCCCAGAGTATAGAGCTGGACTGGGAAAGCCATGCCAGGCAAGCAAGTCCCTGAGCACTCTATTCCTCCCTGAGCCCCAGTGTTGCTGTCTGCCCCTTCTTCAGCACACCGACCACCCTCGACCTGTGTTACTATTGTGATCTAATCTCTTGTCCCCATTTGCTCCTTGAGAGCTGAAGTTGTGCTGGGCTCAAACTTGAGGTAGACCTAGTCCTAAAGACAGGAAGAGAAGCCTTCAAAAGAGACAAAAGGCCTAGCCACAGGTGTGGGGAGAAGACCTGAAAAGTGGTTTCATAGACCTCAAAGGCCTATTAAAGATATCAATTGCTGCAGAGACTGGAGATATATAGACTATTGTTTGGCCCTGCCAGTCCTGCATTGTCCCACATATAGAGCCCTACAGGTAGTGCTGGCAGATCTGAAAGGAAGTGTGAAGTCTCAGTGGAGCCTCTGAGGAATTACTCACTAGTTGGTAAGACCACTCCTTCCTGAGGAGGCTGCACTTCATCCCATAAGTGGTCAAAGACCACTGAAGGATTTTTCAGCAGGGGTATGTCACAGCCTCCATGGTGAAATTGTGTAGTTAGGAAAACCTGAAGATGGGTTAGATGCCTGGTTCAAACAAATAAAGCTAGCTTCCCGTCCTTGGGCTAGTCATTTCACTTCTCTGAGCCTAGTATCAATGTCTGTAGCTTAGCTATTCTAATTCCTGTCTGTCAAGGTGGCTGTGAGGATGAAATGATAAAATGTAAATAAAGTGTGGAGTACAGTGCCTGGCACATGGCCAATAGTAAGTGCTCAGTAAATACCAGTGCAGCTGTTATCACCACTCCTAGGTGTCTACTCAAGAGACATGAAAACTTATATCCAGAGGTAGGAGTGGTGGCACACACCTGTAGCCCCAGCTACTCGGGAGGCTGAAATGGTAGGATTGCTTGAGCCCGGAGTTCTAGGCCAGTCTGGGCAACACAATAAGACCCTATCCCCTTCAACAATCAAATCAACACAGAAACTTGTACTCTACATAAACTTCATAACAGCTGAAAAGGAAAAGGAGTAGCCCAAGTGCCCTTCAGCCAATAGATAAAGTATAGTAAATCAACAAAATGGAATATTGTTCAGCCATGCTACAACATGAAAAACTTCAAAAACCTCAAACTTGCAATCTTCCCACCTTGGCCTTCTGAGTTGCTGGGATTACTGGCATGTACTACCATGCCCAGCTCTCGATTGTATATTTTTAAAGGTTTAAGTTTATGGCCTGTGAATTATATCAACACAAGTAATATTTTGTTTTACATTCCTGATAGAAAATAGGATCATGTATGAAAATACTATTATTTTTTCTTATTGATAATAAAAATTTCCTTTGCCTAGATTGTGCCTTGTACTCTGTCTCTTCCCTGGCCTCCTCCCACATCTGTGTAGAAGTTTGGCCTTTTCCTCTGCGGCCCAGGCAGACAGCCACATGTAAATGCTTAATAAACATTTACTATTGTTGTTAAGTTTTTAGGATCTTTTAGAAAGCAGAGACTTTTGGTAGGAAGAGGTTTATATCATGATATAATTGTTTCTACAGACTGGGATTTAGAAGTGCTGATCTTCACTGTCCAACAACAGTGGCTAGAAACCCATCCTGAGCCAAGCCCTATGTGTGAACATATCCCCAGCCAACCCATTATATCCTTAACCCTTCTTTACTTCTAGACACTTTCCTAGCAAGACATAAGTTCAAGGAATACTAGATAACTACTACCTTAATGCTCCATAGAACACATGTATTGGGAATCTATTATGTACAAAGCTCAGCTTGCTTAGGCTCCTGTCTTCTTGCCTTGATAGAAGGGCCTTTGGGGCAAGGACCGATCTGATTCTTCTGGGTTCCCTTCCTGGTTTGCCAAATGGAATGGAACAGAATGAATAAAGTTTGAAAAGGAGAATGAGGTGCTCACAACTAAGCTTTGGGAAGGAGGCTGTGACAGTGCCCAAGGTCAAAGGAGCTCTTCCTCTCTAATTGCCAAGCTTGCTCAAAGTAGACACTTAAGGGGTTGGGGCTGTAGCGCAGTGGTAGAGCGCTCGCCTGGCATGCATGAGGCACTGGGTTCGATCCTCAGCACCACATATAAATAATAAATGAATAAAATAAAGATTCATCAACAACTAAAAAAAATATTTAAAAAAAATTAGACACTTAAGGGCTAAAGTTGTGGCTCAATGGTAGAGCATTTGCCTAGCACATGTGAGGCAGTGGGTTTGATCCTCAGCACCACATAAAAAAGTAAACTCATGAAATAAAGTTTAAAAAAAAAACACTTAAGACACTTAAACCATCTTATCTACTACTGGCACTTACAGAGAAGGTAGATACAAGGCCCCCATCTAACCTCTTCTTTTTGTCATGCTCAGAGTTCTTTGTCCCCATATCCTGGGAACTAATGGTTGGGGAAGTACCTGCCCCCACACACGCATTCACCAGTTTCTGGAGTGGCAGAGCCAGGTTGCTGGTGATGTCCACACCCTTCCAAAGTGCTCAGCTGGCCCTGGTGGCAAGAAATGCCCAGAGATAAGAGTGTTAAAGGAGAGAGAAGAGCAAAGAGCAAGCAGAAGAGAGGGCCTTTTAGTTGCTACTTGGGATCCTCTCTGCTCTACAAAGAAGCCCTTTTATACAGCCTTGTGAATAAATGTTCATTGGTGTAAAGGTGTATTGGAAAATGTGGACATTTTAGTGACTATATATGAATTTGTGCTGGGTATGTGAATCTATATTTGGTATGTTTTGTTAGCATTTTCAGCTGTGTGTATTTGTGTATATGTACAACACATCTGCATGTGTGTAGAACCTCTTCATATAGGAAGTGTGTTACTAAGTGTGTGTACATGCACATGTAGGAGCCCTGATACCCTGACCTCTGACAGACAGGACTAAGAGTTCTCCTCCCAGAACAGCCTGACATGTTTTTGCCATCATTCTGTAATCTCAATTATAGAATGCATTCTTCATTGAATTAATTACATCCATTCTTCACACTGAAATCAGGACCACAAACGCCTCTAAGCAAAGGCTAAGGTTCCACTGATCACTCATAGAGCCTCTGACTCTATTCTCCTCCTGCCAGGAGCCAACCCCCTGCAGAGGAATGAAATGGGACACACACCCTTGGATTATGCCCGAGAAGGGGAGGTGATGAAACTTCTGAGGACTTCTGAAACCAAGGTAAGTCTCAGAGAGAGGAGGAGGCCTGCCAGTGGGCATTACATGCATCATTCGGACTTTTATTTAGTAGACTAGGTCAGCCTCCACACCAAAGGCCACTTTTCCTTAGGTGATTATTATCTGTTTAAGTGCAAATCCAGCCCCTAGTCTCATCAAGAGTAAGGAGCTGCCCTGGGAGCTCCTTGACCAGGGAGAGGGAGAGGCCTGGGCCACTTTCAGCCTCTGAGAATTAACCTTCAAATTAAGTTTTGAAGTGATGGCCTCCCAGCTTCTTTTAAGAGGTGAGAACCAGACAGAGTCTTGCGCTCCAGGAGTGTTCTCCAGGTCTCACATAACCCACAGCCTCGTTGTACATATCTCTCCCATCACTTCTCTTTCCAGTACTTCACTCTTCCCCTCCACATACACACCAGAGCTTGGTACAGAATCTGAGCCAAAAAAACTCATTGTAATTCAATCTTCTCACCCAAACTTTTGAACTCCCTGAGAATGTGACTGTTTCTTCTGTTTCTCCCAAGCACAGAGCTATAGCTCAGGAATGACTAGGCTGAATCCAAGAACTAGAATCACAAATCTCAGATCTGGCATGGTACTGAGAAGTCATCAGGTCCAGTGATGGGAAGTCTTAAAAAGCATAAGCATAAACAAATAAATCAGAGAGAAATTGAGTGTTCTGGTTGAAGGAACAAAGGCCCAGTGCTGCCCATGCAGCAGGCCCCTTCCTCCTAGGGAAGCCTCTGACAGGGCTCTGCAGTGAGCATGAGTTTTAAATCTCTGAAATTTAAATCAACTGACTTGTTTTACACCTGGGAAAGTGGAGCCCAGGATGTGATATGGCTTGCCTTTGATCCCAGAGTGAGTTAGCATCAAAACTGAAACTAGTAGGCTTGACCACAAGGTCATGTAGTAGGTTCAGTGACAGAACAGGGCCTGGAAGACCTGGTTTTTGACCCTCAGTCTTGGTCTTTTCCCAGATCATGGGACCTCTTGTCTACACATTGACATAAGTGCCTTGAGACAATTCAGTGTGGCAGATAGTCTGTCTTGAGTCAGAACATTCAGCTTACTAGACTGAGACAGAAGAGACTTGGTTTCTGACCCCAGCTCTACCACTCACTGCCTGCATGGACTTGGGCTAACATTTTTTTATTTTGAGAAGTGTCTCACTAAGGGTCTTACTAAGTTGCTGAGGCTGGCTTTGAACTCGCCATCCTCCTGCCTCAGCCTCCCAAGTCTCTGGGATTACAGCCATGTACCACCACACTCGGCTGAACAAAAATGTGTTTTTATCTCATGCTGCATGTCCATTGTTATTGGGGGGAGAGAGTTAGCTCTCCTCATTGTAGGCACTCAGGGATCCCAGTCGGCAGAACAGTCACCCCTGGAATGTTGCTATTTGCTTGCCAGAGGGAAAGGATACTTTAAAGGGTCTTAAATCTATACTTAAATGCTCAGCCTAGATGTAGAACCCTTTACTTTTCCTCACAACTCATTGGCCAGAATTAATTCCATGATCCCACCCAATCACAAGGGGCCTAAAAGAGTAATCATACCGTGAGCCTAGAAGAGGAAAGCTGGAAATTCTTGGTGAACAGCATCAACCATGTAGTTTGCCTCCCTGGTATCCTTAACAACTATTTTGTAATAGTTTCCACCAGTGAAGGGAAGAAGTTTGGAAAAACGACTAGCTTTTCACAGCACATCCAAGGAAGCCCTTGGGATCAGAAAGAGCTGTAAAATTCCAGAGAGCAAGTGCTTTCCTCCCTTGGTTTAGATTCTCCACTCCTAGGAACAGCCTTGAAAGTCAAGTCAGCTTCCCCAGGTGCCTTGAAGAAAACCCTGACAGTTTCAGCCATGAAGACTGCTGCTCCTCATCATCTCTCCCACTAAACCCAGTGGCTACCTGCCAGAGACAAGCATTGGACTTGGCCAAGAAGACCCACGGTTTGTCAGGTTGTGTGACATAGGGCAGCTACTAGTCTGGCCATGTGAAGTAAGAGTACTGGCCTTTTGGTGCCATCACAAGTGAAGAGAGCCAGGCTACCTTAAGACACGTAAAATTTTGACTGCTCAAGGGAAGTGACTTAATGTTGACCACATTATTACAAGGCTAATGTCCAGAGTGAATATGTGATAGTTGTAGTCCCGTGTGTGAGTCTGACCTTTCTGGAGCAGCAAGGGCAATTACAGATGGCACATTCTGAGTAGATGCTGAGCTCTTAGAATCTGTCAAGGAGGGTATTGGGTGGCAAGAGGAGCTGTGCCATGATAAAAAGCTGAAGGCAACAGGGGCATCTGGCCTGAAGAGGAAAGACTGCATTTAGGGACAGGAATGGCTCAGGGTACAAGAGAACAAGTTGCGTTCAGTGGTAAGACTAGCACAGAGTCAGGCTGATGAGGATGCCTCTGTTGGGAGGAGCTCCCTAAAAAGCTGTCCCAAAGTGGAAGGGGCTGCTTTTGTAGGCTGGAAGAGCATGCAGAGCCAGCCAGGGATTCTAAAGTCTCTCAGCTGGAAGCCCATTTCATCTGTTGTCACTTCTTGATCCCTTCACCCAGTTGAGACTTTCTCCATGCTGAATGTCCAGATGTCCCCTGAGCTTCTCCTTATAGTTGTTCTGCTGTCTTCACTGGGTTTCTGCCACCCTCAGCTCTGTGTGTCAGCAGCATTGTCTTTCTCCCATTTGTTCAGCACCTACTTGGTCTCCCATTCTTTCTGCTCAGATTTTTCTACCAAGCTGCAAAAACTTCCTCTTTAAGGCAGGCTGTTGTGAGAGGAACGCTGTTTTAGACCTGGGTTCTGCCTCCCTCTGCCAGTTAGTTAGAAGCTGGCCCTTTGTGAGTCCAGGACCTGCATCTATAATGACTCAGGCTTGGAGGCACTGAGGTGCCTCCTCTCCTGGCTTTGTCTAAACATGAGTTCCTGCCAGTCTGATCTTATCAGCTCCCATTTCATCCCCCCTGCACCTCCCTGTCACCCAGCTCAGCTGCCTCCGCTTTCACTGACTACTGTCCAGTCAAATCATGCTCATTATAGAAAATTTGTGAGTATTTACGTCATATGTCTCATTATGGAAGATTTGGAAATAGCGAAAAGATGAAGAGAATTAAATAATGTAGTATGAATTTATGAATGACATCTATGTGCCAAGTTCTGGGCTAGATGAGAAGAAAACAGATCAGTAAACCACTACCAGAGCTCATAGTCTGTCAGGGGAACAGGCAAGTGAACTGTGACACCACTGATCATTAGTGATGTGACCAATCAAGGGAGGCTTCCTGGAAAAGATGGCAACTGAGCCTAATCTCAAGTGAAAGCATTCTATCCCTATGACCTAGACATACCACTATCAATATTTTTATTTATAATAATAGTAAATGGGGCTGGGGATATAGCTCAGTTGGTAGAGTGCTTGTCTAGCATTCACAAGGCCCTGGGTTCAATCCCTAGCACCACCACCACCAAAATAATAGTACTAGTAGTAGTAGATTAATTGAGTACATCTAAGTACTGTGTCAGATGCTCTAATTTTATAACAAATTCACAGAGTGCCTCTCATTACCCCTATTTCACAGGTAGGGAAACTGACGCAGCAAGAAAGAAAACAGGTGACTTACAAAAAATCAAGTTGTTATAAAAGTGCCTATTAGGATCTCAAACAGAGATCTCCTCTTGTATTGTAGTCTCTCTTTCTGGCCATATCCACATACCTTTAGGTAGATGACCTTTTTTTATTTAAACCTGCTGGTAGCCTGCTATATATCAGAGGTCTCAAACTGGCAGACATATCTTATTTTGCCAACTAGAGTTTTCCAAAAATGTTAATTTTAAACCCCGAGAGTTGGGGGTATGGACTCTGTGGCCACATTCTCTACTGTGTTATACCGTTGCTTGCCAGGCATTTGTGTTTCCTGCTTGGCCCTGAAAGCCTTTGAGTTACAATCCTGTTCTATATTTGAAATTTGCCTTTTTTTTTTTAACTTAATATTATCAGTGATTTTCCCATTTTAAAATTCTCCATAAACCTCATTTTTAAAATTTCATTCTGCCTCTTAAAGTATGTCACTTACCATAAGAATCTGTGCACCTCAAGTGCCTTGAATAGTCTTCCCCTCGCTTCAGGTTTCCTCAGTTCTCTCAGCAGTCCCTGAGCCTAAGCCTCCTTAGTCCCCCTGAGAAGACCCACAAGTGTGAGAGGCAGCTGGTGCTCTCAACTCTGATACCCACAGACTGGTGCTTAGGAAGGGTCCCCACAGAACTGGTGGGGCTCCAGGAAAGTATGACTCCCCGCCTCCTTGCAGAATGAGCAGGCCAAGCTTTGTAGAGGAGGTAGCCTGGGTCTCATATTGAATGATTTCAATAGATAGTTTAATACTTAGCGCCTAGACCATTTTCATGTCCTAACTAAGAGATGGAAGAGAGGTAGAAATATATCTCTGTGCATATGATGGCAGATAAAACAAAAATATAGGAAGCTATCCCATGATGAATATTCAGCTAAGGGGGACGCGTGCATGCCAGCCGCATCTTCTCTCCTGATCCTCACTCCACCGAGACTCACGAGGAATTTATTGCTCATTTTAATCACACCCAGAGAATGAATTGGCAGGAATATTAGGCAGATAGGCCTATCCTATATATTTTATTTGCATATCTCAGTGACAGAATCACAAGCACATTTCCTGTCTCTATATTTTTTCATTTGCTTCAGGGGTAGCTGGGGATGTGATGCTCCCCTGGGCCCACATTCCAGGCTGAGAACCTGGGTGCTTCCATCAGAGCTGAGCGAAGTCCTGTAGAGGAGGAGGGATGGGGTACACAGGAGGAAAGGAGGGTCATGTCTCTGCCTCACTTAGCCTGTCACCTGTGTTCCCTGTCGCGCATCTCAGTACTGGGACCTGCTTGCTGTGTGCCTGGCCCTATGCTCCACTCTGTGGCTTACTATGAGCCAGACACAGTGCTAAGTGGCTTTTTCTTTCTCTTTTTTGTTGTTGTTTTTAACTTTTTAAACACTTTTTGTTGGAACATTTGTATAAATTCACATCATAAATATATGCTTAATTCACAAACCATACACCTGAGCAAGAAATAGACTATTTATAAGCCCTCAGAAACCCTCTCATATGGTTAGTCACTACCCATCCCCCAAGGGGAAGCACTATCCTGATATTTTTAATTTTGTTTTTGCATAATTTCAGAAGTAGATAATGAGTTACTGTAAACTCTTCACCCAGATCCCCACCTATTAAACATTTTATCACACTTGCTTTATTATTAACATATACATAAATAATATACATAAAGAAATATTTTTTTCTGAATTGTTTGCGTGTAAGTTACACATGATGCTCTTTTACCTCTGAATACTTGTATTTATTTCCTAAAAAACAAGTAATAAATACAATTTTCTTCTTTTTCTTTGTGCTGGAGATTAAACTCGCTTACACACTAGGCATGCGTTCTGCCACTGAGCTACATTCCCGCCCCACATTTTCTTGCATCACTTCAGTAGGATCATCAAAATCAGGACACTAATATTAATATTAAAATAATATACATATGTTATTCAGATTTCACCATTTGTTCCAATAATTTTGCTTAAAAGGAAAGAAAATTCCAGGTCCCAAGTTGTATTCAGTGGTCAGGTCTCTCTGGTCTCCTTTAATCTGGAATAGTTCCTTAGTCTTTCCTTGTCTTTCATGACCTTGACATTTTAACAGGTACAGGCTGGTTATTTTGTAGAATGTCCCTGAATTTGAGTTTATGTAACGTTTCCTTATGATTCAGCTCAGGTTGTGTATTTCTGGCAAGAACACCCTCTGGTGTTTATTTTCAATAAATTCATTAGGTAGCCCTGACTCAAAGTAGGAATAGCAAATTCATGTTTTAAATCTGATCTCCCTAAATTGACCCTGAGCTGCTTGCATGTGGGGAACAGGTCTTTTCTCATCTTCAGGTATAGAGTACAGCCTCCAGGATCAGCTTGCAAAAGTTAGTGTATTTTTCTCTTACTTGCTGCCAGTGGAACTTGCTTGAATTTACTTAATATCTACAGTGGGGATGATGACACTATCAACTTTATCACAAAGTTGTAAGGATCAAAATACTGATCCCAGATCTGGTAAGACCCATCAGTAGATGCTAAAGCTAGTGCATGGAAGTTTGAGAAGTGGCAGGATATTTACATAGTGTCCCTCCCTACAAAATACTTATTAACTGCAAGTAGAAAAATGGTAGTGGAAAACCCTGGCAGACACCACCTTAGCCACATGATCAAGGTTAACATCTACAGTTATGGGGTAAATCAGTATCACATTCCCTTGACTTGATGCTCTGAGAAGAACATATTTTTATTTTCTCACTTTAGCTACTCCACGCCCCTCTCATTCTCTCAATCCCAATGTTGTCTCGGGATTAACCAAGCTATTTGCAGAGGTGTGATACAGTGGAATTCACATGTTAAAAAAAATTGCTCTAGCAACAAAAGGAGAAGGAGAGGAGAATGGAATCCAAAATGCTGACCTAGTGGTCACCACATCTGATGGGGCTAACACCTGCTTTGTGTCTAGCCTTCCTCTAAAGGGATGCAAACTTTGTGGGCTAGTTCAACAGACTTTTGGGAGTCCCTTGGGCACCTCTCTGATCCTCCAGTCTCATGTTCCCATTTACTCTGCCTCCCCCAGTCTTCTTTGTTGGACCCCCCTGGGTTCACTCTATTGTCCTCTCCCCACCCCAGTCTCATCTGTTACCCCTTGGTCCTCTTTTTTGTCCTCTCTACCCAGTCCTCTCTGTCATTCCATTTCAAGGCATGGTAAACACCCTGACAGTGGTGTGAGTTAGGGTCCAAACCAGGGAGTGAGGAGTATGGAGCATGTCTGGCTCTATCTGTAAACAGTGACTGGACTCTGTAGACCTCAACTCCTTATAAGAGGCAAACTGCAGCTCGGCCTCTCTTCCCTCCTCCATCTCACTCTATCCCATTCTTGCCTGGAGTCTTATTCTGCCTACCAACCACCCCCATGCTGCCCTCTCATTGCCAATTTCATTGCCAGACCTGCCCCCTGAGGGATGCCCACCTATCAGGATGCTTGCCATACCTCTTCTCTCCAAACCCTCCCCCACAGCCCAGCCACCCACCTCTGAGCAGAGCAAGCCCAATTAGGCTTCGCCTCGGCCTCCCAGCCCTTTCCTGTAAATGCACTCACAGCCAGGAGGGGTGCCATATTAAATCAAGACTGATGGAAACCAGTGGCTGCGATTATCCAGCCAAGATGCAGCATGGGAAACTGGTTGCTGCCAGCTCCAGGTGAGAGCTTCTGAAGTTAATTGTACATGGCTTTTATTAAGAGGATGATCACTCCCTACTCCTGCTCTCCTGGCGTCCCCTTCATGGTGCCTCAGTCCAGTGCTCTCTGCTTCTGCAGGCTGGGTTACCTGCCTGACTTCTCTAAATACCTGGAACCCCACTAAAGCAGAGCCTTGAGCTCAGTCCCATAGCCTTCCTCTCATCTCAAAGAGCCAAGGATGACAGCCTATAGTTGTGGAGTCCTTACCAATCTCCTCTCATCCTTCTTTTTTCCCTCTCCCAAACAATATACACAAGCCAAGCCTTTTCCTTCTCTAGTTTCTTCTACTGATGAGTTTTCTACAAAGCTGGGTTTGTGGCTTATGCTTTTTTTTTTTTTTTTTTTTTAATATTTTTTTAAATGATGTGCTATTATTTTTTTATATCTTTATTTATTTTTTTTATGTGGTGCTGAGGCTCGAACCCAGTGCCTCACATATGCGAGGCAAGCGCTCAACCGCTGAGCCATAACCCCAGCCCTGTGGCTTATGCTTTTAAAGGCCATTCATTCATTTGTTCATTTGCTCATTCATTCAATACACTATTTATTTGGTACAAACTTTGCTAAGCACTAGGAGAAAAGCATGCAGCAGTAACCTTTGACGTGGCATAATCCCTGTGTTTTTATCAAGAAGATTGATTTTCAGAGGTTTTTCTGACTAGGCATAGGTATTTGAGACTCCAGGCTTAAGGAATCAGGACTCAGAGATGTAGGCCATAGTTTGAACCCTTCCCAAGACCATTTAGAAAACACCTGAGAAACTAGTCAGTTTATGGTGTAACCTTTCCCCCATGCTCACCCCCATAGAAAGCAAGGACTTTTTTCCCTTGCCCAAGAAGATGTGATACTAAGAAAACCTAAAATCATGATATTGAAGAAGAGTTATAGGAAGTAGAACTATTTCCCTGGAGAAGACATAGGGAGGACACAGTGGTCATACCCAAGTCAACAAAACAGGCTTTGCCTGGGGCAAAGGGAAAAGGTGTGTTCTCTGAGGCCAAGAGGCAGAATTCTCAGCCTCCTAGAGAGAACTGTCAGCCAGAGATAAGCTGCCTCTGACTTTAGAGACATCTTTAGAACCTGGTGAGTTGCAGCTGCAGAGCAAGGTTCCTCGAGAAGGGAGCCTCCAGAGCCGTTCATGCGGCAGTGTGGCATGCAGGGGACTTTGCTCCTAGTTTCTGCTTAAGTCAGAGCAATGATTCTTTTTTTTTTTAATATTTTTTTAGTTGTTAATGGATCTGTTTTATGTATTTATTTGTTTGTTTATTTATATGCAGTGCTGAGGATCAAACCCAGGGTCTCACATATGCCAGGCAAGCGCTCTACCACTGAGCCACAACCCCATCCCCCAGAGCAATGATTCTTTTTATTAATGGACCTCCAAAAATGATTGGATTAGTTAAAAGGAATCTGGTACCCAAAAAAAGGTACCAAGTTAGACAATCACTTGTCAAAATGCTGTGAAGGAGAAGGGAAATAACATTTATCAAAGGCTTCGTGAGAAGCCGGGCGCAGTGGCGCAAGCCTGTAATCCCAGCACTTAGGGAGGCTGAGACAGAAGAATTGCGAGTTCAAAGCCAGCCTCAGCAATGGCGAGGCGCTAAGCAACTCAGTGAGACCCAGTCTCTACATAAAAAACACAAAATAGGGCTGTGGATGTGGCTCAGTGGCCGAGTACCCCTGAATTCAATCTCCAGTACCCCAAAAAAAAGGCTTCAAGAGGGCCAGGTACCATGGTAGCCATTTGAGTCACTCAGACTACCACTTATACCTACAGACCTGGCAAAGTATTTTATGTCCATTATCTCATTTACTCCTCATCAGTATCCCACAAGGCTCCTGCAAGGTGAGTATAAGTACAATTCCCAAGTTACAGGAAAGAAACTAAGATTCAGGTCAGCTAACTGGTAAATGAACAAGGTGAAGTTTGAACTCAGGTCTGTCTAGAGTGAGGCTTGTTCTTTCTGCTGCACAGCTTGCCTCACTGCTCCAAAAGGGGAGTCAAATTTCAGATGGGGGACAACAATAAGAATTAAATGAGACTTGTGTATAAAGTGTTGAGTACAGTGCCTGGCATGTAGCCGCCTCTCTCAGAGTGAGTTAAAGTACCCCAGAAATGCTGGCAAGCCAGCTTCTCCTTCAGATTCCTCACTTCAGGCCAGTGTTGTCCCAGTCAGGATATGTGCATCTCCCCATCAGCTTTCCAGCACACAGGCCCAAGTGCTGAGCAGGCTGCTGGGCAGGGAGGAGGAAGAGGTAGATATATGGCTGGAGTCGGCAGAGCCAGGTGATGTATGTGGTGCCTGAGGGAGCTGCACAGTGACACTCTGGATTCCAGCCGGCAAGCGTCGCTCCACTGGGATTGGCACCGAATTATTGCTCCATATGAAACCCCAGGACTGATGGGAGCTTTCAGTTACAGACTGATAGCAACAGCCAAAATTGGATTGTTTGCTATTTATTTTTTTTAACTTCTGTCAAGGTCACTACCGTATCAGGAAAACACTGCCCAAGCAGCAGGTATTTTTCATCCATTCTGCCTGCAAGAGCAATCTGCAACCACAACTTTTGTGACAGGGCCTTACCTTGACAGTTCTCTTTCTAGAAAGATGTCAGTGTCACATGGTCTCCAGGGAAAGCACCCTTCTTAAGACCCAGACTTTCCTTACAAGTTCAAGATCTGCTTCCTTTCTCCTCAGCTCCTAACTTTCTGAAATGCTTTCCTGTCAGGCCCATATCCTCAGCCCTCCCTGCCTGATCAGCAGATGGTCCTCCAGCTTCTTCAAGCCTCCCATCTCCCAGAAGTTGCCCCCAGATATTCCACATTTATGTATTTTCCCTTCTCTATATTTCTGCACCACCCCACCTAGCTGCTAATTCCTCTTTTTATCTGTCATCAGATTTAGTTTTGCAAATAGTCACCAAATGTCTCCACTGTGCCAGGACCTGTGCTGGAAATAGCAATGCGTGAAAGATAGTGCCTGCACTCAGTGAGCTCAGAACTGAGTCAGCAGAGACTCACAAGCTGTCAAGTAAATAGTACAGTCCTAGAGATAAGCATTTATGCTTTGAAACCACGAGGAAAGTGATTCTGAAAAGCATTTGTCTGTAGACCCTACCTTGCCTGCTCTTGACTTGGACCTTCCTGAAGGCAAGGTATGGCTTTCTTCTCTGGCAGGGTGACCCAGGACAGACAAGGGGAGAAAATGAGAAGAACTAAGTTATCCTCTCATGTTCATGAACCACAGCTGTGCCACAGTACCCCTGGAGTCCCACATCTGTTTTTCTCCTGAGTTGAGGGACAGAATGAAACTAGAGTCTGACACCCCTGAACCATTTGCCCTCTCTCCCTGCAGTACCAGGAGAAGCAGCGGAAGCGTGAAGCTGAGGAGCGGCGCCGCTTCCCCTTGGAGCAGCGTCTAAAGGAACACATCATTGGCCAGGAGAGTGCCATCGCCACTGTGGGTGCTGGTGAGTACCAGGACAATAGCCAGTGCAGGAAAGTGCAGGGTAGTTTATGCTCTGCTGCTAGAGGTATACATCCTGCTACCACCAAACTGGAGAGATGCGGTTAATATTAAAAATTAACATTTGTTGAGTACTGTCCATATGCCTGGCATTCTCATAAGCCCTTTGCATATCCTAAAAGGACTAAATAGTCCCTTTAGCAGCACTATCAGGTTGATACTACCAAATTCCCATTTTACAGGTGAGGAAGCTAAGATACCACACCTAAATAATTTGCCCAAGGCTGCTTTCCTAGGCTTAGAATTTTTAGCTCTCACTTTCATCTTTTCCTCTACCCACTGCCTCATTCTCAAGGTGGGATACCTAAGACCCTAAGAGGGTTGGGAACCTGTCCTTTGCTACTGGTATGGCAGCTGAGCTAGAACTAGAATGTGTGTCTCTGTTCTAGCCCAAGACTTTCTCATTCCTTCAGAATAATGTTTCAGCAGCTGGCCCTATCTTAGGGAAAACATCCCAAACAATTACAGAATGCCTTCTTCCCCACCTATAAAGCCCTTATTCCTATACTTTAGTCCCTGAACACCAGACTGTCACCCTTATCTGCGGCCTTCCTGCCCATGTAAAGCCCACTAGACAGTTACACATAGCTATGACAGCAACCTCCCTGAGGATGAGGTGGGAAAGAGGAATCCTATGCCAGGCAAAGCAAAGGAGTCTCCCCCAAGGGGAGTTCTTCAAGCATGGTCCCTAGCCCAGCAGCATCACCCTCCTCTAGCACTTGAGAAATCAGACCTCAGGCCTACACCTGTGGAATCAGACACTAGGAACTGTGTTTTAATAGGCCCTTAGGTGATCTGATGCTTGGCTGGAGTTTAAACCCACTACCCTGAGAAGTCTTAGACAGTCCCACTAACATGTTGCTTACTCTTCTCTCCAAGCATCTGGCCCCATGTGAATCCCTCATCAGGGATCTAACCATATCAGTAGAGGAAAGGAGACCATAGACTGAAGCTATCTCCCCAGCTAGAGGTCAGAAATTGGCCTATTGGCACGCACAGGAGCTGAGGAGAACAATTATGAATGCACAGGGCCCCACTACATAGGCCAAATCACACCAGGCTGTCCCCTGGGGGTCTGGAGGCAGACATCCCTTCCTAGCTTCTACCTTGGAGATGGCAACCCCAACTCCAAGGCTATGTCAGAGGTGAAGGGAGCAGAGACTCCGGGAGCTCTCATGGGTTGAAGTGAAGGGTAGCCCTCTCAAGAAACTGATTACCTGGGTAGAGATCTAACAAAAAGCACTTCTTTCTGGAGTCTCTCGTCTACTTGAACCAGGACTGCCACTACCCTTACAGTATTCTCTCGGCTTCTTACATACTTCTCCAGCAGGCCCCCTGCTGTCCTTTGACTTCCTACTTCTTACCAGCTCCTCAAGCTCACAAGCTGTGACACTCCCCAGAAGTAGGGAGCTACTGAGCTAATTCGACCAGTTTGTGTCTGTCACTCACCTACCATGCAGCTCAGCCTCCTCAGTTCCTCTGAGCATCAGTTTTCTCACCTGTGTAGTTGGGTGCAAAGTCCAGGACCATGGGACTCTAAGCATATGTTCTTTCCTGTCTGCCATATAGCCTAGTCCCTGTCCTCAAGATGTTTAGCCTTGGGAGCTGGAGATGTAGCTTAATGATAGAGCACTTGTCTAATGTGTCAGGCCCTGGACTCAATCCCCAACTGGGGGAAGAAAAAAAAAGAAGTTCAGCCTTGAGGCTGTTTTTGTTTGTTTATAGTTTTATTACACTACTGGAGTGCTCGTGGGCATTCTACCACTGAACTATATCCCCAACTCATTTTATTTTGTATTTTGAGACGGTCTTACTAAGTTGTTCAGGCTAGCCTCAAACTTGGAATGCTCCTGCCTCAGCCTCCCACATTGCTGGAATTACAGATGTGCACCACCACACCTGGCATGGGTCTTCTGCTCTTAAAGGCAAGCCCAGATCAGTTTTCTTCCACTGTGACTGAATCCAAGCCCCAGCTCACCTCTTTCTTGGTCATACACTGACTTCTGATGGGTCACCCATCTTGCCTCTCCTTGCTGTTGGCCCAGAGCAAGAATAGATAACTCAGATCTTCACCTCCAAGAGCTGTCAGAATGTGTACCCTGAATGCCTCCTCCCACTTAAAACCCCCATTCTGTTACCTGAACTCTGCCTAGGGTCAGTGGAAAGGCCCTATTCCCTGTGCATGGTATGTAGACAGACCTTGCTGTGTCTACAGAAAACCCAGAAAAGACAGAGTGGCCACTGGGGCCCAGGTTGAGCAGGGCTGGTGCTTTTTTGCCTCCATTTGTAAGGCAGTAACTATGCACCTACCTTGCTTAGAAGCCCTGTAGCTGCGATCTCATGATACTGTTTCAAGCCATGTTCCTTTCCTGTGACCAACTCCCAGAGGCTCCAAGATCCCAGCCTGGTGATTGTAGCTACAGGCCCAGGCAACGCATGAGGCACTGTGGGTCAGAACCTATGGTGGCACATAGCACCCAGTGCCTCAAAACCAAAGTGGGTACAGGGGAGTGAGGTGCATCTAGAAGCTGGGCCAGGCCTCCCTGGTCCTCTAGCCTAGCATCACATATGTGCTAGGGACTGGCTGATGGAGCCTGGCACCCCATGGGTACCATGAGGATGGGTAGCCAGAGAAGTGCCGCAGAATGAATTGATTTGATAAATGGCCATTTATTACCCTCACGAATTGGCTGAAACCAATTTCGGTCACATCAACCCCTAGTAAGTGCTGGGATATTGATTTGTGCAAAGTAATACAGTGAATTTATCAGTGTGATTCCCCAGCTGCAGGGCCTGCAGCAAGGCTGGCGCACAGTTACCGCCTTACAAATGGAGGAGATAAAGCACCAACCCCACAACCCAGGCCCCATGGCCTCTCCGGTCTTGTAGGGTCACCAGAGCCAAAGCAGGGCCAACCTGCATGCCATAAACCAGAACCTTGGCACAGAAAATGAAGCTCTTCTTCCAGAATCCAGAGCTGCTGTGAGTCATGGGAAAGAGAAGATGCCCACACTGTCAGGCAGACCTCCTGGGAGTACACCTCTAAGCCCCTCATCATCCTCAGAAGAACTAGATCAACATTAACTGATCTCCTGAGTAGAAACTTAAACATTTCCCTGGCTTCTCCCATCCCCTCACCCTTTACAGCCCAAGTGTCAAGTTCTATCATTCTACCTCTTAAAGGTTCTCAAGCCTGGCCTCGCCCCTCTGTTCCTGACACCATTGCCCTAGCTCAGACACAAGCAGCCTGCACCATGGCAGTGGTCTTCCTGCCTCCTTTCCTTTCCCTAGAATCAGTTCTCCTCACTGGCTGATCTTTGGAAAACACAAACCTAACAACACCCCTCCCCTGTTAGAAACCTTGAGTGGCCTTTGCTGCCCTGACTTGGCACAGAAGGCCACCACTGCTGTTTTCCCCTGCAATGCACACACCAGCTGTGCACACACCTGCCTCTGCTTCCCCGCATGCACCGCCGTGCTTATCTCTGCTGTCATTGCTGCCTTAGGCCTGTGGTTCCTTTCCTTCTCTTCTGGCCCTTCTATTCCCACCCCACCCCAACCCATCTCCCACACTGACTGGTTTCTCCTTAGGCCATCTTTTTGGGCCCTCCCTTTGAAAACTAGTGTCTTTTTTATTACTCTTTTTAATTATACATGACAGTATAATGTATTTTGACATATCATACATACGTAGAATATAACTTCCCATTTTTGTGGTTGTACGTGATATGGAGTTACACTGGTCATGTATTCATGTATGAACATAGGAAAGTTATATCTGATTCATTCTACTGTCTTTCCCACTCCCATCCCCCTCCTACTCCCACTATTCCTCCCCACCAGCCTATTGTGAGTCAGCATCTGCATATCAGAGAGAATATTCAGCCTTTGGGTTTTGGGGATTGGCTTATTTTGCTTAGCATAATATTCTCCAGCTCTGTCCATTTACCAACAAATGCCATAATTTCATTCTTCTTTAAGGCTGAGTAATATTCCATTGTGTATATATACCACACTTTCTTTATCCATTCATCTGTTGAAGGGCACCTAGGTTGGTTCCATAGCTTAGCTATTGTGAATTGAGCTGCTATAAACATTGATATAGCTGCATCACTATAGTATTTTGATTTTAAGTCCTTTGGGTATATGCCAAGGAGTGTGACAACTGGGTCAAATGGTTCTATTTCTAGTTTTCTGAGAAATCTCCATACTGCTTTCCAGAGTGGCTGCACCAATTTGCAGTCTTACCAGCAATGTATGAGTGTACCTTTTTCCCTCATCCTTGCCAACATTTATTGTAACTTGCATTCTTGATAATTGCCATTCTGACTGTAGTGAGATGAAATCTCAGTGTCATTTTAATTTGCATTTCTCCAATTGCTAGTGATGTTGAACATTTTTTCATATATTTGTTGACCATTCGTATTTCTTCTTCTGTGAAATGTCTGTTCAGTTCCTTTACCAATTATTGTTGGGTTTTTTTTTTTTTAAACTGGTATTTGAAGTGAGAAATGTGTCCAGGTCATCCCCTAATTATAGAACTTCTTGCAGCTCTGCACCCATACCGTGTTGCTTCAGGGTCTCTGCCTGTGCTGTGCTGTTCTAGTTCCGTAGACTGCCGTGCCCTTCCACTTCTTCTTTACCTGCTGACATATTCAAGACCTACACCTTCTCCCAGGTGCCTCTACTTCAGTCCTTCCTTGGATTCAAGCCCTTTTCTGGGCTTCCAGTGGCTACTTTTGTCATTGCTCTTACCACATGGGTCTGCTGTGTTTGAAGGGCCTTTCTCCCTCCATGGTCGGGAACTACTTCCATCAGCTGTTCATGGGGTTGGGCCATGAATATATAAAGGTTGTTGAACTTCAGTAAATAGTCTGAGCCCCTTTTGACACTGCTGGTATACCCTGGGGGAACTTAACCATGAGAGTGAGTCCAAAGGGCTGGTTCCCCTGGCAGATGCCACAGCATGGAACAATCATGTTCCCAGGTTATGTTTTAAAAAACCTCCGGGCTAAGGTCGTGGCTCAGTGGTAGAACACTTGCTTGGCATGTGTGAGGCACTGGGTTCAATTCTCAGCACCACATATAAATAAATAAATAAAATAAAGATCCATCAGCAACTAATAAAAATATTTAAACAAAAAAGAAAACCTCCATGCTAGATCATTAGAACTTATCAAGAAAAACCAGTCAGCCCCCCTAGTCTGCCTAGAACCTTGAGCTGAATGGAGGCAAAGGCCTGGGGTAGGAGGAGGAGGCATCTCTTTACTCCAGTTTTTTATATGCTGTAGCCTTCTTGGAATATCCTATCATCCTCCACCTGGCTGGCAGTCTCCCCTCATCCTTCAGGCACAAATGGCTTTCCCACACTTCTCCTGGCCCACCCACCCCATTTGGAACCTACAGTTTTCATAGCAGCATTTCCCTCGAAGGCACAAGCATTGTTTTAGGCCTCTGTGTGGGTTTCCCTATTCTTGGCAAGAGCTGAACAATGCATAAGGCTCTCTAGAGAGGGTTTAGAAGAGAGTGGAAGCCTTCTTCACCCAAAGGTAGTGGAAACCAGCTGGAGCACTAGGAGACTTAGGTCCATGCTGCATTCTTCCCCTTTGTAAAATGAGAGTTGAAGAAACTGTTCTTTCCCCCTTATGATTCCAGAAAGACCAAGAATCATTTCATTTAGTCAGCAAGCATTAAAGCATTGTTGGGCTAGTCTCAGGGGTCCCTCAGGAATCCACTTAGAATTATTATAAGGATGAAAGAGATCTGTAAAATACCAAAGCTAATGACTGCTGCCATTGCTACCACTATGACTTCCATTATTTTCACTGTTACTGTTGTCCACTCTTCACAGATTACAAAATGCTTTCATAACAATTAACTCATTTCATCTTCATGAAGGGGTAACACAGCAGATATACCTGTTTCCATTTTATAGATGAAGAAACTGAGGCACTAAAAGAATAAGCATTTTATTCGAAGCCATTCAGCTAGTAAGCGACAGAGACAGGACTCTGAGCTAGTTCCTGTAACTCCTGTCCCCTCCACCATACCACTCTATATGAGCATATACCAGAGAGTGCATATCCAGGAATTAATGGGGTAGATGCACTGTTGTGAAACTAATCACAAAGAGTTGTTGCAGGTGAGTTTTCAGATGATCCAGTAGTGACAGATGTGGCCAGGAGAATAATTCTGGAAAGGGATAGGACACCAGCAAGGCAGTCACCAGCCCAGCACACAGGAGGCAGAGGATCCTAGTTGAGGCCAGCCAGGGAAGAGGCTGAGCTGCCCATGTAGAGGCCCTGATACTATCTCAAGCCCAAGAACAGTGGTGAGGCCAGGGACAGGGGCTCATAAGGCCATGTGTCAAATGGCAGAGTGAGCCAGACAGGAAGATTACAGAGGGAGCTTCTTCCAGGTAAGACAAGGATGCAAAGAAGTGCTGTGGCTAGAGGGAGCCAGGGATAGCTGCCTGCCTTCCCTAAGCTCCTGAAACACCAGTTTAGTCTCAAGAGTCAGCCAGGGTCCGCCTAGAGTCTGCACTTATTTACCTGTATAACCTCAAGCAGGTTTCCTAACTTCTTTGTTTATATTTTCTCATATATAAAACAGGAATCAAGTTTCCTGCCCTACTTGCTTCATATGCTCATAATGGGGCTGATATGAAACTATGTCTACAGAGGTTCTTTACAGACTGTAAAATGATGGCAGAGTTAGCTGCACATTGCTGATCCACCATGAGAATATCAGCACTTAACGGCCACATCCACATGGGCCATCCAGATCTCTTGTCTGTTCCAGCCTCTACTCTGGCCTGACAGGACCCCCTGGGCTCCTCAGCTTTGGTCCCCAGCCACCCTGCCCACCACACACCCTGGAGCTCACCTTCCCCGGTCCTTTCGGACTGCTTCCATTTTTCATTCTGTCGGACTCCATCTGCTTGGCCGTTTTTCTCTTCAGATATTATTAGAAATATCCAGAGTTGTAATTGTTTAATGGTTGGCATTTCACCTGTTTCATGGGGGCCCCAGATCAAGCCCACCCCAGACTCATGCCCTGGGTCTGGCAGAATTGACCAGGGACAGCTGTGCAGTGGAGTCTGTACGGCATTATAAAGAGCTCTCTCCTAGGTGCATTATTAGAAAAGAAGGGGGGAAAGATGGCCCCAGGCATAATTCAATTCCACATTCTCCATGGTGTTTGTTACACTGCACAGCCCAGCAGTGTGCAGCTCTTGATTGGCTGGGATGCTGCCCTGGGGGGGGCGGGGGAGAGCCAAGATCAGAACCTCATGTATGTGATAAACTGGGGAACCCCATCCCCCCAGGCCACCTGTTTGAGTCATGCCTGCGTACTTCTGCCTCCCTTGATGTCCCATCAAGCCTGAACCAAGTTCTTACTCAGCCTCTTCCCAACCTAGATTCTCAATTTAGCCAAATTTTTAACACTGCACCTCCTTTCAGGCAAACCCCCTCTCAGCCCTGCCCCAACACACATGCACACATAGTATTCACAAAAGTCTAGCTTTTGCCATTTTAATACTTCTTCTACCTCCAGATACTCTCACCCCCAGCTCCCTGTTCCTGCCGGGACACCAGGGACTCCCCTTCAACTAGACTTGGACTTCCCTGCTTCATCCCTGGTTTTCAGGTACCTGTGAGGATTGTGAGTTCCACTTAGAGAAGATCTGTATCCTAGCCTTGGGAGAGGTGGACTGAGTGTTCTCAGTCCTTTCAGGGTTCTCAGCATCTCCAGGCCAGGCAAAAAGGGCTTGTCTAATAACGTCTATGAAGTTGCAGTTTTCATCTGTTTCTACTGAGACCAGAAGCAGAGAGAGTGTACTTTAGATGGCAACATTAAAGACAGAGGTGAGGGCTGGGAATGTGGCTCAGTGGTAGTGCACTTGTGTCGTGCTGGCCACTTCTCCAGATACTACCAGGCCTCCATGGTCCCACCTCTTTCAAAGAGCCTTCCCTGACATCTGCAGCTGCTTCTTTGAAAGTCACACAGTATAACTGTTAGGAACTTGGCTCCTCAAGACTGGCAGACAAATCTCTAAGACTGCCAGCTCTTTCTTGATTGACTAAGTTTTCAGGCTTTGTCCTCTAACATTTATCCCTTTGCTAATCCACCCCCCGCCAACACTCTGGGGACCAGACCAGACATGATGTTCCATCTGCAGACAGACCTTGACATTGCGCAGGGCTCTGTCCTCTTCCTGCTTCTGACTGCCATGTTTCCATTAATGTAACCCAAATTGATATTCACTTTTTTAAAAAATATTTTTAGTTATACATGGACACAGTGTCTTTATTGTGTTTGTTTATTTTTATGTGGTGCTGAGGATCGAACCCAGTGCCTCACACATGGGAGGCAAGCACTCTGCCACTGAGCCACACCTTCAGCCCTGATATTCACTTTTTAAAGCAACTTTATGTGATTTTTTTAAAAGATGGCAGGTTTAAAGAAAGAAGCACCTCTATCTACTAGTTGTGTGACTTGGGCAAGATCTTTATCTTTAACTGCCTCAGTTTCCTGCTCAGTATAATGGAGTAAAGGATACTTACCCTGGGACTGGGGTTATGGTGCAGTGGTAGCGTGCTCACCTAGCATGTGTGAGGCACTGGGTTCGATCCTCAGCACCACATAAAAATAAAATAAAGATATTCTGTCCGCCTACAACTAAAAAATAAATATTAAAAAAAAAAAAGAGGGGCTGGGGCTGTAGTTCAGTGGTAGAGCGCTTGCCTAGCATGTGTGAGGCACTGGGTTCAATCCTCAGCACCACATAAATATAAGCAAATAAAGGTACAAAAAGTACAATAATATTATTTAAAAAAAAAAAATACTTGCCCTTCAGGGCATTAGTGTGGGTCTTGAGTGAATACATTGGTGGTGGATTTTCCAATTGTGCTTAGCATACAGCGTGTTCAATAAATGATTCTTCTTATGGTTCTACCTCGCTGTACTCCCTGCTTAGCCTTGAGCAGTTTCTGAGCCTGATTCTCCCATTTCATAGTTGAGCACTTCATTTCCTCCCCTTGAATGCATAGCCCTTGATTACATTCTTCTTCCTGAAGAAGAGAGGTCAGGGCTTGCTGTAGCAGAGTTAAACCCCAAGGGAACCTGGTACAGATCTTTCCCACTGGATGCAATGGTTAGCCGGGATGCTGACCAAGTAGCTTACTCCTTCCTCGCACCAAGCTCTGCACTACCCTCGATTGGTTCCTGAAAATGCATATGGCTGTTTCCACTTCCTAATCCAGACAGCATACCAAACTTTGGTTTCCCCAAATGGGAAAGAGCCTAGAGCTCACACCCCAAATCACACCCCAGACCAAAGCCTGCTTTGGTCTTCTGCGTCTCATGTTTACATAGGTGAGTAGAGGGATAGCCAGAGAAAGCGAAAGTTCTTCTCAAATTCTTCTTCACCAATCCCCCACCCCCTTCACCTCCATTCACCATCCACCCGCCTTTCAGTTTCCCTGGCAACGCTGAGTGCTCATCCTGGAAAACTTTATCCGAAATCTGCTCTGGGCAGCTTTCCAAATCCATGCTAACCTGATTAGGTGTCTCTAGGGGCCTTGCCAGCTAATCAGATTAGGCAGCACTAATGGTAGTGAGGACTTTGAGTGGGCGCAGAGCAGTAAAACATATTGTATACTTAGTGATAATTATCCTGCCTTTTGTGTCATTGATTTATCTGCCTCCCTCCCTGTCTTGTGTGTTTGGCCGTAGCGATCCGGAGGAAGGAGAATGGCTGGTATGACGAAGAACATCCTCTGGTCTTCCTCTTCTTGGGATCATCTGGAATAGGTAATCAGGAACAAATCAGACATTGGGGAAGGAGGGCTGGCAGGGTAGGGCTGGCAGGGTAGGGGGCTGGGCCAAGCTCAACAGCCCCAACTGCTGTGGGCCAAGGGTCATGACACCCATCCTGAGTTCAGCTCCCAGCTCCAGAAGCAACTGTCTTCAAATTACAGAGCCACCAAAAAGAGGAATCTAGGTTTTTAATCATCTGCCATGTTGCAAACAGCTGGAATCATGACCCTCCCCCTGGAAGCCATGGTATAAGGACCAATTCACCTGGAGGACCAGGCCTCAGGCCTGCTAGCTCTGGCCTGGGCACTTACATCCCCACAGGCTACCCCCCTGGGACCAGTTGAACCACCTCTACTGCTCAGCACACCATCTACATTCAGGACAGCCTGGCTTTAAGAAGCTAAAGAAAGCCCCAGTGACCAGCACAGTGCTGGGGTCACAGCAGGACTGGTTACAGTAACGTGGGTTGGACATTTTTCTAGCCAGTTGAGCTGCCTTGTCTGAGGCATTCTCAGCCCCTCACTCTCCACCCTCACAGACCCCTACTCCCACCTCCCAATTCTTGACAGGACTTTCATGATTTAGTTGTCTTGTCTTCACCTCAAACACATTCATAGACCTAGCTGTCCCTCAGATGTAGGGTCCCAAAAGATTACCACCCTCAACCAAGAATACTATAGACCTTTTGTACTACACATTGATTTCCAGTGGCTTTACTATCATTCCCAATGGCCCTTCAGAGCCACCAATTTGGTATTATCATTCCTTTGTTATATCACATGCTTTTGATCCTCTCCCATTCACTTCTTGGCATGTGGTTCTGGGGCCTGACTGAATGGCAGAACCATACGGGTTAAGAGAAATGTGAGGCAGAGAGCAAGAGAGCCAGGGCACTCCCAGGAGAGGTGAAATTTGCACAGGCTTCAAAGGGCAAGTTGGTTCTGGACTAGTCACCCCCGACTCTTAGGATGCAACTACAGAGAAATGGCCTCAACACCATTCACAGAAAAGTCAAGATGCAATGCAGACTTTGATTCTGGTTCCAGCTTTGTTTCATAAGTGTCCTGAGAAAAATCTCAGTATACCCATCTGTAAAATACATGCTTTCTAGTGTCCATGCATTTCAAGTCATCTGGTCCTAACCCCAACTTCTTTCACTTCTTTCTTACTAGGAAAAACAGAGCTAGCCAAGCAGACAGCCAAATATATGCACAAAGATGCCAAAAAGGTAAGGGCTGGGACCAAGGCATCATCTACAGGCCATAGAGCCCTATCAAAAATCTGAGGCTCTCTGAATCTAGGAGTAGCCAATCAAAAAGATGCACCCCAACCCAAGAAGCAAGCCTCAGCTTTGGCTACTGGTTGTTCCAGGAATTTGGGGAAGTTATCTAACCTCTGTTTCTCAGTTTCTTCATCTATGAAATGGGAATAATAATCCTCGGCCTACCTGACTCTTGGGAAAACCTAGTCTGATTCATCCACACAACATTGTCAAGTTCTCACATCATGCTAGGTGTTGTGCTGAATGCACCTAATGCGGTGTTTATTAAAGCACTCTCCCTCCCCAGATACTCAGGCTGGAGAGGTGTCCTCACAGTCAGGGCTGTGCTAGAGGAAGTCTTGGCAGCTGTTAGAAAAAACGGGAATGAGATGATGCTTGTTGCTTCTTTCCTTCCTGCATGACCTTTGAAACCTAGTTTCTTATGCCTTATGTGTGGGCTGCTTCTGGTTTTCCTTCACATGGCTCAGAGCCATGGATTTTCCACAAAAAAGGGCCATCCTCATCCCCTGTGTGTTTGCACTTAGCTTTCCAAAGCCTACTCAGTTTAACTTTCTAGGCTGACAGGAAATGCTCTAGAGAAAGCAATCCTTAGTGCAAAACATTTAATGAAAGATAAAACTTTTCTACCAGCCTTTCTAGCATGAGGCCGAAGGAGATGATTCTTTCACACCAGAGATTGCCCAAGACATGCCCTACCCCATACACTCCCCACCAAGATGATGAGGACTTTGCCTAAGTCTTGCCAGCCAAGTGGTCCCAGAAGCAGAGTCCTGGATTCCTATTCTCCTTGTAGCCTACCTGCGTTTTTACCACCTCCCTGAGAACCTGGCAGCCACAGAAACAAGGTAGCTCAGGCTGTGTCCTCCTGAGCCCCTTTCTTCCTAAGAACTGGCAGAAGGCTCTTCACTGTCAGAGTGGCTGTGCTCTGCTTTAACCAAACCCAGAGTAGATCCACTTGACAAGCAGGCAGGCAAGAAGCAGCACATGGCATGCTAATATGCTCCAACCAAAATAGCATTTTTAAGACAATTCATCAGGTTGGCAGCAATTGAAACAATTAGCACTCTGGAAAGGGCCATAAACTAGCAAGACTATTAGGGAAGATGCAGTTACGGGCAGGAACCACCTGATTAGGGATGAAGAATTCTGAGTGGTTTAATTTTAATACTGTCAGAAAGGTTAATATTTAATTACAAATTATAATCTCCTTATGCAAGCTGACTTAATATGTCTTCATACACAGTGGAAGTAGAAGGAAAGTATCTGCTGACTTGCTGGTGTAGAAAGAAGGGACTTGTTAAAAGACATGGTGCACATAATTTTTTAGTTGGCACATCAAAATGGGAGACATCAATTCCAGTGCAAGGTGTCCTACAGGCGGGATGATGGCGTCCTTCAGTACACACCTCACCCAGAAGAAGTAACACCATCATCCACCCATACCCACTGCTGGAGGCAGCAGAACATGGTAGGCAAATCTCTAGAGCCAGCCATTCCTCGGCTCAAGTTCCAGTTCTCAGTCTCCTGGCCCCCCATGAAGTTTCAGCTCTCTTTCCTCGGGGTCAGGCTGTCCAGTCCTGTGTCTGAGGCAGCTGTGACCGTCAAGGAAGATGATACAGATTATAGCTAGCTCAGCTCTGCCCCCTTGACTTGTGTGTGTGCGTCACTCCCGTCTCCACAGCAGTGCCCAACTACCACTCTCTTATTTGATCTGTGAGGAACTTAGCACAAATACCAACTTAGACCTGCTTTTCAGGTAAGAAAGCAGGCCTTACAGTATCAAGAGGCTTGTCCATGGTCACTTGTTAGGGAATCTTGTCTTTACTCTCAGTACCATTGTTCTCAGCTGCTCTGGGAGGCTAGTTTGTAAACTTGTCAGTTTGTCCCTATTTCACGTAAGGAGATGAGAGGTATGAGAAGCCCAGTAAGATCACCCATTTTATTTTTAAGTCATAGGTGATGGTTCTATAAAGCTCCTACTTGTACAAGCCCTGTGAACCAACTCATTACAGAATATGTTTAACAGACATTTTCTGGCCATGTGATAGGCATGTTTGAAGCTCACCTTCAAAGTTCAAGAGAGTCCTTGCTGTAAGCTGTCTTCTAACTAGTGTGTCTGATGCTTCCAGGCCCTATGGTACAGTATACAGAAATGTCAGATTCATGATGGGCATAGTGACACATGCCTATAGTCCCAGAGGCCTGCCTGAGCAATTTAGCAAGACCTTGCCTCAAAATAAAAAAATAAAAAGGACTGGGATTATTAACTCAGTGAACAGGGTCTCACTGGATGATTCACAAAATAAAACAAGCACCAGCCGGGAAGCTAGTGGCTTGGATCCTAATTCTGGCTCTCTAATCCTTAGTTTCCTCATTTATAAAGGGATACTAATACCTCTGGATCCTGCTGCCTCACAAGGTGGTTTTTGCACATTTATATCTTTTTTTTTTTTTTTTTTTTTTTTTGCTTATTTACTCACAGGTACCTATACAAAGCAGGAAATGCTGTTGTAGATCTTTATTTATTTATTTGTGATGTTAAGGATCAAACCCAAGTCTTCATGTATGCCAGGCAGACATGCTACCACTGAGTCATATCCTCAGCCCTATACAGTTTTTTTAATCGAGTCTATTTATGAGTTTTTTTTTTTTTTCTCAGCCTGTAGTGTTCCTCACACATAGAGCAGCTTTGTTGACTTTCATTACTAGAGTTTGTAATCCTTGAGAAGGACCCTAATGGTGTTCTATGATGTCATCATAAGGTAGGATAGCAGAGCCCAGTAATTGCAGTTACAGTGGCAATATGATGAAAGGCATAGTATTTGAGGTTTGAATCCCAGCTCTACCCCATGATGTGTGCATTGGTTTTCTCATTTGTAAAATAGGTTCAATGATGGTGACCATCCCAATGGATTGTAATAAAGGTTAAATGAGATGCTGAAGTAAAATGTTAGACACCATTCTTAGCACATAATAAGCAATTGATACATGTTGGATACTGCTGTAATTGCTATTGCCTTGCTTTGTAGGTAATACCAAGCTAAGATCATGTGAAACCAAAGTGATTCCATCCAAGAAAACCAACTCCAAAGGCTTGTTCAAAGTTGCATAGCAAATCATTAGAAGAACTAGGGTGCAAAGCCAGGTTACTTGGCATAAGTGAGCACTAGAGTCTGTACTCCCTGTGGCCTAGGACATTGATGTCTGAGCACAAAGCTCAAAACTCTTCAAGAGCCCAGCTGGTTGGCAGAGGGCATGATATGAGACAGTAGAGCATAATGGTTAAGAGTGCAGAGATGGAGCTGGGTGGCCAAGCTTGTGTGACCTTGGGCAAGTTAATCTAATCTGTAATTTTGTTTCCTCATCTGTAAAGTGGGGATGATAATAGCACTTAACCTCACAGACTTGTACACATTCTAAGCCCTTCATAACTTGTTTAGGACATTGCCAGGCACAGGTAAGTGCCAGTGAAAGCCAGTTATTACATGTCAGAGACAACTCTGTGACTTGCAGCCATTGCTCCCGCTGGGCAGCACTCCCAGCTTTCCTATGGCCATCCTCCACCCTTCCCAAAGCCTGTGTGTCATGCCAGACAGGGCTGCCAGGGAGCCCTCTGGAAATGCTTGCCGGCACATGCCCTATGCACTGATAGCAGTGCCTGCCCCCACATGACCTTAACCGATCTAAGCCTTTTCCCACCTCTTTTTTTTTTTTTTTTTTGGTACTGGGGATTGAACTCAGGGGTACTTGACCACTGAGCCACATCCCCAGCCCTATTTTGTGTTTTTTTATGTAGAGACAGGGTCTCACTGAGTTGCTTAGCGCCTCGCCTGAGGCTGGCTTTGAACTCGCGATTCTCCTGTCTCAGCCTCCCTAAGTGCTGGGATTACAGGCTTGAGCCACCGCGCCCGGCTCTTTTCCCACCTCTTGGTTCATTTCCACACAGGGCTTCATCAGACTGGACATGTCTGAGTTCCAGGAGCGACATGAGGTGAGTCTCCTCAGAAGTGACAAGTCTGTGATACGGGGGTCCTGTTGACAACTATTCTAGTGTGTTTTTGTTTTGGTTTTGGGTTTTTTTGGTACTGGGAATTGAACTCAGGGGTACTCGACCACTGAGCCACATCCCCAGCCCTATTTTGTGTTTTATGTAGAGACAGGGTCTCACTGAGTTGCTTAGTGCCTCGCCGTTGCTGAGGCTGGCTTTGAACTTGCGATTCTCCTGTCTCAGCCTCCCTAATCCTGTCTCAGTGCTGGGATTACAGGCTTGCGCCACTGCACCCGGCTATTCTAGTGTTTTTATATGACTTGTCATTTGGGCCTTTGGGCCTGATACAATTCCAGCAGCCCTGGGAATTGGAAGGAAGGGTATATAGATGGAGTGCAACAGAGTCACTGATGTGCTTTGCATGGGATTTGCTCTGAAGAATGACCATAGAGAAGGTGTGTCTACCTTCCCATCATGGCAGGATTCCTGCCACACCAGGAGAAAGATAGCCCACCATCTGGTTGAGACAGGCAGTCTTACTCATTTATAAAGTCATCTTCCTATGCTGGCCCCATATTGCAGACTAAAAGCACAGAAAGGCTCCTAATATATGTCCCTCCTTCCACCAGGTGGCCAAGTTTATCGGGTCTCCACCAGGCTATATTGGCCATGAGGAGGGCGGCCAGCTGACCAAGAAGTTAAAACAGTGCCCCAATGCTGTGGTGCTCTTCGATGAGGTGGACAAGGCCCATCCAGATGTGCTCACCATCATGCTGCAGCTGTTTGATGAGGTGAAAGTCAGCCTGGGCCAGGATGGAGTTGTGGGGACACCTGGAGGTATCAGGAGCTGTGAACAGCAGGAATCCGGGACCCAGAGGCTGTCTAATACTTACTCACTGCTCCCCCATGTATACATTTAGTCACTTGGCAGATGTGGCTCAGTCTCCTCTGGACAGGACTCAAAGCAGGGCATTCAGGGATGCCAGCACTGCCCTAGAGTTGCTCAGCCTACCTTCTAGAGGGACAGTAGGACAGAGGTTCCATTGGTGGAAGTACTGAATTCTTAGTTCCACCTGTGCTCCTAACTGGCTTTGTAGCCTTGGCAATTTACTGCCCTTCTCTTGGCATCAGGGACTTCATGTGACAAGCAACAAGGCTGAATGAATAAGCTCCCAAGAACCATCATGGCTCCAGCAGCTCTTGTTCCTCCCTGTGTTTCAGACTTTGTCTGCACCAGTTCTTTGAAATCACTCAACATTGTTACTGCTGATGAGATGTTAATATCATGGCTCTTAGAGCTCCAGGCTCCTGACAAACTGTGCAGTCCCCAGACTAGTTGGGGTGAGCTCTGAATGGGAAAAGAACATGCTTTTATATAGTATATTTTATGTGCTAGATTTCTGCTTAAGCCTCAACACACATTATTGCTAATCATAACAATAGCCAGGAAAGGCAGAAATTATCTAATTTTTTTATTCAGAGGAAGACACTGAGGTTCTAAAAGGTTATAAATGATGTGTCCAAGGACACAGAGCAAGTGTGTGAGGATTCGAGTTTGGACTGCAGATATATCTGACCCCAGAGCCCCAGTCCTTTGTGTACCTCCCTACCAGTGAGCCAAGGGAAGGGTTATTCTCGATCTTGGGAAAGGATGGCCTTCACCTTCTCCAGAGGCCCAGCCCTGCCAGGACACAAGGAGCCAAGGGCTGAACTAGGGCCGAGCTTTCTTCTCCTCCCACACAGGGGCAACATTAGCCAGCACCAGGTGCCCAGGGAAAATGGTTTGCTTCCCATGTCACATAAGACACAGGGAAAGACTTCCCCCAAACAATACATCAGGTTCACTAAGCCCCCAGCTGCTACAGCCCTCTCCACCTGGCCCAGCATCCTTGCTCGTGCCCCATGTTTGCTTCTGTCTTCCCAGTCATTCAGCTGACCAACTGCTGTGAAAGAGGCCACCAGTTCTGAGATCGCACACTTAGTTAAACACATGTTCTGAAGCCTCCCACTCTGTCCCAACCTCTTGATGAAGTTCAGGTCACAGCTGTGGACCACACCCAGCCCTGCCCTCAGAGGAGTCTTCCTGGGAGATGTAATAGTTGGCATCCTTGCCCTTTACATGCCATGCACTCTTCTAAGAAATATACATGTAGCAACTCATCTAATCCTCCCAACGACCCTCTGAATGAAGGTAACTACTGCTACCTCCATTTAATAGACATGGATACTAAAGTTAAGAGTAAGTAATTTTGTTAAAATTTGGTTACACAGCTGGGAAGGGGGAATTTCAGATTGGAACCCAGGTCGTCCCATTCTAGAGCAGCTTAAGTGACTGACATGCAGTTAGGGACTGGTGGTGGGAACAGTCTGCAGGGAAGCCCACTAAGGAGGGGAGACCCCCTTCCCACTCAGTGAGGTGAGTATGTCAGGGGACACAGACAAATACCCTGCCTTGTGTTACGAATGAGTGGGGCAGCCAGGCAGCCAGAGGGCAGTTCAGACTGCTGGGGCAGGCACCATACTAGAGTCAAATAGCAAGTTGTACAGACACTAAATTCAGCCTGGAATTGTAAGGGAAGTCCCCAGTCCTCACTCAGCTCAGTTCTTCCAAACCTGGGATCAGAAAAGCAAGAATCTTACTGCTGTCTTCAAAATACCACACAGGACTAATGCTGGGTTACTTCCGGGTAACCCAAGAACAAACAGCCCAGGGCAGAAGTCCCAGGAAGAGACCAGTCCCCGGGGAGCCCATCTACTCCTCCTCCCTTTAAGGATCATGAGACAGGGGGAAAGCAGCCCCATAACCCTACAGGGAACATTTGAGCCCCACCCAGGATGTGCACACTCTGGTTGCTGGTGGGATGGGGACACCTCCTGCTTTGGGACACATCTTTATTGCCAAGGAAACAGGAGAGAGACAAGCACTGAAAGTCACCCTTTGGGTCAGTTGTGCACTGCACCTGCTCCCCTTGCCCACCTGGGACCCATCCTCAGGCCCAGTTATGAGCACAGCTTTGATCTCTTAGAATGAAATTGCTGCTAGTTTATTGCTCTGGCCAGGACTGAGTATGAACTCAGTCCTCGGGGATGAGCTCTGCGAAGTCAGTGTGGAACACACAGTGCCTTATGCACGTGCTTGGGCACATCACACTGGCACCCAGAACTGCCCCAACCGGGAATTAACTCCAGCAGCAATTACCTATAAGCAGGAATGAGATTGAAGAGCTGGTGGCAAAATCTCAAGACATCCCCTTGTACCCCTGCCAGCAGAGTGACTAGCTCCAGGACATGGAGCACTGTGCCTCTTTTGAATAGACCCCTTTGAACTAACTTTGAGGCCTGGGCCAGGAGCCTGGTAAAGCAAGGCTAGAAAGCACACCCAGTACTCAGAAGGCGCTCAGCTGATGCACTTTGTCCCCCTTTGTCTCTAAGGAGGACTAGGCTTCCCAGGCATGGGCTTTAGGAGCAAAGGCTGGCCCTGCATCAGGTCCACCCTGACAGGAAAGGGGAAAGTGTGATGAGGATGGTGATTGGCTGGGTCTGGGGCAGGGCCCAGCATCCCTGGCTCAGGCAGGAGCCACCAGTTGGAGCTCAGTGATCTATTCCCTTTGTCCACTTTCCAGGTACTCCCAGGCAGGTCTCCCTCTCCTTGCACCTGTCCCAGTTGCTCTCCAGTGAGAACCAAAGGATGTACATAATTCAGTATAATTCTGAGAAAATTATATTGAGGGAAAGGAAGTGATACAGGGTTTCATTTATCTAGCACCATTGGGATGCACTCTGTAGCCTGGTGCAAAGGGAAGGGCATGGCTCTGGAGTCAGACAGTGCAGGACTCCCCTCTACTATATTCTAGCTATGAGACCTTGAACAAATTACTTAACCTCTCTGAGGTTATGAGGATTCAGGGATTCAGCAGGCAGATGTTGAACAACTATTCTGTGCCCAACACTGTCCTGGGACACAGCAGTGTTCCCAGCCTCTGCCCTGGAGGAGCCATTTTCTAGTAGATGATAAAATAGTGCACAGAAAGCACCAAGAAGAGCACCTGTGACAACAGAAGTGCCCTGTTGGTGCTCACCCTTGGCACTCAATTGCTTTCCTTTAACCAGTTCCTGGTCATCACTATTAGTGACTGCCCAGGGTTGTTGTCCAGTGATGCCCTTGAGCTTTGCTTTGGGCAGGGCTCTGTAACCTTGACCTGATTGGTTCCAGAACCATATTCTTTTATAGTTCTGTCTCCTCCCTCTGCCACTTGCTTTCTTTTTTCTGGTGCATCTGTCTCCAATACAGATGCCATCTTCTATGTCACTTCCAGAAAGTGCTAAACATTCCAAGGGAATATCCTAAGGTGGTTAAAGCAGAAACCTAATTTTCTGTGCCTCTGGCAGGGTGGAGAATAGCTCCAAAGACACAGAGATTAATTTATTATACATCGTCTGCTCTGGCCACATGCACAGCATGGTTTACTAAGGTGCTTTCACCAGCATGACCACATCTAGTCCTCACAGTCACCCTCTAAGATTCCAGCCCTGAACTCCTGCAGTGACCTGGGCTTCCCTTCTTGTCATTGTCATTACTCATTTCCTGGGTCTCAGCTTCTCTAAACCAGGAGCATACTGAAGGCACAGTGAGTCTCCAGTACCCAACAGAGCCTGCCCAGGGTGGACCTCTAATAGTGAGATGGGTGGGAAATCAGACTGACTTCTGGATGCTAGGATAGTTGGGTGCCCTGAGATGTCTGTGAGAAGGGACTATCTTGCCTAGAGGTGTTCTCAGAGGAGCAGATGCAGCCCAGGGCAGTGAGCACTGCAACCAGGCTGTGAGTCTGGTGCCCAGAGAACCCAGCATGGGGAGCAGCTGACTGACCATCAAGGCTGGGAGATAGCAGCACAGGGTTCTGAGAGGTGTCCTGGAGAAGGTGAGTACTGAGGGTGCTAAAGCCTGTCAGGGCTTATTACTCCCTCAACATACCATCCCTATTCCTTCCCAGGGCCGGCTGACAGATGGGAAGGGGAAGACCATTGACTGCAAGGATGCCATCTTCATCATGACCTCCAATGTGGCCAGTGACGAGATCGCACAGCACGCACTGCAGCTGAGGCAGGAAGCTTTGGAGATGAGCCGGAACCGCATTGCTGAAAACCTTGGTATGGTGTATGACCTGAGCTGTATGAGCAAGTGACTGGACCGCCAGCACTTCTGGGGACACAGGTGGGATTAGGGTCTTAGATCCAGGTGAGGTCCTAGTAAGCAACAGACACCAGGTACCATGACAGAGAGTAGAGGGGGACAGACAAAAGAGTGCCCCACTCCCTCAGTAAAGCCCCAAGTCTTGCCACGTGTGGTAGTACACACAGCCTAGCAACTCGGAAGGCTGAGGCAGGAGGATTGCAAGTTTGAGGCCAGCTTCAGCAACTTAGTGAGATCCTGTCTCAAAAAATAAAAAGGGGGGCTGGGATTGTGGCTCAGTGGTGGAGCGCTTGCCTCGCACGCATGAGGCACTGGGTTCGATCCTCAGCACCACATTAAAAAAAGAAATAAAATAAAGATATTGTGTCCATCTACAACTAAAAAAATATTTAAAAAAAATAAAATAAAATAAAAAGGGGGCAAGGGTTGTAGCTCAGTGGTAGAGTACTTGCCCAGCACGCATGAGGCACTGGGTTCAAAAAATTAAATAAAGGTATTTTGAAAAATGAAAAGGTCTAGGGATATGGCTCAGTGGTAAAGCACCTCTGGGTTCAATCCCCAGTACCAAAAGAAAAAAGAAAGCAAGCCTCAAGTCTCCTGGGCAATAGGAGGGCTCCAGACAGAGGATTGGACAGAGGCAATCAGAAGCTACACGGAAGTGGGCACAGCCTTTTTGAGCCAGGACAGCTCCCTGCACTGGAGGGTACTGGAGCACCCAGCAGTCAGGAGGCTCTCTCTCTCACCTTTCCATTCAGGATGAGTCCTGCTGCCACTTTCTTCAGTGTCAGAACTCAAGCCTTGACCCTGACTCCTCTCCTCCCCCCTCACCTGCAAATCCCACCTGAGGACCCCTAGGCTCTGTAACACTCAAGAGCTAGAAGGGCCTCAGAAAGTGCCTTTGGGAGTGAAGAGTCCGCACCAAGGGCCAGAGAGCCTTGGGCTATGACCAGGATCTCATAGGCATAGCCCCAAAGCTCCCTACGTGTGGGGAGTAAGCAGTTTATGGTTCTGTCTCTACAGGAGATGTCCAGATCAGTGACAAGATCACCATCTCGAAGAACTTTAAGGAGAATGTGATTCGCCCCATTCTGAAAGTAAGAATGTTTCTTGGTGCTGAAGCCTAGGGTTTGAGGAGCAGGGCCTTAGCCATAGCAAATATATGGAAGCCACTATGTTCCCCATTGGGGTCCAGAAATTTTCCTGTGCCCACCCCCAGGCCACTGAGCTCATCTCACCCCTAATCTGGCCCTACAGGCTCACTTCCGGAGGGATGAGTTTCTGGGACGGATCAATGAGATCGTCTACTTCCTCCCCTTCTGCCACTCGGAACTTATCCAGCTAGTCAACAAGGAACTGAACTTCTGGGCCAAGAGAGTAAGTGGGGACTGCCCATGGGTGGGGACAGGACATCTGTCCATTGGAACTCTCGACTGGGAACCACCCCTCCTCCTGAAGGTGGAACACCTGGTGTGGGGCCAGTGGCCCTGGTACACTGTCTTTCACAGTTCTGGGCCTCAGGCCAGTATAGTGAGAGAGAGAAAACACAGGACCACGCTCAGACAGGCCTCTCTCTATCCATCACAGGCCAAACAAAGGCACAACATCACACTGCTGTGGGACCGTGAGGTGGCAGACGTGTTGGTTGATGGCTACAACGTGCACTATGGTGCCCGCTCCATCAAGCATGAGGTGAGCACAGGAGCCTAAGAGAAGTAAGGCATCTCCACATCTTTCTCCCCAGTGCCTGGGCCCTCAGCCTGTCTTGCTGTAATTTGGCTGCTGGAGTGGTCCACACCCAGAGCAGATGCCCCTTCAGAACCAAAAATAGTGAAACTCCTGTCAGGAGAATGGCCAAGCATGAACCCTACCTGAAGCAAGGGACTGGGAGCCTCAGAAATTGATAGCAGTGTACCTTTAGCACAATCCTGCAGGGTAGGTATTGATAGGTCCACTTTGCAGAGGAGAAAATTGAGGCTCAGAGAAGGTCTCTGGCTTGCCCAAGCAAATGACAGAGACCAGCTGCAGGCTCAGGCCACAGGCTGGTCACAGTCTGAGACAGTGATGACAGTGATGACACACTTCACCTGCCACCACCTGCAGGTAGAGCGCCGTGTGGTGAACCAGCTGGCGGCAGCCTATGAGCAAGACCTGTTGCCTGGGGGCTGTACTCTGCGTATCACTGTGGAGGACTCAGACAAGCAGCTCCTCAAGAGCCCTGAACTACCCTCACCCCAGACAGAGAAGCGTCCACCCAAGCTGCGACTAGAGATCATCGATAAGGACAGCAAGACCCACAAACTGGACATCCGGGCACCACTCCACCCCGAGAAGGTGTGCTACACAATTTAGCATCCACCTACCTGTATGTGCCCTGAACATCCAATAAAGGCCCCTCGCTGTGGCATGGCAACTAACCTAGCTTCCCCTCATGCCTCTCCCTCTCTCTGCCAAGGCTAAGGGCTGTTTACCTCCTCACAGGCCTGGGAAGACCCCTCTTTTGTCCCAGTCCTGAAGTAGGCATCCTGCCTACCTGGCCTCTTTGGGCCCGAAATCTGCTAAGTCTCTAGAAGAGAAGATGCCTCTGTACCCCCTTCAAGGCAAGGAGCGGGGGAGGTCTCTCTTTGTCCTTCAGCATGATGTCCATTCCCTATAGTCACTGGAACTTTATCATGTTCCCAAAAGCTCAGAAGTATGGCAGCAAAGAACAGTCTGGCTGGAAGAAGACAGGGACCAGAGTCCCTTGATTCAGAGTTTTCGATTTTGAAAGTTTCTCTCTTAGGGAGCCATTTTTCATTGTGGCCTGCTATCCTCCGCTGGCACTTGTGCAGCTCAGGCCCCAGAATGTCTCCACTGGGAGTGAGGAAAAGTACAGAGGCACAGGCACAGATGGTTGCAATTTAGTCTATAGCTACCTCTTTCCCATGCTCTGAAATTCTAAGGCAGAGACCCATAAAACTTCCCCCTTTCCACTGCTATATCACACCCACTGTTCCTCTCCACCCCATGTCCTGAGATCAAGCCACAGTTTCTCTAGCCTTGGGACTAGGCCAGGCACCTCTAGGGGATCTGACTAGTTCATTACCCTGCTCTTCACTGGGACTGGACAGGAGTATCAGATGCCCATGTAAGTTCCCAGAGCTCTCCTCCAGAAAACCAACAACCTAGACTTTGGGAAGTTGCAGGGGGACAGAGTCATAAAACTATTCTTAATTATCAAAACCAGGAAATTAACATTGCTACAATACTACTAACTAATCTTCAGACATTAGAATTTTGCCAGTTTTCCATGCAGGTGCCAGATTCTGCCCCAGTTAAAGCTGTTGTCCCAGCTAAATGAGCCTGGAATAAACCTGCAGTTAATTCAGTGTACTGTCAGTCACTAAGCAAAGGTCTGATCACCATACCCATCGTGGAGGGCATTCTACAAACCTGCCATGTTTAACCCAGTTTGGCAGAATACAGCAAGGACTGGTGCATCCTTGGGCACCACCTGCAGTAGCCACCACTGGTAACCAGTTCATTCACCCTCCCCAGTACTCTACCCATTACTGTGAAGTACTCAGATAAGCCGCTCAAGAGCCCTGAACTGCCCTCTTCTAGTGTTAGTCTCTTTCAGGAAACAGAAAATGGAGGCAAAAATCAAAGTGCCTTGGGGGATGGAAAAAGGACATAGCATGGTCTGAGGCTGTCAGAAGCCAGGGACCAGGCCCCAGCACATGCTCTGGCAGTCATCGGCTAACCCCTTGGAGCCATGTCTGCTGCTCCCTACCTCAGTGACTGCTATTCTTTTGTTGTTTACTTTTTGTTTTGAAATAATTTTAGACTTAGAGAAAGTTGCAAAAATAGTAGAGTTCTCATGCCTTTTACCCAGCTTCTTCTAATATAAACATCTCATACTATAGTTATCAAAACCAGATTTACATTGCTACAGTACTACTAACTGATAGGCAGACATTTAAATTCTGCCAGTTTTCTCTCAATATCCTTTTTCTGATCCAGGATCCAATCCAGGACATCCCACATTGCATTTTGTTGTCATGTTTCTTTTTTTTTTTTATTCTACTTAGGTATACATGATAGCAGCATGCATTTTGATTCATTGTACACAGATGGAGCACAGCTTTTCATTTCTCTGGTTGTATGTGATGCAGAATCACATCATATATGCAGTCATACATGAAGCTAGGGCTATGATGTCCATCTCATTCCACCACCTTTACTGTCCCCATGCCCCCTTCCCCCTCCCTCCCCTTTGACCAAAATTCTTCCATTCTTCCCATGTCCTCTCCTCCATTATGGATCGGCATCCACTTATCAGAGAGAACATTCAGCATTTGGTTTTTTAGTATTGGCTTGCTTCACTTAGCATGATATTCTCCAACTCCATCCATTTACCTGCAAATGCCGTAATTTTATTCTCTTTTATTGCTGAGTAATATTCCATTGTGTATATATACCACAGTTTCTTTATCCATTCATCTATTGATGGGCATCTAGGTTGGTTCCACAGTTTAGCTATTGTGAATTAAGCTGCTATAAACCTTGAAGTGGCTGCATCACTGTAGTATGCTGTTTTTAAGTCTTTTGGATATAGACCAAGGAGTGGGACAGCTGTGTCACATGATGGTTCCAGTCCAAGTTTTCTTTCATTTTCACCAACCTGTGGCAGTTCCTCCATCCTCCTTTGTCTTTGCCCTTGACACTTTTGGAGAGTCCTGGCCAGTTCTTTTATAGAATATCCTTTGATTTGGGTTTGCCTAATGGTTTCACTTGATTTCATCAAAGATCTACATTTTTGGCAAGATGCCCACAGAAACAAGGTTGTGCCCACCTAGCAGCAGGTTGTATTACCTTTAATCATAAGGCTTAGGTGGTGTGAATTTTCATGCTGGAGGTGTAGCTTAATGGTAGAGCTGCTTGCCCAGCATGCATGAGGCCTTGGGTTCAATTCCCAGCACTGCAAAAAAAAAAAAAAAAGAAAAAGAATTATCATATATAATACACATTTATATACAATTATATAGAGAAAATCATATAAATTATATAATTTACATAGAAAATTATATACAGAGAGGATATGAATTTTCCTCTTTAATAAAAATCTGTTGGGGAAATACTGTTTAAATGTCTTATTTATCCTTAGAGTTTTGTCTACAGATTTTAGCATCCTTCTCAATGGTTCTTGTTTATAACAAATATAAATTTGTATTGCCTAATGATTATTTTTTCTTCTTCATTTATAATTATTAATTGGTGTTCTATTGTAAGGAAGAATCCAATAACTTATGCCAGTATGAGATAGTAGACACTAGTTTTATTCCGTGTTACAGTACTAACAGAGCA
The DNA here is from genome assembly GCA_028644305.1 of Xerus rutilus. Taxonomy (NCBI): domain Eukaryota; kingdom Metazoa; phylum Chordata; class Mammalia; order Rodentia; family Sciuridae; genus Xerus; species Xerus rutilus. The sequence continues at coordinate 53,424,711 of CM053399.1, read as the reverse complement.
TGTGTTGTTGATCAAGTTGGCCATTAGGAACTCCTTCAAGTTGTTTCAACATTGCTCCCATCATTTTTTGAGTACTTCCTCACTTTCTGGCACAGAATGTTCCAGGCTCACTCACATTTTCCCTGTCCCACCCCTGATATTAGCCACTTCTCCAAGAAGCTCCCAGTGTCCCTTATTCTTGAATAAACCAGATGGTTTCTTGGTACTTAGAAACCAGGTTCTGGCCAGGCGCAATGGTGCATGCCTGTAATTCCAGCAGCTCTAGAGGCTGAAGCAGAAGGATTGCAAGTTCAAAGCCAGCCTCAGCAATTTAGTGAGTCCCTAAGCAACTCAGTGAGACCCTGTCGGTAAAATATTTTTAAAATGGCTGAGAATGTGGCTCAATGGTTGAGCACCCCTGGGTTCAATTCTTGGTAACCAAAAAAAAAAAAGAAACCAAGGTCTCGACGGTGGGCATACACATCGCCACTTGAGTGTCATTGCCTCTAGGCCCTCTCAGCAGACACAGCTCAAAAATCTATATATATGTTACCACATGCATACGCACATACAGCTGAATTTATTTTATCTGTGTATGTGTATGTTGTTAAAAACCATAAGTCCAAATTGATACCTTCAGTCCAATCCATACTATAGGGCTTATGACTGCCATTCTTAAAACTTGCCTATTCTTTTTCTGCTGCTTCCTCTCCTGAGCTGATTCTTCTTTCTCTCTGTGTGATGGCCAGACTTCCCTTAGAGGCTTTGTCAGTGACCTCTTGTCGACATCCCTATTAGATACTCAACTGTAACCAAGAACAGCAAACTTGTAATTCAAAATTAGATAAATTTTATACCAGAAAAACCCTGAGAGTAGGTAAGGAACTTCTTTTTTTTTATTTTTTAGTTATACATGGATACAATATCTTTATAGTTTGTTTATTTTTATGTGGTGCTGAGGATCCAACCCAGTGCCCTCACATGTGTGAGGCAGGCACTCTGCCACTGAGCCACAACCTCAGCCTTTTAATTCTCTTCTTCCAGAGACTTTTTGCCAGACCTCCTAGGTCACAGTGGACTCATTCTTACACCTCCATACCATGCTGGGCACTGCTCGGCTCACTTGCACCACTCATTCTGCATCTGTCTTCATCACTAGAATGTGAGCTCCAAAGAGAACAAATCCTGAACTGTTCAGCTTACTAGCCAGATGCTGGCACAGAGCTAGCACATGACAGAGGCTCCAAGAATATTATGGGTGGCCCCTGCAGCAAGCATAGCTATTCACAGTGTTCCCTGGGATGGAACAGTGTCATTTGTTTGCTCAGTATGCTTTTATTTGTCATGTATTTGTGGTCAGGCATTGGAGCCCACCAGGATTGAAGCTCTGAGCAAAAGGAGCAAAAGGAGACCTGGATACTCATTGAGGATCCTAGACATGAGACTGGACTTAAAAATATTTATTACTCAAACTGGGTTGTGGTGGCGCACACCTGTAAGCCCAGCAGCTCAGGACGCTGAGGCAGGAGGATCACAAGTTCAAAGCCAACCTCAGCAATTTAGCAAGGCCCTGTCTCAAAATAAAATATAAAAGGGCTGGGGATGTAGCTCAGTGATTAAGTACCCCTGGGCTGAATCCTGATCCACCCCCCCCCCAAAAAAAAATCATAGATATATACATACATAGATTGTTCAACAAGAAAAACTCAAAAGCATGTAGTGATTACTTTAGAAATTTAGGGAAAAAACATTAAATCTTTTTAGTTGTAGGTGGACGTAATACCTTTATTTTATCTATTTTTATGCGGTGTTGAGGATCAAACCCAGTGCCTCACACATGCTAGGCAAGCACTCTACCATTGAGCCACAACTCCAGCCCCCAAAACATTAAATCTTAGAAGCAAATAGAAAATAAACCAATAAAAACTGAAGGAGGAAAAAACAAGAGGATAAATTAACAATTATTTGAAAGCATTGATAAAACAGATAAAACCTGAGCCTGATAAGGAGAAGCAGAGCCAAAACTGAAAAGACAGGATCAAGAATGATAAATTAGGAGGCGGGTGCAATGCTGCACGCCTATAATCCCAGCACTTTGGAAGGCTGAGATTAGAGAATCGTGAGTTCAAACCCAGCCTCACCAACAGTGAGGTCAGGTGCTAAGCAACTCAGAGAGACCCTGTCTCTAAATAAAACACAAAATAGTGCTGGGGATGTGGCTCAGTGGTCACATCCTAAATTCAATCCCTAAATTCAATCCCTAGTTCCAAAAAACAAAAAAATTAGAAAAAGAATGATAAATTAGACACAACTATATATAGCAAGAGAAGAATTGAAATTTTGAAAAAGAACTTTATGGCAACAAATTTTTAAACAGCAGATGGATAATTTCCTAGCAAACACTGACCCAAGACATAGTTTGAAGAGACCAATTCATTACCAAAAAATAATTGGGAAGGTGATTAAAATTTTATCCTTTGACTGTGTTCCCAGCTAGGAATGTAGCTCAGTGATAAAGTGCTTGCCTAGCACATGCAAGGCCCTGGGTTTAATACCCAGCACTCCCCCCCCCAAAAAAAAGTGTTAATTAAAATTTTAAGTTGAAATGCACATTTATGAAAGTACACAAATTGTGAGAATACAGTTTAATGAGCTTTTACATAGTGAGTAGGCATGTAGTCATCACTCTACACAAAATATAGATAAGTTCTAACTTTTAACTATATATAACTGCTTCAGACCATGGAAAAAGTTGGAAAGATACTCAACAGTTGATTTTTAAAATCCACTTGTACACAAACTTTATAAAATACCAAAAGATGCCTAATTTCACCTATGACTATAGATATAAAAATTCCAAGTAAAATCAAGTTAAATGTACACTGTGATTGTGTGAAGATTATTTCAGCGATAGGAGGCTCAGTGTCAGGAAACTTACTAATATAAATAATAAAGAACCACATCAAGAACAAATATTTAAATGTCTATAATAAAATTTAGCTTATTATTTTGATGATTATACTGTGATTATTGAACAGTTCCTTATTTTTAGAAAATATATTTAGAAGTTAAATATAATTTGCAAATATTTCAGGAAACTAAATTTTATGTATATATACACATATATGCACATACATATATATACACACACAGAATGATAAAGTAAAAGTAAACATTTGGGAAATCTGAGGGACAAGTATATAGAAATTTATTGTATTACTTTTGCAGCTTTTCTTGTAAGTCAAATTATTTCAAAGGTTTTTAAAAGAAAGAAGATACTATATCGGCATGTGCTAAAATAGCATTTGATAAGATTTTGCAGCTTTAGCCAGGCCAAGTGGCACACACCTGTAATCCCAGTCATTCAGAAGGCTGAGACAGGAAGATGGCAAGTTCACAGCCAGCCTCAGCAAAAGCGAGGTGCTAAGCAACTTAGCGAGACCCTGTCTCTAAATAAAATACAAAATAGGGCTGTGAATGTGGCTCATTGGTCAGGTGCTCCTGAGAGTTCAATCCCAGGTTAAAAAAAAAAAAAGAAAAATATTTTGCAGCTTTAAGTATGATTTGATAAAATTAAAGCACCGAGTTAAAATTATTTTAATATGACATCATCAGAAGCCAATAAGAGACATTTTAAATTATAAATACAAAAGCTATCTCTAAAGTCTGAAAGAATTCAACATGGCTTTGAAGATTCAAGTGAAAACAATCAGGGAAAAATACTCATGAATAATGGAAAATAAATTATCTTACCTTGTATTGCAGATATATGATGGTGTGTTTAGAAAATCCAAAAGCCAATAATAAAAATGTTAGCATTAATAAGGACATTTGGTAAGTGGCTGAATAAAAGATAAATGTACAAAAATCAATGGCTTTTCTCTATTCTACCAGTAATCAATGAAAAACAGTAATAAAAGAAATACATTCCATTCACAATGGCAACAAACAGGCATATATATTTGTTCATATCATCAACTACCTCAAGAAGGAAGGGGAACTGGATAATAGAAGAACAGCAACAGAAGGGAAACTTCACTATATTATTTTTTAAAGTTTTAAACCATGTTAGTGTACTACCTATTCAAAATTACAAAATATTTAATACATTTAACAAGAAAAGCATATTGAAGGACATAAGACATGACAAGTGTAAAAACAAATTTTTGAAAAGGATTCTGATAGTATCATTAAAATGTCAATTCTTAATATATAATTTACCACAAACCTAATTAGACTCGATAGCATTTCTAACTGAATAAAATTATTACACTACTGTGTCTTCAGGTGGTACTCCATGAACCTACTGGGTCTAGGCTCTCAGAAGATGCATATTAGTACTCCTGTCACAATCTCATCTTGATAGTGTCCATACTATGGAATAAGTAGATTTAGAAACCATCAATACACATCCTAAGTTACCATTACATAAGAAAGGAAAGAAGAGTTACTGTGACTCAAGTGTAGAGGCTGTACGTGGAAGTGGAGGAGAGGAGAAAGTGGTGGGGAATGAAGAAGCTACAGAGGCAAGTTTCTGGATTTGAAAGTGCCTTCAACGTCATGCTGAGGGAATGAAATGAGCAGACTTGTTTGCAGAAGGCCCTCTGATTGCATTGTGTGAATGCTGGGGATGACTTCTAGCCAATATACAACAAGTGGAGCACTTCCAAGCAAATTTCCTTCCCACAAAAAGTCTTAACAATTAGATTTGAAACTAAGAATGGGGAATCCCTAGGTACCAGGAATGAATGGGAACCTAAAATTCAGAGGGTAAGTGAATGAGAAGTCAAGAAGTGCAGAGACTTGGGACAGAAAGTCCTAGTGGCTAGGTGCTAGGGCTTCCAAAAGACCAAAAAAAAGAAAAAAGAAAAAAATCACCTTGTGGAATGAAGACTAGGAAAACACTGCTTATTGATCTGGGAAATACAACAAAGTCCACCACCATCACTGAGACGTAGAAGCAGAAAAAAAATCAGCTAAGAAGAAACTCCTATTTTTGCTGTTTATAACAGTGTGGTCCAAATCCACAATATACAAATGTTACTGGATGTCAAATGGAAGAACTAAAAAAGGAGATCCTGGACCAGTGAAATCTATAGGATCCCAAAGAAGAAAACAAAACCATTCTGTAAATGATTCCCATACTCCAGTTTTCACAAAGGAACCTGTGGGAGAAACAAATCCCAGTTGAAGTAAGTTTACAGGGAAAACTTACCCCCAAAAAAAGGGAGGGGGGAGAATACCATGAAGGAAAGACAGCAGATAACAAATGGGAGCATGAATTTAAGTACACTGTTAAATGTTCAAAAAAGATTAGAAATCAAAAGGCAAGAAAAGAATAGGTAGGTTTGAAGAAGAGCCTTTGTCCTGGGTAGTTTACTTAGATTCATTGCCATGTTTTTTTTTTACATTTCAACATTTTTTTCTAGTGTTATAGTCTTAAATGATTTAAATATTAGCAGAATTGCCAAGGACTCACACCCTTAAAGAATAAAGATTGGGCCACCCATTGGTCAACTTTAATGATCGGAGATGCTGACCTGGCACAAGACAAATATAGAATTGGTAGAGGGTCAGGACCAGGGACATGATCAAGGGCAGAAATAAATGTAGCTACAACTACAATCCAGGAACCATTTGCCCACCATTTTCTTGCAAGTTGTTCACCAGCCTTACAGATCTGTTACAGTAATCCTAAGGGGTCTGAAACTCAGTGGTCATCCACTGCCACCACCTCACATCCTGCTGCCAATCCCAACCATTCACTCTCTGCTCCAGCACCTCCCTTCTCTACTCTGCAAATTCTTCTACATAAGTGCCTTACCTTCTGTTGGAATATTTGCTTAGTTTCTTCACCTTATCACCTAGACATTGTTTTCTCCGTCTGTCCCCTATGGTGAGCCCCCACTTCTTCTCCTTATTTCTCATTCTCCTAACCTTTTTTTTTTTTTAACTATTTCAACCTTTCTGTCCTGTCCCAATTTTCCCACTCTTTCACAAAGAAGGATGTCTCCATATCACTTTTTCCCCAGCACGTCGTCATTTTTAGTGGCTTCTACTTCTCATAAATGATCTATCTACACCCTACTCTCCACACATTTAGTGATCTTTTTCTGCCCCTGCCTACCTCTGTCACCTATATCATGGTCACATCCTAAACTTTATTGCCAACAATTTTCACTTCCCCCAAAGCCCCTATCCCTGTCTGCCCAGTACCCTCCATCTTCCAGTTCACTTGTTCTAGGACATCCTGCATGTAATTCTTTGACCTTATCGATACTTCTGATTTATTAATCCCCCAATTTCTCATTGCCCATCTACTCTCTTAACTTCCAAGTCCACTTCAGTTTCATGATCTATAATTTTAATCTCTATCTTGCAAATATTCTCAATCTGGGCTACTGATATCAGTATAAATCTCAGACCTAGCACATATGATGATGTGTACCTATAGTCCCACCTCCTTGGGAGGCTGACAGGAAGATCACTTGAACCCAGGAGGTCAAGATCAGACTGGGCAACATAGCAAGTCTCCATCTCAAAATACAAAGCAATCTTCCCAAACCTAAACATTTCTTCTTTCAGTAATTCTGAGAGTTGATCCCAGGGCTCATACTAGGCAAGCACTCTAACCACCAAGACATCCACAGCCCTCAAAGCTACACTTCAGAGAAAAACATCACACTACATAATACCACCTATCCTGTGCACCAAACAACTTACTCTCACAAAGGTAGACATAACAAAGTCCCCTCAGTTGCTATAAGTTGTTCCATACTTAAGATCTGTTTGTGATGAACATTCCTCCTCTGGTTCTATCATAACTCTATTTAGCTATCATTTAACTTGTAGGCAAAATTAAAAAGTTAACACAACCTATATGAAGTAAAGAGAAAAGGAAAAATGGCTGATTAGGCACAGTATATATGTTCCCTACCTTAAACACACACAGACACACACACACACACACAAAGTAAAGAAAAAAAATGTTAAGGTGAATACCCATAGGATTCTGGGAGAATCAGAATCAGCAGATTAGGAAGCATCAGGAATTTCTCCCCACCTAGGCAACAATTAACACTGGCAGAATATGTCTGATGAAACTATTTTGGAACTATGGAGTCTAATGAAAGCTTACAACTTCCCAGGGAAAGCTTCTATGGTAAATTGGATGATAAAAAGGCTTGGATGCTATACATGCTCCACTCGCTAACCCCATGGCAGGCAGCCGTGCATATATTCCTGAAGCAGCATAATGCAGCTTTCTGGAGCCAGAGTAGCAAAAAATGACCCATTCCTTCAAATGTCTATGCTCTGATCGCTACTTCTGATCACAGAAGTGGAAGGAAACAAAAAGAGGCCATGGTTATATCTCTTCCTATTATTATAAGCCCTGCCCCCTCTTGCTAACATGATTTCTAGGGGATTTGAAGGACCAGTACTTTCACCTCCACCCCTTCATTTTTCTCTTTTTTCCCTGTTGGGAACCAGACATTCAAGACTAGGATATCCAAAAGCAACTGAATATACAGTTTTCCCTCTGTATCCATGGGATATTGGTTTCAGAACCCCTACTCCACAGATATCAAAATCTATGGATGCTCAAGTTGCTTATATTAAATGGCATAATATTTACATATAACTTATGTACATTCTCCCATACACTTTGTCATGTGTAGATTATTTATAATACCTAATACAATGTAATACCAATGTAAACAGTTGTCATACTGTATTGTTTATAGAATAAGGACAAGAAAAAAGTTTGTACATGTTTAGTATAGATGTGTGTGTTTTTATTTATTTATAGTTGTAGATGGGCAAAATACTTTTATTTATTTACATTTATGTAGTGCTGAGGATCAAACCCAGTGCCTCGCATGTGCTAGGCAAGGGCTCTACCACTGAACTACAACCCCAGTCCCATGTGTGTGTGTGTTTTTATTTATATCTACAATTGATTGAGTCTATATATGTAGTAGAACTCATGGATGTGGGGGGCATAAATTAAAAAGTGACCAAACATGCCCAGGAAAAAGCACAGGCTCAAAAAGACTTGGAAAACTTGAAGTTTATACCTCAAACCAACCCTGGGCACAGAAGTATCCGACAATAATCAAAATAACAAACAAAACAGAAAATGCTGTTGAAGAAGGAGAATCTGATTTCCATAGCTACTGGAATTCAAGTTATTCGATTCAAATGTAAAGTTTTGAATTAAAAAAAAAGTCAATATAAACTATCCCTGAAAAAAAATCTGATGATAGATCTACTAGACAAACTCTTTAAAACAACTGCCTTAAAGATGTTTAAAAAGCCAAAGGAAGACAGAAAGTCAAGAAAACGATGTGTGAACAAAATGTAAATATCAATAAAGAGATAGGAAACCTAAAAGAAAATCAAAAGACATTCTAGAACTGAAAATACAACTTAATGAAAAACTCACTGGAGAGATTCAAGTGAACAGAGCCCAGAGGACCTGTGAGACAACATCAAACAGAAAAAAGAAAGAGGCAGAAGGTATATTTTAAGTAATAAGATCTGAAATTTCTCAAATTTGATGAAAGACATGAATGTTAATATCCAAAAAGTTCAAAGAACTCCAAGTAAGATGAGCTCAAAAATACCCTTACCAAGACAGGTTATAAACAAGTTTTTTTTTGTTTTTGTTTTTTTTTAAATATTTTGTTTTAGTTGTAGATGAACACAATATCTTTATTTATTTTATGTGGTGCTGAGGATCGAACCCAGTGCCTCACGTATGTAAGGCAAGCGCTCAACCGCTGAGCCATAACCCCAGCCCCTATAAACAAGTTTTGAAAGACAAAGAGAATCTTGAAGGCAGCATGAGAAAAGCAACTCATCACATACAGGAGATCCTCAGCAAGACTGTCAGATTTTTCATCAGAAACTTTGGAGCCTAGAAGGCAATGGGCTGATGTACTCAGAATGCTAAGAGAAAAAAAAAACTTGTCAAGCAAAAATCTAATATCCAGAAAAATTTTCCTTAAAAGGTGAAGGAGAAATTAAGATATTCCAAGATACACAAAAGCTGGGGGAGTTTATTACCATTACAACTGCACTGCAAGAAATGCTAAAGGGGGCTGGGGTGGTGGCTCAGTGGTAGAGTGCTTGCCTAGCATGTGTCAGGCACTCAGTTTGATTCTCAGCACTGCATATAAATAAATGAAAAAAATAAAGATCCAACAACAACTAAAAAAAATTTTTTTAAAGAAATGCTAAAGGAAGTCCTGCAGGGTGAGGTGAACAGACACTAGACAGCAACTTGAAGCCATATGAAGAAATAAATCTAAATGTAAATAATGGGCAATTGTAAAAGCCCTATTATTGTAATAATGATTTGTAACTGTACTTTGTTTTATACATGATTTAAGAAATACATTTTTTAAATTTAGTGTTAATTTGATGCATAATAATTCCATAAATTGTTTTCTATGTAATTTAAGAGACTATGCATTTCAAGGAAATATTAGCTTGTTTGGGGGCACACATGTATAAAAATGTAATTTTATTATATCAATGACTCCTTTTATTATATCAAAGGGGTAAGAATATAAGAATAGAACCAGGTGTGGTGGCACATGCCTGTAATTCCAGCACTTTGGGAGGATGAGACTGTAGAATAGCAAGTTCAAAGCCAGCCTCAGCAATGGCGAAGCACTAAGGAACTCAGTGAGACCCTGTCTCTACATAAAACACAAATAGGGCTGGGGATGTGGCTCAGTGGTTGAGTACCCCTGAGTTCAATCCCCAGTACAATAGACTGCTAAAGTAGCAGAATTTTTGTATGCTATTAAAACTAAGCTGATATAAATTCAGCTAACTGGAGTGTTAATGAGAGTGTTAAAATGTTATAATGGGGGCTGGGATTATGGCGCAGTGGTAGCGTGCTCGCCTGGCGCGCATGAGGCACTGGGTTCGATCCTCAGCACCACATAAAAATAAAATAAAGATATTCTGTCACCTAGAACTAAAAAATAAACATTTAAAAAAAAAAAAAAAAAAAAAAAAAATAAAATAAAATGTTATAATGTTAAAACATAAAATGTTAAATGTAATCTCCATGGTAACCACAAATAAAATACAAATCTTCTAGCTATAAGATATATACAAAAAGGAAATAAGACATTGAATGCTTCACTATGAAAAAAACTAAACACAGGGCTGGGGTTGTGGCTCAATGGTACAGCGCTTGCCTCGCATGTGTGAGGCACTGGGTTTGATCCTCAGCACCACATAAAATAAATAAATAAAAGTATTGTGTCCATCTACAACTAAAAGAAAATATTTTTTTTAAAAAAAACTAAACACAAAAGACAGTAGTGCAGGAAATGAGGGATAAAGTGCCATAAGGCATATAGTAAAGAGGAGTAAAATGACAGAAGTAAGACCCCTCTTATCAATAACTACTTTAAATGTAAATGGATTAAATTCTCCATTCAAAAGACAAAGGTTGGCAGAATGTATTTAAAAACATGATCCAACTATATGGTATATACTAGAGAGTCATTTTAGATTAAAAAATACAAATACATTAAAAGTTAAAGAATAGAAAAAAAGATACTCCAACAAACTGAAAGAGAATAGGCATGACTATACCAAGATTGGATAATATACATTTTATGGGCTGGGGTTGTGGCTTGGTGGTAGAGCACTTGCCTAGCATGCATGAGGCACTGGGTTCTATTCTCAGCATGACATATAAATAAATAAAAAAAATAAAGGTCCATCAACAACAACAACAAAACTTTTAAAAATATACATATGTACATTTTATATCAAAAAAGTTATAAGAAGGACATTATATGTTAATATGTTTCAAAACAGCAAGAAGATGCAGCAATCATTAACATTTATGCACCTAATGACATATCATCAAAAAAAAAAAAAAGAGGGGCTGAGGCTGTAGCTCTGTGGTAGAGTACTTGCCTAGCATGCATGAGGCCCTGGGTTTGATCCTCAGCACCACATAAATATAAACAAGTAATATAAAGGTATAAAAAATATAGTAACATTATTAAAAAATCAGAGATTAAAAAAAGGAACTGGCCGGGCGCGGTGGCTCAAGCCTGTAATCCCAGCACTTAGGGAGGCTGAGACAGGAGAATCGCAAGTTCAAAGCCAGCCTCAGCAATAGCGAGGCGCTAAGCAACTCAGTGAGACCCTGTCTCTACATAAAACACAAAATAGGGCTGGGGATGTGGCTCAGTGGTCGAGTGCCCCTGAGTTCAATTCCCAGTACCAAAAAAAAAAAAAAAAGGAACTGAAGGGAGAAGTAGATAGCTGCTATAAAATAATAGTCAGAGACTTCAATACCCAATTCTAAATAATGAATAGAATAGCCACATGGAAAATAAGGAAATAGAGGAGTCAAGCAACACAATAAACCAATTAGATCTAACAGCATGTACAGAAGAGTTCACTCAACAATGGCATACACATTCTTCTCAAGTACACAAGGGACATTTTCTAGTATAGAATATACTAGAAAAATATACTAGTCCACAAATTCAGTCTTAACTAGTGTATTAGTTAGCTTTGTGCTACTATCACAAAATACCTTGGGCAATTAACTTTTAAAGATAAAGGTTTATTTAGCTTACAGTTTTGGAGGTTCAAAGGCATGGCACCTGTACCAACAGTTCCAGTGAGGGCAAACCTACAGACTCAATGTTACCTCTTTCAAAATCCCAGTGATGGTTTGTTGGTTTTTTATTCAGAAATTTTTTAATAATCCTAAATTTCATATGGAACCTCAAGGGATTTTGAATAGCAAAAACAACCCTGAAAAAAGAATAAGATTGAAACCCCCTCCCTGATTTCAAAACTAACTACAAGCTATAATAATCAGAGAGGTACTAGCATAAAGATGGATGTATAGACTAATGGAATAGAATAACAAGTACAGAAATAAGTCCCTGCATATGTGGTGAAATAATTATTGACAGGAGTGTCAGAATAATTCCACTGGAAAAGAACAGTCTCTACAAGTCTTGCTGCAATGTCTGGAGGTCTGCATGCAAAAGAATGAAGTTGGACCCTTACCTAACACTGCATAAAAAATTAACTTGGGGCTGGGGCTGTAGCTCAGTGGTAGAGTGCTTGCCTAGCATGTGTGAGGCACTGGGTTCGATCCTCAGCACCACATAAAAATAATAAATGAATAAAATAAAGATCCATCAACAGCTAAAAAAATTATTTTTAATTAACTTAAAATGTGTCAAAGACCTAAATGTAAGACTGCAAAATATAAAATTCTAGAACACAGGATAAAGCTTCATGACAATGGATTTGGCTGTGGTTTCTTGGATAGGACACCAAAGACATAGGCAACTAAAGAACAGACAAATTGAACTTCAGAAAACATTTTTCAAATTTGCACAACAAAAGACACTATTATGGGTTAAAAAAAAACAACCCAAAGGGGCTGGGATGGTAGCTCAGTGGTAGAGCACTTGCCTTGCATGCATGAGGCACTGGGTTTGATCCTCAGCACCCCATAAAAATAGAGATATTGTGTCCATCTACAACTAAAAAATTTTTTTAAAAACTCACAGAATGGGAGAAAATATCTGTAAATCATATATGTAATAAGGGATTAGTATCCAGCATATATAGAGAACTCCTAAAACTCAGCAACAAAAACAAACTACCTGATATAAAACTGGACGAAGAAACTGAACAGGCATTTTTTCCAAAGAAGATGTACAAATGGCAATGATCACATAAAAATATGCTCAATATCAGTATTCATTAGGAAAATGCAAATCAAAACCCCTTAGGATGGCTACTATTCTTTTTAAGGGAAAGAAAATAACAAGTGTTGACAAGGGTGTGGAGAAATTGGAACCCTGAGGTTTTGTTGATAGGAATGTAAAATTGTAAAGCCGCTATGGAAAATAGTATGGTAGTGCCTCAAAAAATTCAAAATACAATTACTATATAATCCAGCAATTCCACTTCTGGGTATATACACAAAAGAATTAATAGCAGCCCTATTAGAAAGGCTAAAACATGGAAGCATGTTTTATACCACATTTAGACAAAAATGTGGTATATAGAGAACATATATATATGCATATATGTAATTTATTCAATCTTTTAAGGAAGCAAATTCTGACATATGCTACCATATGAATGAATCTTGAGGGCACTGTGCTAGGTGAAATAAACCAGTCACAAAAAGACACTATATAAGTCCACTTATATAAGGTACTTAGAACAGTTAAAACCATACTGACAGAAAGTAGACTGGTGGTTGCCAGGAGTGGGGGACAGTGAAGAATAGGGAGCTATTATTTAATGGATATAGAATTTCAGTTTCATAAAATGGAAAGAGTTATAGAACTGGATGGTGCAAACCTTCCTTGCATGGGGCTAAGGGAAAATGGGAGGTAACCAACCACTTAATGAGTCTCATTTTTTCTCTGGAGTGATGACAATCTTCTGGAACTAGATGGTGGTGATGGTTATAGAACATTAATATAAGTGTATTTAATACCATTGAACTGTACACATAAAATGATTAAGATAATAAAATTTATATTATATGTATTTTACTACCAATTTTTAAAATTGGGGGGAAAAAGTAAAATACCCATAAGGACAAAAAGAACAGGAAAAAGAAGCTGGGCATGGTGGCACATGCCTGTAATCTCAGTGACTTGAGAGGCTGAGGCAAGAGGATTGCAAGTTTGAAGCTAGCCTCAGAAACTTAGCGAGGCCCTTAGTGAGACTCCATCTCAAAATAAAAAATACAACATAAAAGACTGAGGATGTGACTCAGTTGTAAAGTGTCTCTGGGTTCAATCCCCAGTACCAAAACAAAGAAAGGGAAAAAAAACCAGGAAGAGTCAATAACAGATAAAGAAAGTCATTAAATTTTGAAAGATAAAAAATTGGAAAACTGCAGCAACCCAGCCTCTGTCCTAATCATAACGTGATATAAGAGGAATCTGACATTTGTGGTGCACTAAAGGTAACTGTGATGGTTAATCTTGTTTGCCAACTTGACTGGATTGAAATGTGCCTAGAAAACTGGTAAAGCACAATCCTGGATGTGTATTTGAGAGTTAATTCTGGAGATGATTGGCAGATGCATCAGCCAATTGAAGGGGCAAGTTCCATCCCGAATGTGGGTGCCACTGTTCAATAAACTGCAGACCCAGATAGAACAAAAAGTGGAAGGAAAATGTGGCTCACCCAACCAAGCTCAATTCTTTCTAAACAGGTGCATTTTTTGGTGTTGCCATCACCCATGAACATGGACTCATGCCAACAACTCCCCCAGGAAGCTTCCAGGCTTTCAGCCTTGGACTGGGGCTGCATCATTGTTCCTTCTTGTTCTAAGGCTTCCAGCTTCTTTACTGAGCAGTTGCCTCAATGTCTAGATTCCTCCGCACTCCAGTCTGCAGGTGGCCATTATGGGACTATCCCAGTTTGTGACCATGTAAAGCAATCTAATAAATCTCCTTTTATAAATAAAGGTATAGATATCTAATAGTATGTCTATTCCTCTAAAGTATAACTATAAAAATAATAACTCCTAGACCCAGATCAACTCTTCACTAAATTACCTCAGTTGTTCACACAGCCTAGCAGAAGAGACATGCCCATTTCTAGACATAAATTCTATTACAGTGTCTACTATCCTGCAGATGATGTCCAACATCCAATCAAAAATTATGAAACACACTAAGGAAAGAATAAAAAATTGGTGTTGGGACAACTGAACATCCATAGGCTAAGAAATAAGCTGAACCTCTACCTTATATCACACACAAAAAAGAACTCACATTAATCTAAAGACCTAAATGTAAGATTAAGAGCTGAAGTAGCATTTGTGTGTTTGTTTGTTTGTTTGTTTGACTTGTGGACAAAGATTTATAGACAAGTGCAAAACATAAATCCTCTTTTACAACCCAGAACTTATATGCTACATATAAGCAGAAATACCTGAGACAGATTAAAGTGATGGGATATTGATAACTAAAAAGGTTGATCCTAAGACTAACAACTTGATAGAAAGCACAGGTCATGAGAGAAATCTCAGCTATATTGATTCAGTATTTCAATTTCATATTGTGATACAAGAAGTGGCTTCTTTTTTTATAAAGACTTCTATCTTCAGAAAACACATGAAGTTGAAGATATGTTTACTATATTTGGATCGTGTTTGTTTAACTCTCCTATTGGCATATCCCACGTCTGTACTATTCCTGAGGGCAGTAAGAAGAGTGAAAATGATTTGAACTCATTGATGTTTAGGGAAAGTGTCAGCAGTTAAGAACCTGGCAGATCCATCTACCCCAAAAGTGAGGCTAAAGTCAATTACTTGCAGAAGTTAAATCCCAAATATCCTAGACAAAGAATTATGAAATTGTCATCAGTATATCTGTCCATAATTCAAGTGAAAATGGAAGCCCCTGGAAAAGAATTGTGGGCTCATGGAATAACTATATTAAGCATCAGTTCTTTAAAAAATGGCATCCTTGGGATGGGCAGCAAAGGAATCATAACAGGAAATCCCTTAAATAAAAATTTATTGACTTAAAAAAAAGATGAAGAGCTGAAGATGTAGCTCAGTGGTAGAGCACTTGTCTAGCATGAGCAAGGCTCTGGGTTTGATCTCCAGCATGGATGGATGGATGGATGGAAGGAAGGAAGGAAGGAAGGAAGGAAGGAAGGGATTAAAACTATAAAACTGAGGAAAAAATACAGTTGTAATCTCTCCAGAAAAATATACAAAAGGTCAACAAGCACATGAAAAGATCCTCAACATCATTAGGCACCTAAGAAATGCAAATTAAAATCACAATGAACAAACAAAAATTTTTTTAAAACCACAAAGAAACACTGCTCTTACTTGCTAAGATAACTATAATTTTTTTAAAAAACAAAATAAGTATTGGTGAGAATATGGAGAAATTTAAACCCACAAATATTTCTAGTGGGTATGTAAAATGGTGCCATTGTTCAAACAGAAACTTCTACATCATTCATAACAGCACTATTCACCATAGTCAAAAGATAGAAATAACCCACATTTCTATCAACTGATGAATGGGTGAATGAAATGTGGTATATCTATGTTGTAAATATTATGCACCCATAGAAAGTAATGAGTTACTGACACATGCTACAGTGTGAATAAACCTTGGAAACTTTATGCTAAGTGGAAGAAACCAGACACAAAGGCCATGTATTGATTGCATGATTCCATTCATATGAAATGTCCAGAATAAGGAAATCCACAGAGACAAAATAGATTAGTGGCCACAGCAAATAGGAGAAAGAGGGAGTAATGGCTGAATAGCTGTGTAGGTTTTTTGTGGGGGGTGATAAAAATTTTCTGGTACTAGATAGGAGTGATGTATCACTGAATAATACACTTGAAAATGGTTGAAATGGTGAATTTATGTATGTTTTACCACAATTTTTAAAGACCTTAAATTTAGGCAATGATTTCTTACAACAAAAGTAAATAAACTGGACTTCATCAATTTTTTTAAATTCTTTTATTTTAAGAACACTATCAAGAAAGCAAAAACTGGATATGGTTGCACACCTGCCTGTCCAGGAGGCTGTGCTAGGAGGATCATGAGTTCAAGGCCAGTCTGGGCAACTTAGTGAGATCCTCATTTCAGAGAGAGAGAAGAAAGGAAGGATAGAGACAAAAGGCAAGCCACACATGGGGATAAATATTTGTAAATCATATATTTAATAAGAGTCTAGTATTCATAATATATAAAGAACTCTTACAACTCAATAATGAAAAGATAACCCAATCTAAAAATGGACAAATGATCCAAATAGATATTTATCTGAAGAAGATGCCCAGCCAGTAAGCACAGGAAAAATGCTCAACTATTAGCATCATGGTAATGCAAATTAAAACTACAACAAGTTTGATACACATCAAACTACATGGTTGATACTACAACCATGATATACATCCACTGAAATGGTCATAATATAAAAAGAAGGTGATAACAAGTGTTGGCAATGATGTCAAAGAGCTGGAACTCTCATGCATTGCTGCTTGGAATATAAAATGATGCAGCCACTTTGGAAAAGAGTCTACCCAGCACTTAGGGAGGCTGAGACAGGAGAATCGCAAGTTCAAAACCAGCCTCAGCAAAGGTGAGGTACTAAGCAACTCAGTGAGACCCTGTCTCTACATAAAACACAAAATAGGACTGGGGATGTGGCTCAGTGGTCGAGTGCCCCTGAGTTCAATCCCCAGTATCAAGGAAAAAGAAAGGAAAAAAAAAATATTTTTGAAAGTGTCTCTGATGTTTTTAATGTATCAAAATTAAATGCCAAGAGAATAAGAAGTCAGAAGCAGAGTGGCTGGGGTTGTGGCTCAGTGATGGAGCACTTGCCTGGCATGTGCTCCATCAGGGAATTGCAAATTAAAACAGCAAGATAGCTGGGCATGCAAGCCCATAATCCCAACTACTCATAAATCTGAGGCAGAAGGATCATAAATTCCAGGCCAGACTCCTCAATTTAGGGAGACCCTATCTCAAAATTAAAAATAAATAAATAAAAAGCATTGGGGATATGGCTCAGTGGTAGAGCATTCCTGGATTCAAATGCTAGTACCAAAATCAAACCACAACAAAAACTGGAAGCTAGAAGGCAATGGAGAAATGTCTTCAAAGTTCAGACAGAAATTAGCCCAGGATGGCGGTGCATGCCTGTAATCTCAGTGATTTGGGAGGCTAAGGCAGGAGGATCATGAGTTCAAGGACAGCCTTACAACTTAGTGAAACCCTATGTCAACAATAAAAATAGGCTAGGAATGTTGCTCAATGGTAGAACTCCCCTGGGTTCAATCCCCAGTACCACCAAGAAAAGCCACTTTTTTTTCAGATAGAAAATTACTCTGGACCTAGAAATCCATACCTAGACAAATTATTAATCAAACAAAATGGCACAATAAACATATGTTCAGATATTTGGGATCTCAAAAAATAATCCTACCATGTACTCATTCCAGAAAACTGCTGGAGAATGTGCCTCATTAAAACAAGAAAATAAACCCAGAAAAATTAGGGTACAGAATTCAATAATGGAGGTGTGGGTCCAAGAGATAAGCCAGGGGTACGCCAGAACAATAGTTCGGCAGAGCAACTACTAATCCAGATCAGTTCGGGAG
Source organism: Xerus rutilus (assembly GCA_028644305.1). NCBI lineage: Eukaryota > Metazoa > Chordata > Mammalia > Rodentia > Sciuridae > Xerus > Xerus rutilus. The sequence goes on along the minus strand of CM053399.1, from coordinate 53,406,548 downwards.
GACAGAAGGCATATTAGTCAGTTTTTTTCTATATAATAAAAGAAAACCTGAAAATCTCAGTGGCTTATAACAACAAATATTTTTCACGTTCTTGGGTCTGCATACTGGCTAGGGTTCAATCAAGACAGCTGGGCTCAGCTGGGCTCAGCTCTAGACTGAGATTTGGGTTGAGGTTTTCTCCCCATGTTTTCTCAATCTCCTTAAACCATCAGTTATCCAAGCCAGGTTCTGTCATGGTGGATTGCAAAAGCTCAAGAGGCAAGCCAAATTGTACAAATACATTTAAATCCTCTGCTCCTTTCATGTTTATTAACATCCTTGAAAAAAAAGCAAGTCAAAGGGCCAAGCTCAGTATCAGTGGGGCAGAGAAATAGACTGGTAGGAGGTACTGTACAGGCACGTGGCAAAAAGCACAGAGGTGGGGCTGGGGCTATGGCTCAGCGGTTGAGCGCTTGCCTCGCATATGTGAGGCACTGGGTTCGATCCTCAGCACCACATAAAATAAAGATATTGTGTTCATCTACAACTAAACAAAATATTTTTTAAAAAAAAGAGCACAGAGGTATAATTCTGTCCCAGGAAGTGAAGAAATGCAATGATTCAACCTAATGCAGAAAGATCCAGAAGAGATGTCTCCTGGGAAAAAATAATGGGACTGATAGAAGACTTGATATATCTGGCTGTATGGAAAAGAGTTATCTCTATGGGTTTTACAATTCCTTAGGAGAGCAATAATGATAGAGATTCAGAAAGTAATCAGATATTTTAAAAGGCAATTATTAATTCTAGAAAAAGCAAAAATTGGTACAAGGAAGTTAATCAGAGGAATGTACACTATATGATACATACATGACTCAAACAAAGTACAACTAAATGTTGATACAACTAAAATACGTATACAACTACCTTGTTTCGTGGATTCCAAGACACATGTGTTATCAAAACTGAACTTTGACAACATAAAGTTGAGATCCATCATCACAGCGATGCCATTGCCACGGGCAAACATGATTGTGATCCTGATGGCATGACTGGATGGCTGCCACTACTGGGCATTTCAGTACAGAAATGACTTAAGGACCATTTGAGGAAAGAATATGAGTCCTGGTTGTGTCTAAAAACTTTCCATACATAAAATCAAGGATTTTTAATATCAAAACTTGCTGAATGCAAATAAGTGGTTTGGCAGAGAACTCTATTGGTGACTGTGAATTCCTCTTTTTAAAAATGCTGTACCAAGCCAGGTATAGTGGTGCACACTTAAAACCCCAGGTACTTGGGAGGATGAGGCAGGAGAATTGCAAATGTAAGGCGAGCCTCAGGGGCTTAGTGAGACCCCCATCTCAAAATAAAAAATAAAAAAAGTCTTCAGATATAGCTCAGTGGTAGAATGCCCCTAGGTTCAATCTCAAATACCCCCAAAAAATAAAAATAAAAATACTGTATCTGTCAACAGATTAATAAAGAAACACATACACAGAGGAATATTATTCAGCCATGAAGAAGAATCAAATCATATTTGCAGTAAAATGGATGAAACTGGAGATCATCTTGTTTTCTCTCATATGTAGATACTTAAAAAAAAAATAAAGCTGGCACAATAATAATCCCAGTGACTCAGGAGTCTGAGGCAGGAGGCTTACAAATTCAGGGCCAACCTGGGCAAGTTAGTGAGACCCTGTCTCAAAATAAAATAAAAAGAGCTGGGGGTGTGACTCAGTGGTAAAATGCCTCTGGGTTCAATGCCCAGTATCACACACACAGAAATATATATGTACATATATATATATATATATATATATATATATATATATATATATATACACACACACACACACACACACATATATATACATACACACATATATATATACACACACATACATGCATAGTACATATATAGATTATAGACCTAACTCTAAAATATGAAACTATAAAACTCCTAGAAGATAACAGAGGAGAAAATCTATGTGGCCTTGAGTTTGGTGATGACTTCTTTGAAAATCACCAAAAGCACAATCTATGAAAGAAAAAAATTAAACTGGACTTTATTAACACTACAAACTTCTGTTCAGCAGAAGACAGAAGAGTGAAAAGACAAGACACAGACTGGGAGAAAAATCTTTGCAAAACACTTATCTGATAAAGGACTGGTATCCAAAATGTACAAAGAACCTTTAAATTTTAATAGTAAGTAAACAACCACCTTGACCTAAAAATGGTTCAAAGGTCTGAACAAATATCTCACCAGAAAGGACAATATAGATAGCAAAGAAGCACATGAAAAAACGTTCAACAAAGACGCTCATCATATGTCATCAGGGAAGTACAAATTAAAACAACAGTGAAGGGGCTGGGATTGTAGCTCAGTGGTAGAGCGCTTGCCTCACATGTGTGAGCTACTGGGTTCGATCCTCAGCCCCACATAAAAATAAATTTAAAAAAATAATAAAGATACTGTGTTCATCTACAACTAAAAAATAAATAAATAAAAACAACAGTGAAGCCGGGCGCGGTGGCTCAAGCCTGTAATCCCAGCACTTAGGGAGGCTGAGACAGGAGAATCGCGAGTTCAAAACCAGCCTCAGCAACGGCGAGGCACTAAGCAACTCAGTGAGACTCTGTCTCTACATAAAACACAAAATAGGGCTGGGGATGTGGCTCAGTGGTTGAGTGCCCCTGAGTTCAATCCCCAGTACCAAAAAAAAAAAAAGTGAACGAATACAACCCACCTACTAGAAGGGCTGAAGTCCAAAACCCAGACACCACCAACTCACTGAGACATCCAGGGTACTTGTCTTACTCTGTTGCCTTAACAAAATACCTATGAGTAGATACATTCTAAATAAAAGAAGCTTAATTTGGCTCACAGTTCTGGAGGTCCAAAAAATGTGGCATCGGCAATCTGCTCCGCTTCTTACAAAGGCTTCATGGCGTAAAACGGGAGTCACGTGTGGAAGAGAGGTCACGTGGTGACAGACCAAGGAGAGGTGCCTGGCTCACTTTATAACAACCTGCTAGAGAACTAAGCCATTCCTGGGAGGGCGAGACCTCACTCCCTTAATCAGGCCCTTAAGAGGCCTAATTACCTCTCCTAAAGGCCCACTTCCCAACGCCTCTATTGGCCCCCAAGTTTCTGTGTGAGTTGTGGTGGAGATAGACCACATCCAAACCAGAGCAGTACCTGATATTCCCTACCTTTTAGGTTTTATCAGCATTTTATCATAATCATAGTGAAGCGACGTGGGATCTTATGGGACGCTAAGATGATCAAAGTCCCCAGGAACTAAACTATAGCACAAAGGCAAGGTTCACATGGTCCTGAAGAAAAAATAGTGAAGGCGTCCTTTCTGCTTCTGCCAGAATAAACAAAACCGCCTCTGGTCTTTTCCCTATTGGAATAGAGAAAGGAGAAGAAACACCTTTGATACAGGTAGCAGCAGATCTGTTGATTTGCTCTAGAAAAAAAAACCAAAATCATGGTGAACCAAATTGGACTACAATTGGAGTCCTCACCTGTCTTGACTTTGCAGTAATCCACTGCCCATTTCCAAGGCCCTTCTGAGCTGAGCAGGTAAGTTAAATGGGCAATAGGAATTTTCACCTGTGGATTTTCAGGTCTTGGATAGTTGCACTCATTTTCCTTTTGCCTCAGCAATTCATTATTTCTCTGTTTATAATGTTGATAGGGGAAAGCCCCAGGGCTCTCATGTGGCTCTTTCGACTATAATTGCCATATTCCATGCATTGGAGTGACACAGGAGATTTCTACCATTTGCTGACTCTGCATATTCTCACGCTAGTCAGAAGTTCCCGAAATCATGGGAAGACGGGTTTAAGGACTGGACTCGCAGTGAGGTAGGATAGAACCAAAAGTCATTCTCTTGATTCGAAATCTTCCACTCTGAGTGGTAGACACTGTACCAACTATAACTCCAAAGATCAGCATGACAGTCAGTGCCCAATCCCCAAAAGCATGCTGTAATAGTTTCCTAGTATCATAACAAAGTGCCACAATCCAGGTATCTTAAGGCAACATAAATATGTCCTTTGTCCTCACAGAGTGTTCTCTGTGTGTATCTCTGCATCAAATTTTCTCTCTTTTTGTAAATTACTGGATTAGGGGCCATGCTAATGCAGTATAACCACATCTTAACTTGATTTCATCTGCAGAGAACCTATTTCCAAATAAGGTCACAGATACCAGGGGCAAAAACTTTAATATATCTATTTGGGGGACACAATTCAACCCACAACAGGAAGCCCACAGGAGTAGACAGCAGTTTTTTGTTTTTTGGGTTTTTTTTGGTACTGGAGATTGAACTCAGGGGCACTCGACCACTGAGCCACATCCCCAGCCCTATTTTGTGTTTTATGTAGAGACAGAGTCTCACTGAGTTGCTTAGCGCTTCGCCATTGCTGAGGCTGGCTTTGAACTCGCGATTCTCCTGCCTCAGCCTCCCTGAGTGCTGGGATTACAGGCATGCACACCGTGCCCGGCTTGGACAGCAGTTTTTAACACTCTTGCTGGAGCATACCTGCTTTTGCTCCATTCATAGGGCTGTAAGGCTGTGAACTAACAAGGCTGGGAAATTGAGCAAGAACAAAATTCCAACTCTGTCTTGAGTCAGCCCTCCTTCCAACAGTTCCAGAGGGTTTCCAGTGCCATAAGTCAATTGGGATTGCAGGTACTATTCTTATTCTTTAGTCCTAAGGACCCTAGGATATCAATCATCAACTACAAAAGAGCCCTGCAGATAAGACCACTTAGAACAGCTGCCAAAGCATGGTAACCATGCCCAGTTTGTCCCTGGCAGGTAAGTACTACTGCCCTATCTTAACAACCTAAGGGCCCCACATGCTTGCTGACATCAGGGAACCTATTTCATCTGCAGGGTCTTCCCCAACACACCTAACCTATAGAAACCTATTACAACAGCACTTTCCAATGACCCACCAGTCCCTCACAAATAGAGATCTCAATGTCTTGAGGGAAGAGTGTCCCTTGGATCCTCTCAGGGGATGAAGCTAGGAGTGAGCAATTTACACCTCTGAGCCCACAGCCACACTCCCCTCTCCCTAATTCTTGTGTTCTTTCTTCTATATTATACCAAAAGATCCTTGGCATCTCAATTTCATTTAAATTCATCATGGAATACTAGTTTCAGTCAACCAACTGAAAAAAAAACAACAACAAATCTATATATCCACCAGAATAGGTGGAAATAAAAAGACAACCACTGTTCAATGTAGAAGAGAATGTGAAACAACCAGAGTTCACATATATTATTGTTGGGAGTGTAAAATGGTAGAAACCGTTAGGAAACAGTTCTGGCAATTCCTTGAAAAACTAAGCATATACCTACCCTATGACCTAGCAACTCCATTTCAAGAAAAATGAAAACATATCCACATTTATTACACATGAATATTTATAGCAGCATTTTCATGATAGTCCCAAACTACAAAACAACCCAATGTCCATCAAAAGAGAATGACTGGGACTGGGATTGTAGCTCAGTGGTAGAGCACTTGCCTTGCATGCGTGAGGCACTGGGTTCGATCCTCAGCACCACATAAAAATAAATGAATAAAATAAAGATATTTGCATCCATCTACAACTAAAAAAATTTTTTTAAAAGAATGACTAAACAAACCACAGTGTTATATTAGTTTTCTATTGCTGTGCAACAAAGAACCCCAAACTTAGCAGTTTAAAACAATATCCATTTTTTAGCTCAGAACTTTTTTTTATTTATTTTTTAGTTATACATGACAGTAGAATGCATTTTGACATATCATACATACATGGAGCATAACTTTCCATTTTTGTGGTTGAACATGATGTGGAGTTACATTAGTCGTGTATTCATTTAAGAACATAGGAGGGGCTGGGACTGGGGCTCAGTGGTAGAGCGCTTGCCTCGCATGCGTGAGGCACTGGGTTCGATCCTCAGCACCATGTATAAATAATAAAGATCTATCAATAACTAAAAAAAAAAAGAACATAGGAGCCTGGCGTGGTAGCACCTGTAATCCCAGCACTTTGGGAGGCTGAGACAGGAGAATCGCGAGTTCAAAGCCAGCCTCAGCAACAGCAAGGCGCTAAGCAACTCAGTGAGACCCTGTCTCTACATAAAACACAAAATAGGGCTGGGGATGTGGCTCAGTGGTCGAGTGCCCCTGAGTTCAATCCTTGGCACCAAAAAAAAAAACATAGGAAAGTTATGTCCAATTCATTCCACTCATACCACTGTCTTTACTATTCCCATTCCCCCTCCCTTCCTTTCATTCCCCTTTGTCTAATCCAATGAACTTTTATTCCTCCCTATTCCCACGCTTATTGTGTGATGGCATCCACATATCAGAGAGAACATTCAGCCTTTGGTTTTGGGGGATTGGCTTATTTTACTTGGCATGATAGCCTCCAGTTCCATCCATTTACCAGCGAATATCATAATTCCATTCTTCTTTATGGCTGAGTAATATTCTATAGTACATACATATATGTATGTGTGTGTGTTTGTGTGTGTGTGTGTGTGTGTATATATATATATATTCCATATTTTCTTTATCTATTCATCTATTGAAGGGCACCTAGGTTAGTTCCATAGCTTAGCTATTGTGAATTGAGCTGTTCTAAACATTGATATAGCTGCGTCACTATAGTATTTTGATTTTAAGTTCTTTGGGTATATACCAAGAAGTAGGATAACGGGGTCAAATGGAGATTCCATTCCAAGTTTTCTGAGAATTCTGCATACTGCTTTCCAGAGTGGTTGTACCAATTTGCAGTCCCACCAGCAATGTATGAGTGTACCTTTTTCCCCAAATCCTCCCCAACGTATATTGTTACTTATATTCTTGATAATTGCCATTCTGACTGGAGTGAGATGAAATTTCAGTCTAGTTTTAATTTGCATTTCTCTAATTGCTAGAGATGTTGAACATTTTTTCATACATTTGTTGACCAATCATATTTCTTCTTCTGTAAATGTCTGTTCAGTTCCCTTGCCCATTTAGTGATTAGGTTATTTGTTTTTTTGGTGTTAAGTTTTTGGGGTTTTTTTGGTTTTTTTGGTACTAGGGATTGAACCCCAGGGTGCTTAACCACTGAATCACATCCTCAGCCCTTTTTTAAAAAATATTTTATTAGACACACAGTGTTGCTGAGTTACTCAGGGCCTTGCTAAGTTGCTGAGGCTGGCTTTGAACTCACCATTCTCCTCCCTCAGCTTCCCGGATGGCTAGAATTACAGGCTTGTGCCACCATGCCCTGCTAAGTTTTTCAAGTTTTTTATATATCCTGGAGACTAACGCTCTGAAGGGCAGGTGGCAGAGATTTTCTCCCATTCTGTAGGCTCTCTCTTCACTTTTTTGTTTTTTTTTTTTTTTGGTACTGGGATTTGAACTCAGGGTCACTCGACCACTGAGCCACATTCCCAGCCCTATTTTGTGTTTTATGTAGAGACAGGGTCTCACTGGGTTGCTCAGTGCCTCGCCATTGCTGAGGCTGCCTTTGAACTCGCAATTCTCCTGTCTGGGCCTCCTAAGGTGCTGGAATTACAGGCGTGCGCCACTGCGCCTGGCTTCTCTTCACATTTTTAATTGTTTATTTTTTTATTTTTTTATTTTTAAATATTTTTTTAGTTGTAGATGGACATACTGTCTTTATTTTATTGCTTTGTACGTGGTGCTGAGGATCGAACCCAGGGCCTCACGCATGCGAGGCAAGCGCTCTACCGCTGAGCTACGATCCCAGCCCCTAATTGTTTATTTTTTAGCTCATAATTCTTAAGTCAGAAGTCTAGCATGGCATGGCATAGGTTCTCTCCTGTTCAGGATCTTAGAGCATCAGCAGAGCCATGTTCCTTTCTGGGGAATCCAAAAAAAGAGTTCCTCCCAAGTTTATTGAGGTTCTTGGCTGAATTCAGTTCATTTTCTTAGCTGTTGTCAGCCAGAGGTTACTCTGAGCTCCTGGAGGTCAGTCACATTCTTTGTGATATGTCCCATCCATCCAGCTATGAAGAATCTTCCTCGTATAGAATCTTCTCAAGTTTTAGCTCTCTGTGACTTCATTGTTTCTTACCTCTAGACCCCAAAGCAAGGGCTGATGTCATTAGGTCAAGTCTGCCCTAATAATTTGTGCTGTATGACATAAGCTGATCATAGGAATGATACGCCTTCAGGAGCACAGTACTGGGGATTATCCAGGAATGTACTGTGAGAGGCAGGAATCAGAGCACTTAGAATTCTGCCTACAGATAGAAGGAACTTACCTCAACATCATAAAGGCTATCTATGACAAACCCAAAGCCAACACCATACTGAATGGAGAAAAACTGAAAGCACTTCCTTTAAAATCAGGAACAAGACAAGGGTGTCCACTCTCACTGTAGTCACAGTGATCAAGCAGGAAAATGAAATTAAAAGGATACAAACAGGAAACAAAGAAGTCAAAATATCTCTGCTGATGACATGATCCTATATCCAGAAGACCCAAAAAAACACCACCCAAAGATTTCTAGAACTGATAAATGAATTTGACAAAATATCAGGAAACAAGACCAACTTCATAAATCCATAACTTTCCTATGCTCCAACAGTTATCCTACGGAAAAAAAGATCAGGAAAACGACCCCATTCATAATAACCTCAATAAAATACTTGGGAATTAATCTAACTAAGGAGATGAAAGGTCTCTACAATGAAAATCATAGAACACTGAAGAAATAAATTAAAGACCTTAGAAAATGGAAAGACCTCGCCAGGCGCGGTGGCGCACGCCTGTAATCCCAGCACTTAGGGAGGCTGAGACAGGAGAATCGCGAGTTCAAAGCCAGCCTCAGCAACGGCGAGGCACTAAGCAACTCAGTGAGACCCCGTCTCTACATAAAACACAAAATAGGGCTGGGGATGTGGCTCAGTGGTTGAGTACCCCTGAGTTCAATCCCCAGTACAAAACAAAACTTCACAGCAAAGGAAATGATTAGAAGAACAAAGAGGGCTGAGGATACAGCTCAGTTGGCAGAGTGCTTGCCTTACATGCACAAAGCCCTGGGTTCCAATCTCCAGCACCACACACACAAAAAAAAGTGAAGAATAAAGAGAGAGCCTACATAATGGGAGAAAATCTTTTCCAGCTACTCCTCTGACCAGGGATTAATATCTAGAAAATAAAAACAACTCAAAAAGTTTAACACCAAGAAAACAACTAACCTAATCAATAAATGGGCAAAAGAACTAAACAGATACTTCTCAAAAGAAGAAACATAAATGGTCAATAATTATGTAAAAAAATGCTCAATGTTTCTAGCAATCTGAGAAATGCAAATCAAAACTACACTGAGATTTCATCTCACTCCAATCAGAATGGCAATTATTAAGACTACAAATAATAAATACTGGTGAGAATGTGAAGGAAAAGTTACACTTATACACTGTTGGTGGGACTTATACACTTATACACTGTTGGTGGGAAATTAGTACAATCACTCTGGAAAGTAGTATGGAGATTCTTCAAAAAACTAGGAATGGAACCACCATATGACCAGCTACCCCAATCCTCAGTATTTATCCCAAAGCAGCATACTGTAGTGATACAGTCACATCAATGTTTATAGCAGCACAACTCACTATAGCCAAGATAGGGAAACAGCCCAGGCGCCTGTCAATAGATGAATGAATTAAGAAAATGTGGTATATGCACACAATGGAGTTTTACTCAGCCATAAAGAAGAATGAAATTATGGCATTTGCCGGGAAATGGAGGGAACTGGAGAACATCATGCTGAGTGAAATAAGCCAGACTCAGAAAATCAAGGGTTGAATTTTTTCTCTCATATGCAGAAGCTAGGGCACAGTAAAGGGAAAAGGAGTGAGGGTCAGATATCATAAAGACACAGGGAAGATCAACGGTATAGAAGGAGGAGATTGAGGAGAGAGGAGGGACAGGAAAGGAGAGGAAATACAGAATGAATTTGAGAAAATTATGCTATGTGCATATATAAATATATCACAGTGAATTCTACCCTCATATGTATCTACAAAGCACCAATTAAAAATAAATAAATAAGGGACTGGGTTTGTGGCTCAGTGGTAGAGCGCTTGCCTAGCACGTGTGTGGCACTGGGTTCAATTCTCAGCACCATATATACATAAATAAAATAAAGATCCATTGACAACTAAAAATATATATATTAAAAATAAATAAATAAATAAGTAAGTAAGTAAGCCAGGTGCAATGGCACACACTTGTAATTCCAGCGGCTGGGGAGGCTGAAGCAGGAAGACTGTCAGTTCAAAGCCAGCTTCAGAAAAAGCAAGGTGCTAAGCAACTCAGTGAGACCTTGTCTCTAACTAAAATACAAAATAGGGTTGGGTATGTGGCTCAGTGGTTGAATGCCCCTGAGTTCAATCCCCGGTACAAAAAAAAAAAAAACTTTTTTAATTAAAAAATAAATAAACAAGTGAAAGGAGGGAGAAGAGGAAGGAAAGGCCAGGAACCAAAGACTAAAATGGAGTAAATTAAACTCTGTGAATGTATGATTATGTCAAAATGAACCCAACTATTATATATAACTATAACACACCAATATAAGCAAAAATTTAAAAAAGAATTCTACCTACACAGGTATATTCATTCAATGATATTCTAATCCACAATAAAAAAGTAATGATGTTCTCTCTGATAAGTGGATGCTGATCCCTAATGGGGGGCGGAGCATGGGAAGAGTGGAGGAACTTTGGGCAAAGGTGAGGGGGGGAGCATGGGGGCAGGAAAGATGGTGGAATGAGATGGACATCATTACCCTAGGTACTTGTATGACTGCACATGTGGTGCAACTCTACATCATGTACAACCAGAGAAATGAAAAGTTGTGCTGCATTTGTGTACAATGAATCAAAATGCATTCTGCTGCGATATATACCTAATTCGAATAAATTAATTTTTTAGAAGTAATGAACTACTGATACATACCGCACAGATGAATCTCAAAAATATGAAGCTGAGTAGAAGTTTTCTATAAAGAGGGGCTGAGGGTGTGGCTCAGTGGTAGAGCGCTTGCCTAGCATGTGTGAGGCACTGGGTTAGATTCTCAGCACCGCATATAAATAAATAAAGTCCATTAACAACTAAAAAAAAATGACACTAACCTGTAGTAAGCAGACTCAGAAAAATGGCTACTGCTGAGAAAATGATCCAGAAGAAGCTAGAAAGATCTTTCTGGAAGGATAGTAAGGTGTATTCATGTGTGAAACCCATTGAACAGGACACTTAAGACATGCATTTCAAGATGGGTGTGGTGGTGTATGCCTGTAGTCCCACCTATTTGGGAAGCTGAGGCAAGAAAATTAAGCCTAGAAATTTGGGCTCCAAATTCCATTTCCTTAAAAAGAGAAAGAAATTTATGCATTTCAATGTATGAACTTTGGGGGTGGGGTAGTGGTTATTGAACCCAGAGGCACTGAAACACTGAGCCACATTCCCAGCCTTTTTTATTTTGAGACAGGGTCTCACTAAGTTGCTTAGGCCTTGCTAAATTACTGAGACTGGCTTTGAACTCTTGATCCTCTTTACCTGAAGAAATATCAAATAGTATTTCTCTACTTAGTGATATATACTCTGAAATATCTAGGGGCCAAATACATGGATGCATGAAACTTTGAAATACATAAAAAATTATGATGGACTGATAGAAGAATAAATGGGTGGATATGTGATAAAGTAAATGAAGTAAAATGCTATTGTAGACTCTGAGAAAAAAATATTAACTCATCTAAAAAAAGTCAATTAGGACTGATACATGGAATCCAGACTTTCTGGTTAGTGCACTCATATTGATAAATTCAGGCTCATTTTACATTATGTTCCTCCTCTCCTGGTCCAGCACCCTCAGAATCCATTCCCACATGTACTGGCCAGATTGTATTGATATTGATTGAAAGATCTTTTAGTTCTATTAGTGGGAAGGCCTTCCTGTGAATCTGTCTTCCTATTTGATCCTAAGGCATGTTGGGATCCAGTTCTAATTTGAAGTGTACAAACAGTGAGGTCTGGGGGCTGGGGTATGGGGACACTTGGTTTCTTGCCAGATAACCCCTGAAGAGAAGTTGTGTTTATCTTCAAACAAGAGAAGGGCATCACATTTGGAGAAGAATGTTGTATTTTCAGGGGGAGGTGTAGACTGTGACAAATTGCTGGTTGCCCACTGTGTGGACAGTTCTCTTGGCTCTGATGATCCCTGCCTCCTGGGGCTCGTGTTCTGATGTACTCCCCTCTCCTTGACTATGCACAGAATCATTTCTGGGATTAGGGTATAAGAGACTGACTTCTGCCAGTCCAGCAATCTCTCTAGGTCTTATGAGCCTGTCCTAATGGAGAGGCCAATGTGGCAAGAAGCTGAGGGTGACCTCTGGTCAATATGCAATAAGGAACTGAGCCCTTCCAGTCCAACCATCCTCAAGGCTCTGAGTCTTGACAAGAACCACATGAGTGAACTTGGAAGCAGATTCTTCATTTGAGACTGTAGGGTTGTCGGACCCCTTGATTGTGGCCTTGTGAGAGAAACAAGAACTCAGAGAAACTGTGCCAGATTCCTGGCCCACAGAAACTCCATTCTCTCCTTATTCCTCAATAACAAAGGCCCTGTTTTATTTGGAATAAGAATGTACCCATGGGGGCTGGGGTTGTGGCTCAGTGGTAGAGCGCTGGTCTTACATGTGTGAGGCACTAGGTTCGATCTTCAGCACCATATAAAAATAAATAAATAAAAGGTATTGTGGGGGCTGGGATTGTGGCTCAGTGGTAGAGCGCTTGCCTCGCATGCGTGAGGCACTGGGTTCGATCCTCAGCACCACGTAAAAATACATAAATAAAATAAAGATTCTGTGTCCATCTACAACTAATAAAAAAATATTTTAAAAAAAAAAAAGGTATTGTGTCCATCTACAACTAAAAAAAATTTTTTTTAAATGTACCCAGTTAAAATCTTACCATTTTCTAGTCTCTCTTTCAGTTTGGTATGACTATATGACTACATTCAGGCAAATGAAAAGAAAACAAATTTTGCACAGAACTTCTAGGAAGGTTCCTCATAGGAAGGTGTCTCACTGAGTGATGCACTTTTGTTTGCTTTCTTCATCTTTCTTGCTGCTCAAAATGTAGATGTGAGGATGGGAACCCCAGCAGCCATCTTAGAACATTAAGTAAGTATGAGGATAGAAATCACACTCTAATAAGGTAAAACAGGAAGAAGGAAGACGCATGACTCCCTGATGCCATGGAGCAGCCACCCTAGCACTGGATTCCAGAGTCATTTTAAGTAAAGAAGAAATAATCTATTTTTTGTTTATACCATTATTATCTTGGACTTTCCCTTATGTGCACCCAACCTAACCCTAACTTGCACAGGGTTCAGAGTTCTCAGCCACACTCTCACATATAACCATCCCAGCATGTTTCTCTTCTAAACAATGCTCTCTCTTATATGAGCAAACTTTGAGTCTGATTTTTCACTCGCTTTCATTCATTCATGCTGATTTCCAAGTCCATTCTCTCACTGGAGCCTTCATTCTAGGTGGCCACTGGTGATGAATGGCCTTGCCCTTCAATGCCACTTCAGCTCTAGATTGTCACTGACTGTAGTCCCAACCAGACCACAGAACTTGATTCCAGCCATTTCTGAGAGTTCAATGTCCTCAGCCAGTCTGGTACCAATTTCTATATTAGAGTCATTAATTACAAGCAACAGAAACCATCTCCATCTATTTAAGCAAAAAATTTTGTATTAAATTTGTAAAAGATATATCTCAGAATTACTGGAAGAACTGGAAAACCAAATACAGAGAGTAACCAGAGCAACTAAATGAAGCTGCAGTATTGTCTCCCCAAGGACAGTGCTGCCCCCTCTGCCCCCTGCACAGCTGACCTAGCTGCCACTGAGCCCTTGATACTGCCAGGAACAAGCCCAGTAGGGCCCCTGCTCAACACCACTATTCCCAGAGAGAGTTCTAACAGTCCCTGAGTCCTTTTCCCTTAGCCCATCTGCAATCATGTGCATGATCAACCTAGTGCACCTGGTTGTGAGGGAAATTCAGAAAGCAAGTATCTGGCTTCTATTAGGTGGGGAATTTCCCTAACTTACAAGTGGGTTCAGTCCCAGAATCAATATCAGAAATTTAATAGCCAGCTGGGCACGGTGGTGCCTGCCTATAATCCCAGTGGTTCAGGAGGCTGAGGCAGAAGGACCAAGAGTTCAAAGCCAGCTTAAGCAATTTAGCAGAGTCTCTGAGCAAATTAGCAAGACTCTATCTCAAAATTTTAAAAAAGGGATAGGGATGTGGCTCAGTGCTTAAGAGACCCTGGGAGCCGGGCGTGGTGGCGCATGCCTGTAATCCCAGCACTTTGAGAGGCTGAGACAGGAAAATTGCGAGTTCAAAGCCAGCCTCAGCAACAGCGAGGCACTAAGCAACTCAGTGAGACCCTGTCTCTACATAAAACACAAAATAGGGCTGGGGATGTGGCTCAGTGGTCGAGTACTCCTTAGTTCAATCCCCGGTACCAAAAAAGAGAGAGAGAGAGACACTCTGGGTTCAATCCCTGGAACCAAAAAAATAAAATGGGTTCAGCTGCTAAAAAAGAATAATAAATGTCAACTCGTTCTTGCTGTCAAGCCAGGAAGCCAAGGGAGAATGGGAGAGTCACACTTCTCTAATTCTTCTAGATATTCTCAGGTATCCCCATTTCTCTTGGCAGACATCACCATTTCTACTCAATGCAATCACTCTAGGGTGTGGCAGGGAATTTGACTGTGGTCAGTCTGCATAGCACATGACTGTCCTCCTGCTGCAACCTCAGATTGCACACCTGGGTGAAGGCTTCCTTACCAGAGTTACAATTTGTCCTGCTGCTCCTCATTTGCTTGTCCCCCGACCGAAGCACCCTCCTGAGGCTGCCAAATGAAGATAATGCATTCCAATATTTTACAATTTCCACCTGAATTCTCGAAAGCTGTAATCACAGGGCAGGAAGGGAGCAGGAAGTGGACGTCAAGTTCTAAAAGACAACAGAGGCTTTCCCAGAGGCTTCATTATCAGCCCATAGAGGGATTATCACTGCATCCCATCCTCGACATCACAGGGCCAGTTCCATATTTTAGGTTCTGCCATTTGCATTGCCATGCACCTTGTACCAATTTTTTATTTGGATTTCTTTGTTTGGAAGTGACAGAAATTCAACTTGAACTAGATTAAACATAAAGAAGAATGTGTTGGGTAATAATATCCAATAAAAGGGCTGAACAACTAATTTGAAAGAAGAATAAAGATGTCTCGAGGAACTAGGGACTTAAATTCTAACATGATTCTCTTTATCTTTTGCTTCAACTTCTTTCTTCTTCTTTCTTCACTGGAGATCGCCTTCCTTCTCTTCATGATGGGATCACTGTTGCAAACAGTTTCTGAGCTTTACAGTTACAGATTTCACCATTAAAAAAAAAAGACTTGTTTCTAAATTCAATAATAACAACAACAAAAATGGCAAGAAAGCGTCCTGTTGACCCTTCTTTGGATGGGACTCACAACTAAGGGCAGGATTATATAAGAGCAATGGTCCCCTAGGTAGCCATGTGGATGATGGGGACAGTTCCCAAGAAGAAAAAGTTGTGTTGGGATGCCCATATCATAGATGTCCACTGTGGCCGCCCTTAGGTAGGTCTCTATGCACAATAACTTGAATAGCTTGTCAATGTATGGCATGCTCAGATCAAACCTCTCCCTCGGTTTTAATTAACATTATTTTTTATAACTTTTGTTTACATGTTGCTGAGCATCGAACCCAGTGCCTCACATGTGCTAGGCAAGTGCTCGACCACTGAGCCACAACCCCAGCCCCTTTTCCCCCTTTTTAAGAGTCCAACAACTTTCTGTGTGATATTCTTTTGCACAAACAATTTAAAAATTCTAAGGTAAAATCCTACCCTCTACAGATAAGGACCCATGTGTGTGCCCACAGTCCAGACTGGGAGATTCTTAAAGAAAAGCATCCAAGATTAATTTATCCCCATGTGTCTAGTGCCCACTGTGTGTTCATTATGGGTCAAATACTTTAAGTATTTGTAGAGCAAGATTAAGATCTTTTCTCATTCTTCAGGGATCCCCAGATCTGGCTATTTGGACCCCCTAGAAAGACCTAATACTTAGAAGCTAAAAACAAAACTGGAAATCAGTGGATGATTGAGAGGCCTTAGTTACTGATGGGAGAAAAGAATGATAGACAAGGGTTGTCCCCATGACAGAGGAACAAATAGGAAACTGAGATTGGAAGCATGTTCATTAAATGTGTTTGCCTCCAACCCTCCTTGGACCAGGCAGTCATAGCAGGAAAACAGGGATTTGGAAGAAGCTTGCCTATGGAGTTGGTAGATAAATGGGAAGAAAGGAATTCTAGTCCATAACAAGAACAGAACATGCATGAACTTTTCACTGATAGATAAGCTCCATAACTCATTAGAATCTAGACTGGTATGTCTGAGCAAATTTGGCTTCTAATAATAATTGTATAATGATGATGCTTCAGAGGAGAAAAGATGTATCTTTTTTTTTTTTTTTTTATTCTGGGGTACTCGACCACTGAGCCACATCCCCAGCGCTATTTTGTGTTTTATGTAGAGACAGGGTCTCACTGAGTTGCTTAGCGCCTCGCCGTTGCTGAGGCTGTCTTTGAACTCCAGATTCTCCTGTCTCAGCCTCCCTAAGTGGAGAGATTACAGGCGTGCACCACCGCGCCCGGCTGAAAAGATATATCTTGATGGTAGGGAGAAGCCATTGCTCCATGCTCTCCCCACTCTCCCAGGACAGAAGGACTGACAAAGAATGAACTGGAACACTCCAGGGCCAGAAGATCTCTGTTTGTGGGAGTGGGCCTAAGGTAGTGGTGGTATCTGGGAATCCCTGGGCTACCACTCTCCAACTGACCACAGGCTGAAAGAGCTCTCCAGGGCACAGAGCCTTCCTCATCCATTCTTGTGGCACTTCCTCTGCCCAGGCTTGTGGAGTAGGTTAGTCAGAGCTGGGAACAGAGAAGATACACAGCAGCCCCCACTGTGCACACACCAGGCTCCTTGTGCAGGCTGTAGCCTCAGTGAGGGACTCCTCCCTCCGTCTTCACTTGTACTCTTCCTACAGGACCCTTCCATGGCCTTAGACTCTTCATCTGCAAAAACGAAGAGGTTTCTCGGATAATTCTTCAGGGCCTCAATAGCTTCTGAAATCTTTGCTGTGGTGCAAAGATAGGAGTCTGTGTCTGGAGGACACCTCCAAGTGTAACCGTCTACCCAGAGTCTGGTCTGGGCTATCAGTGACTTGGTGCTCAGTCACTTGGTAAGAGGGAGAAGGGGTAGAGGTGGGGGTTGGGGGTGGTAGAAGTTAATTTACTAAATGTTTGCTATGTACTTAGTCAAATATTTTAATTCATCTAATCATTAAAATAAACCATTCTACAGATGAGAAAAACGAGGGACAAAGAGATTGAGTAATTCGCCCTAATTCACACAGCTCATCAGTGCAGAGCTGGAGCTGGACCCCGCAGTCAGGCTCCAGGATTCATCACCACTCATGGAAGTGAAGACACTGTGGTCAGCAAGGAGGTTTCTCTGTAAGATCACTGTGACTACGTTTCATGCCAGGACTATATATATAGGGGGTGAGGTCTCAGTCAGGATGAACTCCCCACTTTAGACTCTCAACCACCAGCCTCTCTGGTGTAAAGTCCTTGAAATGGCCATCCCATCATGCCTGTCTCCTTTTATAGTGAATTCTCACAAAGCCACTCTGTAGGCCCCAATATTCTCACTCCCCCAACACACACATGTACATGAAGTTTGACCTCTACCATTTTAAAAGGCCTGTCTGTGTAGGTCTGAACCCAATAGTGGACAAAATCCAAAGCCCTTTCTTGGAATGCTCCTCAGCTCTATGCCAACCAGCAGATGCAAATGGCTGCCTGCAGAGAAAGAAATCCTCGGGGCTGGGATTGTGGCTTAGTAGTAGAGCGCTTGCCTCGCATGCGTAAGGCACTGGGTTCGATCCTCAGCACCACATAAAAATAAATAAATTAAGATATTGTGTCCATCTACAACTAAGAAAAATATTTTAAAAAAGAAAAAAAAAAAAAGAAAGAAATCCTCAACTCCTAGTCCTGAGGCATGAGAAGGCCAGTTCTTGTCCAGCTAACTACATAACAGGCATTTCACAATGAACCTTCTCATAGGTATGATTTGTTTGATTACCTATAAAGATGCCAAGCCTTTGGGGATTGTACTGCTCCAAACTCTTGGCTGCAAGTGTGTTAGAAGCCCAAGTAAAAGCAGTTTAGACAGAAGGGAATTTATTGGCTCAAGGACCAAACTGTAGAAATGACAGGGCTGGATGGTAGTCTCTGAGACAGCTGGAACCAGGACCTTAAGCAGCACTGGACCTCTTTGCCTCCTCTCGTGTTTTTGCTTATCCTGAAAGCTTCAGTTGCTCCTACTGCTGGTCAGCATTGTCCCTGCGGAAGGAATATGGCTATGTGCAAATTCCTCCAGTGAGGGAGGACTTTCTTCCACGCAGAGGTTGACCAAGGAGGGAGGAAGTTCCTGTTTCTAGGAAATGGAGGAATGAAGAGAGGAGGATAATCTCTCTTTAGAGAGTGTGGGAAGGAGGACTCCTTCTGGAGAAGCAAGGGCAGGACTCTTCTGCACAAAGATTTCAGTTTAGTCTAATTGACACATAACAAACAGATCTAGGATGTGCTAGGCACCACGGGCTGGGGAGCATATGATAACAAAAGGACAGTTCTGGTCTAAGAACTTGCACTTTATTGTAAACACTTCAACAAGGTAACTTGAGTAGCTCAAAGAGAGGGAGGGGCTGGGGTTGTGGCTCAGTGGTAGAGCGCTTGCCTAGCTCTTGTGAGGCACTGGGTTCGATCCTCACAGGCTGGAGTGCTGGCACTGAGGACATTGTGGGTCAGAGGGAGAGTTTGGATTTGATCATGAGGTCAATAGAGAGCCATGGGAGGATCTAGGAGAGTGGTAGCCCTGTCCAACTTCCTTGGGCTCCCTGGAAATATGTCCAAAGGGAAGGGTACACCTCACACACCAGTGGGGAGAACTTATTGAAGCAGCTGAGATGTCAGAGCTGAACTACTACAAGTTTAGACCTGAAAAGTAATTGGAGAAATACAGAAAATAACAAGCACTGGCAGGAATGTGGAAAAAAAATGGAACCCCCATGCACTGTAAAATGGGATTGTAAAATGCTATGCTATGCAAAACAGTATAGCACTTCCTCAAAAACATAGAAATACTGTAGAACTATCATATGGTTCAGCCACTCTACTTTCAGGTATATTCCCTTTAGAACTGAAATCAGAGTCTCCCCAAAAGATATTGTGCACCCATGTTCATAGCAGCATTATTCACAGTAGTTGAACTATGGGAGCAACTAAGTGCCCATCAATGGATAAGGAAAAGGGGGTGAATACATACAGTAGAATATTCAGCCTTAAAAAGGAAAGACATTCTGACATATGCTAGTACAACATGAATGAATTTCAAAAACATGCTCAGTGAAATAAGCCACACATGAAAAGACAAACACTGTGTGATGCCCCTTTATAGAAGATAACTTAGAGTAGTCAAAATTATAGGGACAAAAGATAGAATGGTAATTGCCAAGAGCTGAGGGAAGGAAAACAGGAGTTATTGTTTAATGAGCACAGAGTTTGGATTTAACAAGATGTAAAGAGTTATGGAGACAAATGGTAGTGATTATAGCCCAACTTGATGGATGTATTTGACAACGCTGAACTATACAATTAAAACCGTTAAGATGGGAGGCTGAGGCAGGATGATAGCAACATTGAGGTCAGCCTGGGCAACCTGGAAGCAAGATCCTCTCTAAAAAGGGCTGGCGATGTAGCTCAGCAGTAGAGCTCTTACCAACATAAGCAAAGCCCCGGTCAATTCCCAGTACTGTAAAAAAAGAAAAAAGAAAGTTAAGGTGGTATATTTTACCACCACCACCACACCAGCAAAAATATTGGACAAAAAGTAAGTTGAGAAAACCCCTCAAAGAAATCCCCTGACATGGATTACTTACAGAAACTGGGGATAGGGTGGTCCTTGTGTGAAGCAAAGAATGGGTAGCCAGGAAAAGAATGACCTGAAAAGAGATGAGCTCCCCACTGTGCTGGTCAAATTAGGGGAAAGGAATTTCAGGACTCCTCCCAATCCCCAAGGGCTTTGCCTATAACCAGGACATGCCCCTCTTTTGTCTTCTCCTTGGGTTTCAGACTTATCATCTGCAGCACCTGCGAAGATTCAGGTAAAAAGCTGGGGGCTGGGCAGGGAAATAGCTCAATTCACCCCTCAGGTGGGCCGTAGAGGCAGCAGTTCATTTTCCTGGTAAAGATTCTGTGTGAGTTATCCCATAGCACCCGGAGCCGGTGACAATCCATGGAGGGATGTCGTGGCCAGAGACAGAAAGGGTCTACTAGGTCTTCCTCGGGAAGAAAGAGGCCTCTGGAAAAGAGGAGTGAGAGACTGAAGGAAAGGAAAGGGGTCACTGGGTAACTCCCCCAGCCAGACATCCACCATACACACACCCCGAAGCCAGAGGTCACACCGGGCGGTGCAGCGCGAGGAGGGGGACCCAGCTGAAGAAACCGGGAGGGAGAGGCAGGCTGGACCCTGACGGTGCAGGTTCGTGCGGCCTTTGGGAAAAAGTAAGGTAGAGAGAGCTCGGCCCACGACCTTCCCCCTCCTCAGCCCCGCGAAGGGCAGCCCGGCAGCGCCTCCATCAAAATGCCTCGGCCTCCTCGGCGCTTCAGCTCGCAGTCCCAGATCTCTGGAGGCTCTTTCTCTCCGCCCCTCAGTCTCTTACTCCGCCAGTCGGTCCCTGGCCTTGTAGCTCTGAGACCATTCCTGTTTCCGTCCCTGTTTTGTCTCCTCTCTCTCCGGCTCTCCATCGAAATCCTGTCGCCTTGCCGTCTGTCGTATCCCTAGCCCTTCTCTATATCTATGCCTGTCTCACTCTTTCTCCATCTCCCCCCCCCCCCGCCTCTTATTCCAGTCTCCGTCTCTGCCTCTGCCTGTCCCCATCTCCAGCCCTACCTTTCTCTTGTATGGTTCATTCTTATCTCCATCTGTATACTTCTGTCTCTCTCTTGTCCCTGTCTCTATCATGGTTTGTGTCCCTTTCTCTCCCAGTCTCCGTCTCTTCCTCCTTTCCATACCCTCATCCCTTCCCAGTCCGCGTCCCAGGCTCCATCTCTTTCCCTTCCTTGCCTCCATTCCCCCTCCAGGGCAGCCTCCGCAGTCCCCGCCGGGATGGGACCGCGCTGGGGGCGGGACTGAGGGGCCGGCCAGATCTGACTAATTCGGTTATCAAGGCGAATTGAATTAACTTCTTCACACCGAGGCCGCAGGGCCTGCCTCCCCTCGCTTCTGCCGGGCCGCAGGTGGGGAGGCCCAGGAAAGAAGTCGGTACCCTCTGACTTGGCTCGATGTGTAGAGACCGAAGGTCTGGGCCGGATTGGGACAGGATGGGGACTCCGGTGATGGGGTCCCATGCGGCCCCATCCCGCACCTCTGGAGTCCTAAAAGGCTGCAGGGAGTCTTTGGGGTGGGGGTCGGGGTAAATAGGGGCGGGATCTGGGACGCCCAGGCCCCGCCCCCGCGGAGCTCGCCCCGCCTCGCCCCCTCCGCGGGGTCCTGCGCGTTAAAAGGCACGCGGACCCGCCAGCTGCACTTGCGTTGCACCCGGGCAGAGTGCGGCCGCGACGGGGCGGGCGGGCTTTGAGTTGCTCAGAACCGGCCTCCGGTCCTTGGTGTCCTCCATCCCGACCTCCACCCGGCCCAGGACCCCGACCCCGACCCGGCCCCCGCCCCCTCCGGGTCCATGGACTACTCCTACCTCAATTCGTACGACTCGTGCGTGGCGGCCATGGAGGCGTCCGCCTACGGCGACTTCGGCGCCTGCAGCCAGCCCGGCGGCTTCCAATACAGCCCCTTGCGGCCTGCCTTCCCCACAGCGGGGCCGCCTTGCCCCGCGCTTGGCTCCTCCAACTGCGCGCTTGGCGCCCTACGCGACCACCAGCCTGCGCCCTACTCGGCAGGTGAGCTCAGCCCGACCCAACCCTCTCTCTAAATCCTAAGGAACCCTGGGTCCATGACTTACTCGTCAAACGAATGCGACTTCCTCCCACACACTCCCCCATCTCTGCCCTGTCCAGACCCTCCAACGCCCTGTGAGACCCTCAGTAATACGAGATTCCTCTCAGCAGTGATGAACCCCACCCTAACGTCCCTCCCTGTCCTCTTCCTCGCTGCCAAATCTCTTCGGATCAGAGAAATAGCTCCGTGCCCCTTACCAGGACCTTCCCTCCCCACCTGCAAAGGCTGACCACCGAATGTCTCCATCCACTGTATCCCTGTAAGAGGCTCCCAGTTCAGTCCACTCAGATCCTCATCCTTATCACTCCTGCCCCACGGTGTTGCGCGACCCCCAGCAAGGACTCCTGCTGCAGCTAAGCTGTCCAGATAGGAATCTTCCTAGAGCCATGGCACCGTCAGATCCCTCCTGCCCTCTCTTGGACCCATCCTGCGCTGGCCCAAACCCTTCTGCACCACCAAAATCTATTCCCTTGGCCACAAAAGGAGGGTCCAGTAATTAAGCCACTTTTGTTTCCCTCTCCCCCACCCTGGACTCTCCCAGCTAGAGCCCTGCAGAACCCAGGAGCCCTCCTGCATTCCCAGGCCCTTTGATCCAAGTCTCTATCGGAACCCTTAATCTCACTGAGCTTCTCAGACATTTCTATTCCTTCCGTTAGAGTCCCAGCCTGCCCCACCCAGTCTTATTTCCTTGCCTCCTGGGAAGACCACCAGGGACCCAAATAGAAGACTGGTGCCTGGGGGCGGGGGGTGAACAAGTACCAGGATTGGGGGAAATGAGAACAAGGAGATTCCATCAGAGACTGGAACAGGGATGTGGAGATTGGGTACACTGGGCCAGATGAGGATGAGGATGATGGGGACAGGAAATGGGGAGATGGGCTTCAGAGAAATGAAGATCTGAGACTGGGACAATGGGGATTAGGCATAAAGAGATGAGAACATAAATGGGAAGATTGAGGGTGATGGGACATTGAGATAAGAACCAGGTGATGGTATCGGGAATTATGGGAGACAGGGACCAAAAGGTATTGGAAACAGATGAAGATGGGGATAGGAATGGGAGGTTGGAGATAAGGATAATAGGAACTGGGGACCTCTGAGAAATGGAACAAAAATGGAGGTTGGGGACCCCCAGGAATATATGGAGAACTGAACCAGAGTTAGAGGCAGGGATGCAGAGATACTGTCTATGGGACAGTAGAGACTGGGATGGGTGGGACAGGGTTTAGGGAATATGGGACACAGAGACTATGGGGAAAAAGAAGGGCAAAGAAGATTGGGGAACTTGGGTGAAAAGAAATAAGAACCCTTCTCAATGGGCACCGAAGAGTGGCACAAAAGGGGAAAGTTGAGAGATTCCCATGGAGGAAGATGAAGATGAGGAAGAGGAGAAGGGGATACCTGGAGGAAATTGGGGACCAAAGATATGAGTGAGGCAGGGCTAAGGAAATGAACCCCAGGAGGGGAGAAATGGGTTGGGGAGATAGAAGGAACCAAATCTGTACACAGAAGAGAGCCAGTGTCAGAATGAAGTAGACCTGGCAGGAGAGTCTCAATGACAGAGCCAAGGCGCCCAGGACTGGCTAGTGTGGAGTCCCAGGAAGCAGAGACCTGACAGACATCCAGGACTAGTGTGGACAGAGCAGAACTTGAAATCAGGGTAGTGAACCAGCTGAGGAAGAGATACACTGGCACACCACTGGGAGGGTCAGAGGATAGTGGAATGGCAAAGAGTGGGAGGAAGTGGTGTCCAGGGCCAACTGACAGGTGTGGGGCCTTAGCTGGAATAAGGGATTCTGGTTTCCTGGTTCCAGGCCGCTCTTGAACCCCAGGTCTCCTTGATCTGGGTTCCTCTTCACCCCTGCCAGCTCCATCGACCAGAAGGGACGCTTGGTCCGAGACCACGAGGATGAAACTGAGGGGACAGACTGAGGGGGTGGGGGGTGCGCGATTCCTTCTAGGGCAGGACCCAACGCACTGAGCTTGGCCTCTCACACCCCACACCCTCGTTGCCCCTGCTCTCCTTCACACACCCGCAGTGCCCTACAAGTTTTTCCCGGAGCCGTCCGGCCTGCACGAGAAGCGCAAGCAGCGGCGCATCCGCACCACGTTCACTAGCGCGCAGCTCAAGGAGCTGGAGCGCGTCTTCGCTGAGACCCACTACCCCGACATTTACACGCGCGAGGAGCTGGCGCTCAAGATCGATCTTACGGAGGCTCGTGTGCAGGTAAGTGTATGCACATGTGCGTATCTGTGTGTGTGCGCGCGCGCGCGTTCTTGTGGAGGGGGTACGGGAGATTAGTGTTGGACACCTAGGGGCTGAGGATAGCTGCAGCCTGGAAGCAAGGATCTAGGGCCAGTGACCAGGGCACAGCCTGGGTGTGGTTGGGCATCTAGGGAGGGCAGAGGGGCCAGGACTTGGAGGCTCTTGAGAGATGGGAGCTTTTTATCCCCATGTTACTTTGCCTTCGTTTCCCCCTCAGTCTTAGCTCTATGGCTGAAGGTTCAGAATTTTTAGAAGCCAGGATGCATGCGGCCGAGGGGGTAGAGGGAGAACTCGTGGAGGAGCTGGGGAACACCGGTCAGCACTTCCAGGTGTCCTCCCCAGTGTGAAATCCTGAGCTTGGGGCTGGTGCAGGGCCCAAGAGAACCGGGACAGGGCTTACAAATCCTGTGTACAGATGTTCCTCTGGCTGGTTTTGACTGGAGGGCCTGAACAAAAGGTTTCCCTAGCGTCCCAACCCGCTTTCCACGGCCCTAGGACGCTCCAGACGGTGTGTCCCAGCTTCCTAAGAGGGAATTGGGAGGCAGGGCTCAAGGTGAGGAGAGTGAAGGCAGAGCCCGGTCCAGGAGACCAAGAATACTAGGAGGCAGCGGAGTCCGCGGGTGAAGGGCAAAAACCCAAGGATCTGGAGGATGGGGCAAGTGGAGAAGACGGAGTGGGGAAGGCGACGGGCCGACTGGTGGAGGGTCGAGAGGCCAACTCTAGGAAGGCTGTGGATCTCTCCGACTTGGTAAATAATCCGGGTCAGACTCTTTCTCGGCCGAGGTCTCTTTCTCCACCATCTGCGTTTTGCGGTGGGGGGCTGACCTGGTGCGGTCTACGACGTCCGGGCTGACTGGCCCCTGTGCCTACAGGTCTGGTTCCAGAACCGCAGGGCCAAGTTCCGCAAACAGGAGCGAGCAGCCAGCGCCAAGGGCGCTGCAGGCGCAACCAGCGCCAAAAAAGGCGAGGCACGCTGCTCGTCCGAAGACGACGACTCCAAGGAGTCCACGTGCAGCCCCACGCCCGACAGCACCGCGTCGCTGCCACCGCCGCCCGCGCCCAGCCTGGCCAGTCCACGCCTGAGCCCCAGCCCGCTACCCACTGCTCTGGGCTCCGGGCCGGGCCCGGGCCCGGGGCCCCAGCCTCTCAAAGGAGCGTTGTGGGCGGGAGTGGCGGGCGGTGGGGGCGGCGGGCCTGGCGCGGGAGCGGCTGAGCTACTTAAAGCTTGGCAGCCGGCGGAGCCCGGGCCTGGGCCTTTCTCGGGAGTTCTGTCCTCCTTTCACCGGAAACCCGGCCCCGCCCTTAAGACCAACCTCTTCTAGCCGCCGGTTTCTGGAGGCTTCGAGCCTAGCCCCCGAGACATTCCTGCCGCTCGGGGACCCAACAGAGACCCTCCTTATCCTGGCTGCCTCCCTGGAAGTTCCCATCTGTCCCCATTCCCCACAGTGTCTGACCCCTAGGTGTGCCCTCCCCAGTTTTAGAAACCGGGCCACTCTCGTTCTTACCCACTCGCACCAGGCAGACTAGAGTACTTATCACCGGGACCCCCTTCAGGAGAGCCGAGGGCCCCTTCTAAGCTTGGCTTTCTGTGGAGCCAAGATCAAGTAACGCCTAACAAGAGTGCCCACATACGAGGATCCCTAAGGACAAGCGCTGCCGGCTCTCTTTGCAACTGGCCGGGTCACTCCTAACCTTGGTGACCATGAGTGCCTGCTACCCCATTTTCAGACCCACCTGCACTGACCCCACCAGTGCAGTCTGGCTTAGCTGGGATAATCCACGCCCTTACCGGTCCCACCGCCAATTCGCCCCTTACACGTCCCCTCCGGTCCTTGGTCGTCCCTGTTGGAGGGTGGACCAATTAGAGGAGGGGGGCGGGGCTGCCTGGGGAAAGGGACTAAGGGGTTTCCTTTTTCCTGATTTTTTGTTCTTTTTCTTTGAAAAACTTGTAATTTATTGAGGTGATTTTGCTCAATCCAAATAAAACTTAATTTATTGAAGACATCGACGCTGGCAACCTTTCTGAGTGCGCAGGATAGGCTGCTTGCAAGAATCCTGTCCCTGCCGTAGGGGTTGCAACGCGAGGGACCCTCTCGCTTCACGGCCACCGCGCATTTCCAGCAGAGTGTTACAGACCAAGAGACTGAGAACTAAGCAAACTAGCACTTTATGGTCGAGGTCCTGCCCCCCCAACCCATAATATTAAAGTGCCTTCCCTCCCCAAACCCACACAGAAAAGTTTAAATAAACCCCAGCCCGATTCTCGGGCTCTTCCTTCATTTCCGGACGGATGCCCCTACAAGAGTTAGGGGGAGGTCTCAGAGGAACTCTTCCCCCTGTGGTTCTAGCTCGGGGGAGGGCAGCAGAAACAGTGATGAAAATTGGGGCCCAGATGTACCCGCCTGTACCCCATATGCACTCTTGAGGCTGAGAGGAGGGGTCTAGAAAAACAAGACTGAACCAAGGAACCAACGTGCTTCTTAAACACTGCGGACTACAGACCTCTGCAGCCCTGGGCCTAAAGGGGCCTAATTAGGACATTACAAATCACTGGACAATGAGGAATGCGGATTCCCCAATAAATAGGCGGATAGGTGCTGCCCCACCCCCTCAGAACTTTCCAGCCAGGGGCTAGCTACTCCAGGCCTTCATAGAGGGGCAGAGGCGCCAAGTTCGCAGCTATGCCGAGCCTCCGCTATCACTTGCTGAGCTGCAGTGTGTCCAGAAGGAGGCGCTTGTGAGCCGGGTCCTGCACCCCAGCCTCCTCCAGGTCTTCCTCTGTGATGTCACTGTGGGGGCAAGAAAGGCTGGGATATGGGATAGAGGGTCCTGAAGGGCCCACAGCTCCGCCCCTGGGGCCAGACACCCACCCTATCCGGCTCTAGCCCCGCCCCCACCTGAGAAACTCCAGGTCGTCCCAGCCATTGTGCACCAGGCCCTCCTCATAGCGCTCTAAGCCGATGGCCCGCAGCCAGGCACCCATACCTGCCTCACCCAGGCCGCCGGCCCGCCCGACCTGCGGGCACGGAGCCTGAGGAAATAGGGCAAGTTAGGGGGAGCACTGAGAGCCCCTCCAGAAAAAACTTCAAGACACCTACATCCTACCCAGGGAGGGAAGCAAAGACTGGGTCTGATTCATGTGTCCCCCAACCCCCCAGCACTCAGCTTGGGGCAGAGAGGATACCAGTGAGTGCTGCATGGTGGAGGAAAAGGACACCATAGTCACGGGCAGGCACACTCTTCTGGTACACGGACAACCAGCCACAGTCCACACACCTCCTCTGCCAGGTCCTCTTGGATGCTCTCCCGGATGCGGGGTGGAGGGAAGCTGAGTGGCCGGCCATAATCAGAGGGCAGTACACGGGGTTGCTGCAACTCCAGGGGGCTTGGGAGAAGTGCTGAGCGTCCAGGCCCAGCAGGAGCATAATCCACCTCACTTAGAGTCTTGGCCATCTGCAGTACTGAGCAAGACCGGTCATCCCCACCTGCTACCTCCCCCAGGAAAGTGCTGGCAGATGAGGGGCCTGGGGGTAGTGGGGGTCTTGGATGGGCCTTGGGAGGCGGTGGGCCTCTGCCCTCGCCTCCACTGCGGCACCGGATTCCTGATACAGACAGAGGATCCAGGTTGGGGGTAAGGAAGATGGCTGAGTCTGGCAGTGGTGGAGGTGGAAAATCTGGAGGAGGCAGTGTGCCCCCAGAGTCTTCATCTGATGAACTCCCCTCTCCCACCCGAGGGGGCCGGTGGCGTCCAAGCTGTGGAGCAGGCACTGTGATGGCAACTTTGTTCTTGGTGGCAGGTGGAACAGAAGCCCTGGCAGGTGAGGGTGGCTCCAGGGGCAGCAGCTGGTGTGGGACCCCTTCAAGGACGTAGTAGGCAGGGTTATTGAAGCTGTTCTTGGGTGAGGGGGCTACCACTCCTTCCAGTTCAGAAGCCCCCTCTGGCTTCAACCTGGGTTTAGGAGCAGGATTACTAAGTCAGGACCTGGAAATCCAATGGTGCAGTGGGGGAACTAGGCAAGAGAAGACAGGCGCCCCTGGTCCTCGACTTGCACATGACCTTGAATACATCACTTGCCTTTGCCTGCCTTGGGTTTCAACATCTCTAAATTTGAGAGTAAAGGAGGTGCTGAAGGCATAATCCTAAACTCCCTTGCTCACTTGTTCAGATTCTTGGATCTTTTATGACTTTTTTTTAGTACCAGGGATAGAACTCAGGGGCACTCAACCACTGATCCACATCCCCAGCCCTATTTTGTGTTTTATTTAGACACAGGATCTCACTGAGTTGCTTAGAGCCTCGCTGTTGCTGAGGCTGGCTTTGAACTCCAACTCTCCTGTCTCAGCCTCCCAAAGTGCTGGGATTACAGGAGTGCACCACCACGCCCATCTTCTTTTGCCTTTGTAACTGTGGAACCTGAATAGAGGTGTCAGAAGGCAAGGCAGTAAAGGCCTCTGATGAGAATGATCAGTGAAATTTAGAAAGAGCTGCTGAAGCCTCTATAGTTGACCTACTGTGGAATCTCACTCAGGTATTCAGGCTGGTTTTACTCAAGCTGGAGGATAAAACCAAACAGCTGTCAAAACAGCTGCAGATGAGAGAAAAAGCATCAAACTGAACCTAGGAGTTTTAAGTACCTTCAAGCAACAACTAGGTATCATTAAAAAGCAAGCCTGGCTACTGGAGAATAAAACTGACCAAATTATGTTGTTACATTGTGTGCATGTAAAAATATGTAACAATGAATTCCACCTACTATGCATAATTATAATATACCAATTTAAAAATAGGGAAAAAAGGGCTAAGGTTATAACTCAGGGGAAAAGTACTTGCCTAGTATATGCAAGGTCCTGGATTCAATCACTCGCATTGCAAAAATAGAAAAAAGACCCTAAGCAACTTAGACCCTATCTCAAAATAAATAATGGCTGGGGATATGGCTGAGTGGTCAAATGCCCCTGGGTTCAATCCCTAGTACTCCCCCCATCAAAAAAAGGCAAGAAAGAAAGTCAGGCTGGCTTTCCCAAAGTATGACCCATAGACTACTAGTTCCCCAGGCATTAGAAGTTATTATGTGGAAAAGTATCCTGATCCATTAAGTTTAGAAAACTATATTAAACAGAATTGGAAAGAGGTTTCCTTCCTGTTCACATGCTTGTAGCATTTGCTAATACTAACGTGCACTGAAAATATCTAAGAAAAGATTCTATCAAGAAGCATTTCCCAGGGGAGCTGGGGTTCTGGCGCAGTGGTAGCGTGCTCGCCTAGCACGTGTGAGGCACTGGGTTCGATCCTCAGCACCACATAAAAATAAAATAAAGATATTCTGTCCACCTGCAACTAAAAAATAAATATTAAAAAAAAAAAAAAAATTAAAAAAAAAAAAAAAAAAAGAAGCATTTCCCAGCCAGGCGCGGTGGCTCAAGCCTGTAATCCCAGCACTTAGGGAGGCTGAGACAGGAGAATCGCGAGTTCAAAGCCAGCCTCAGCAATGGCGAGGTGCTAAGCAACTCAGTGAGATCCTGTCTCTACATAAAACACAAAATAGGGCTGGGGATGTGGCTCAGTGGTCGAGCGCCCCTGAGTTCAATCCCCAGTACCACAAAAAAAAAAAAAAAAAAGAAGCATTTCCCATGGGACTGGGGCTGTAGCTCAGTGGCAGAGTGCCTGCCTACCATGTGTGAGGCACTGAGTTCAATCCTCAGCACCACATAAAATAAAGGCATTGTGTCCCTCTACAACTAAAAAAAATAAAAAAACAAAAAAAAAGCAGCATTTCCCAAATTCACTTGACCACATACCTGTCTCTAGTCCTATATGAAGCCCCATAAGATGCACCCTGAGAAATCCCTTGCTGAGCCCTAAGGATTCTCCAAACTGAAGGCTTGAGCAGTGTCTCATTACACAGAAGGAGCTATTCTAAAAACAATTTCTATGTCATTTTTTAAGGGAAAATTGAGAGGACAGGCTGCCTGTGCTCCCTTTGACTCAGAGCCATACCTTCAGGAGGACTGGTAGCCACAGTACTTCTGACCACAGAGTGGCAGAACCACCAAACAGCAGAGGATCCCAAACTAGCCCTGAGAGCCAACCATAGTAATGGATAGAGTTGAAGGGAGAGGGGGGATGGACAATAGCAACAGATTCCATCTCTCACCTGGGGTTCAAGGGCTCCTCCCTGGTAGCTGCTCGGGGTGGGGCTGGGGGCCTCCCAGTTGGTGGCGGTTTCTCTGGCTCTTCAAATAACTTGGACAGTGGGCTGGAGCCCTCTATGGAGGCTGGTTTGCGGATCCCTGACCTGCCAGGGAGAGATGAGTAGGGCTCTCCAGCAACCTCAAGATACCCCCTCATGTGACACCCAACATGCCCTAGCTTACCTGGACTCCTGGCTGCCCCGGGACACAGAGGGGGCTTTGCTCTTTGCTCCAGCCTCATCCTTATCAATGCTGATCCACTCTGAGGGTATAGGGAAGGGAGACTCAGAGGGGATCTGGGGTCCTAGATGCCAGAAAAACCCTCTGTGTCTGCTAGCCCCTTCCAGCTACTCCTCAGGTCAGGACCACTCCCATGGCTGTAGAGCCTCAAGCATCCTGGGATTCCACCATGCTGCCTACCCTGGGTCTTCCCCCCCACACCTGCCCACACTACTCCATCTTGTGCCCCACACCCTTCCCAATGGAGCCCCCACCGTAGAGCCGCTCACGGGTGCCCAGGCGTTCCGTGGGCACCCGCACCTTCATGGAGCCACGGATATTGCCTGTTTCCTCGCCGCGGTGGGACAGGAAGGTCAGGAACTGCTGGGCTGTGCTGCCAATCATGGATTTGAGGGCAACCACACATTCCCCTGAGGGGCAGATAGGACAGACCAGCAGATTGTTAAAACTTCCTAGGAAGCCGGGTGCGGTGGCGCAAGCCTGTAATCCCAGCACTTAGGGAGGCTAAGACAGGAGAATCACAAGTTCAAAACCAGCCTCAGCAATGGCAAGGTGCTAAGCCACTCAGTGAGACCCTGTCTCGAGGTAAAACACAAAATAGGGCTGGGGTGTGGCTCAGTGGTCGAGTGCCCCTGGGTTCAATCGCCAGTACCAAAAACAAAAAACAAAAAACAAAAAACTTCCTAGGAGCTGGGTGAGGTGGCGCATGCCTGTGATCCCAGCACTTTGGGAGGCTGAGACTGGAGAAATCGTGAGTTCAAAGCCAGCCTCAGCAATGGCGAGGCACTAAGCAACTCAGTGAGACCCTGTCTCTACATAAAACACAAAATAGGGCTGGGGATGTGGCTCAGTGGTCAAGTGCCCCAGAGTTCAATCCCCGGTACCAACAACAACAAAACAACTTCCTAGGACCTGCCTGGTTTCTTATACTCCTCAGCACCCCTGACCCCTCACCATAGGATTCGTAGCCATCCATGGACTTGACTGTGAGCAGAAGGTGCTGGTCCTGCAGGTACTCAATGTCAGCCAGAATTGGCTTGAGCTGGGGAACAGAAAAATGCCTGATATGGAACAAAGTCTCAACCACCCCTTGTGCTCCCCCCACACGCTGGCCCTGACACCACTCACCCTTGCCCTCAGGCTCATTCATACTCACTCATACTCAGCTCTTAAGGAAAGTTCCCAGATTTGTAACGGGCCTTTCATAGCACTTAACATCATTGTAATTAATTTTCTGAATCCTCAATGGCCTGACATTTAACAGTCTCAAGAACTATTTATGGAACAAATGAGTGAACAATCTGTGACTTGGTTCTACAACCCTAGATAAAGTAAATGTCCTTATCCTCTCGTGCCCAGCCCCCATGCACATTGCAGTCTCAGCCTCCCTCCTGGGCAGCCTCCGCCAGGGTTCTGCCTCACTTCTCATCCACTGGCCTAGGCCCTGCCTGTAGCCTCACCGTGGGCAGCTGGCGTGAGGACCACTGCACTTTGAGGAAGTTGATGTTGTCACTGCTCTGGGCATCATTCTCAAAGCTCTTCTTGTACTCTGGGGTGGGAGTGGGAGAAACCAACTGAGAACCACCTTCCAGTTTCCCTTCTCAAGTTGAAGGCAAGTCTGGGCAGCTCTGGGCTCCCACCCTCCTTGGCCTACACCCAGCCCTGCCTCTGACCCTCTAGGCAAGTGGAATAGAACTCAATGAAGAACTTGGTGCGGCTGGCTGTCTTCACAATGGCCTCGATGCTCTCAAACTCAATGTAGGCCTGGTCCGAAGTCTTCGAGAGTCCTAAGGGGCAAGGAAGGAATTGCAGACAGAAGGGCTGAGAAGGTGTAAGAGGATCACAGAAGGAATGGGACAGAAAGGCTGAGCCCTGAAACAAGGAATGAGGGGCCTTGGCAAAGCAAGAGGCAAGGCCAAGAGGGGCCTTTCAATCCTAAGCCACCAATAGAGAGACCCCAAAGCCCAGGCCTTGGACCAAGGCAAAAAGAACCAAAAGATGAAAGACCCATGTCAAAGGGGGCTGGGGACCAGAATGCCAGTAGGCTGGCTTGCCAACAAAATGCCACACCTCCAGGCACACTTGCAGGCACAAGTGTAACCACAGGCAGATACAAATATGTTTACACTCAGGGTACACATGGCCACTCAGGGCTTGCATCTCTCATGAGGACCCAGGCACCCTCACAAGTCACACATTCAGAAACACTCTTACACTCATGTTTATACACAAATGCACACACATGCTTGTGTATAATCCACATACACACATCCCCAGGTCACCACCTATGCCCACCCCAACATTGCCACACCTACAACCACATTCAGAACAGTCACCTTTCTTGGAGATGAACTGAGAGGTAACTCCAACCTCAAATGTCCCAAACACAGGGGAATGGTCGCTGGTGACAATATCATCAGTACAACCTGGGCAGGGGGATAGGAATGAGGACTCAGGGAAAACATCCCTACTCTCTGTTCCCACCTCCTGAAGCTAGGGCTGAGTCAGGACAATGACCACCCAGGATCTCCCATCACCCTGTCTGGGAGGCTCTGACCATAGGAATTGCAGATGATGTGGGTTTCAGGGTAGGATTTCCACAGAATCCGGTCACACCATGAGGGCACGTTGGTCCGGACCTGGGGCAGGGGGCAGTAGTGTGGTCAGAGATGACAGCTTGGAGTTTCTCAGCATGGGCCCCACCCAGAGCTGATGAGGGCCCGGTTTCTGTTCTACTGGGCCCCACCTCCCCCTTGGATCCCCACAATACCCAGAATCACTCCAAAGGCCTCAGGAAGCCATGTAAGCTGGAGTGGTAACTGCAGAGGCCCGGACCCTTGACCTCCCATGCGTTCCCGATTCATTGCAATCCTGGGGGTCCCCATGACATTTTTTTCACTCACTCCAGTTGGCTTTTGCTTGTGCCAGGCATATGTGTCCCGGGAACCACGCTCATAGCGGTAGGTGGGTGGAAAGGAGATCTCTTCCTCACCTAAGGAAGAAGGGCACAGGTGGGGCTCAGGGCCTGAAAACCCAGGAATGTCCCAAGCCCTCAGGTCCCCAGGTCCACCTGCTGGATCCCTACTCACTGAATCGAAGGAAAACCTTATGCTTCTCCCGCTCCAAGTTGAGCTGGTCCACCCGGAGCAGGGGTTCAAACTCCTTCCTGCTGATGTAGTTCAGGATCTCCTGGGGTGGGGGATGGAGAGGCTGGAGGTGTGTCTCCTGAGCATAGCTGGGGTGACAGCTCTCCTAGCTCTCCCTGTCTCCTAAGGGAGCCCCTAGCCTCCCTATAGCCACAGGCAGGGCCCCTGCTGGAACCTGAATATCCATGTCCAGGCGGTAGTTGAGGTCCCCAAACCAGAAGAGGTGAGTGAAACGCAGAGAGATGTCAAATGCACTGAGCTGCCGGTCACCCAACGAGAGCAGCCTCAGGATATCCAGATAGTTCTGGTTCCGCCTATAGTCAGGGGTCAGGAGCAGGTCCCCAGGATCAGGAATGAGGGATGGGCATAAAGGCAAAAAGACTCCAGGGTCAGGGATAGGGTAGGGATCAATTTTCTGGGGACAACGGGAGGAGCTAAGTACAAGGTCAGGGTCAAAAGTAGACCAAGGGGTCTTAAGCTAGGATAGAAGAGAAGGGGGTCTCTGGGGATAGGGATGTGGAAGAAGGAATAAGTCCAAGGTGACTAGGGGATGTGGGCAAGGAGACTATGGGCAAGATGCCCTCACCGAGCAGTCTTCTCATTTCCTGAGGTGAGATGACAATTCACGAAGCCAAATGAGGTGCCATTGAACATGAAGGAGACACCGACGGCTCCCTTGTTGCCTATGAGGGCAAACAGAAGAGGAAGGCTAGGTCACCCACAGAGGACTCCCAACTCTCCCCTCTATCCCTCAAAGCAGCAAGAGAGAATGCTTCCTACCCCAATCCTCAAGTGCTATATGGTAGGCATCCCCTGAAGGTGTACCCACACCTTCCCTGGGGATCTTTCTAGGGCACCTGCAGTCTGTCTGGATGGCCTTACTCAGTCTGTCTGTGTGAGCAGAGCCCCTGGAATAACAAGAGATCCCAAGGGTGCAGCAGAAAGACCCTGTAGGTTCTCAGAAGAATCTATCTTACAGGAGCCCTGGACTGCTAATCAGAGGACCTGAGCACTATGCCTGGCTACCCTACTTACTTGCTGTGTGACCTGGAAATTCAACCACTCTGGGTTTGAATTTTACCATCTATGAAATGGGGATAATTATCCTGGCCTTGCCTTCCCAGTGGGGCTGGAATAAATTTTAAATATGAATATGTTTTCAAAGTTCAAAGCTCCCTATATATAAGAAAGCTGAGACTACCAAAAACAGGGAGAGTCTGGGCTGGAAAGGAGGCAGGAAGCATGAATAGAGGGACCCCACCACTTCAGGAATCTGCCTGCCCTGCTCACCCAGGGTGTTGGCGATGCCAGTTTTCACACTGGATGTACTGACATGGCTGATGCGGTTCTCATGCTCTGGCTTGACGAGCACGGCCACCTTGATGTTCCACAGCGACTGCATGGCAATCTAGGTAGAGGGTGTGAAGTCACCCTTGTTCTGGGCTGGGGCCCCTGTCCACATTCCCCTTGCCCTGGCATCTTGTCAGTCGTAGGACAGGAAGACCTCTACCCCTTTTTCTGAGGGACCAGAGAGAAATGGGCCTCCCGTGGCATGAAGGACTCATATGAGACCTCCCAAAGGATATGTGCAGGGCCAAAGGAAAAGCCAGAGAGCTGCACTCCCCAGGGTGTCCATGAAATCAAGCAGGAGAGGCTGAGGTGGTTTGTGAAGACAGGGGACTGAACAAGATGACCCGCTCACCGGGCGGTAATCCAGATCCGTAAGCTCCTTGAGGCCCCCGCGCAGCAGGTCCAGCCATTCTCGGTCACCCACTGAGTTCTCTTGGGTCCCAAAGACATAGATGTCATGGGGTATGGTCACTGTGACCTCATCTAGGGTCTTCCCCAGACCCTTTGATGTGAACCAAGACGTCACATTTTTTGGAGGTGGCACACTTCCTGGAGGTGGAGGGGATGAGGCAGTGGGTGGGAGGCTCAGGCCCCTGCGCTAGGGCCATTCCCCTCTCCGACCCCAGTCTCAGCCTGGGCCTGACCCATGTTCCAGGTGCCTATGAAGACAGAGATCATGTCAGGCTCGTCCTGCTTGGAGTGCTTGTTCTTCATGAGCTGCAGCAGCTGGCAGAAGGCCTCCCGCTTCTGGGAGTCAGAGAGGGAGTCAGTCAAGGGCAGGTAGGCAGCCAGAAAACCCCTTCCCACAAGGATACCACACTAGATGGTAAATACCATGAGGAGAAGATCACAACTGTCTGGTTCCCCACTGTACATCCACTGCTCAAGAACGTAACAGGTGCTAAGTAAATGTTCACTGAAAATTTGAATCCACCCTCAGGCCACCCACTCTTAATAACCTCTCTACCCTGTCAGGCCCACCCCTGCCAGGAGGGAGGACATGCCCACACCATGTGTTCCCTCTCTTCCTACCCAATGGGAGACACTCATCTGGAGATCCCAGCATCCCCCAGTGTACTGGCCCAGCCTGCCACTCACCCGGGCACTGACGAAGATGAAGTCCTTGCGCTGGGTCCGGTCCTTCTCCTTTTCAAACACAACACCCAGCTTGTTCTGGACACGCTGGGACTTAATGAGTTGACGGACTAGGGGATGGAAGACAGGTCACACAAGCCTGTGCCCTCCAGGCCAATGGCCTCACCCTACCCATCTCTCCCAGGTCTTGCCCTGGCTCACTGCGGTCATGTGTGAAGGTTGTCCAGTCCTCCTGGGAGTCCCGCTGTCTCCGAAGCAGTACCAGCCGCCCACCTTCCACATCGACACTCAGTGTGAACTTCTGTGACTTTCCAATCTTGGTCAGGTCACCCAAGGTAACATCTAGCTTCACCTACAAGACAGGAAGTGGAGAGGCTGCTGATAAGACCTTGGGGCAGGCAGTACCCCCTTCACCTGTCCTTTGACCCATGAGGCCTCCCACCTGCCATGTACCTCAAAGGCCTGCACAGGTATGGTCTTGGCCTTACGTGTGGATGGCTGCAGCGGAGCCGGAGGTGCTGTGGAACTCATGTCCTGTAGAGCCTTCAGGGCCTGGAGGGGCCAAGGGCAGGGTAAGTTTGGGAGCATGCTCAGGGATAAGGCAGAGAGGGGGATGGCTGATCTTGGGGTCAATGCTAAGCTGTAGCTTCAAAGTTGAGATCGGGGCTCAGCCAAGAAGAGTGGTCAACAACTCAAAGGTCAGGGATTATGGGCTAGAGATATAGTTCAGTTGGTGAAGTGTTTGCCTTGCATGCATAAGGCCCTGGGTTTTCATACCCAGCACCACAAAAAAATAAAAAAGGTCAGGGATTACAGGAGAATCAGCTTACCTTCTTCTGGATGCCTGACAGGAAGTCCTTTAGCACTGACAACTTCAGTACCAGGTTCTCTAGTTCCTGTTCCCCAGTCTGTGATGGGTTCTGCTGGGAGAAAGAATAAGCCTTGTAGATGAAGACACTAGGCTGAAGCCCCCACTCAACTCCAGAACATGAGCCTTGCTCCCAGGGCCTCTCTACAATCTCACCTGCTGCTGCAGAAGGCGAGTCACCATGGGCGAGCTCTGCTGGTCAAACACCTTGGACAGGATCTCCAGACCGGATAGGACCTTGTCCACCTCACTAGTGGAAATGCCATTTTAGAATTCCCCACCCCAGGCCAAGCCCAGGGCAGCTGAGGGTGGTACTTTCACCTTCAGCTTAAGGACATAAGGGGACAGGTGAGGAAGTCAGGAGGCAGTGGCTGGTTCACTGTTAAGGGTCAGAGTGTGGTGTGGAGGATTCGATATGCAGGTACCTGTGCAGTCTCCGGCAGGAGGTGGCAAGAGTTCGGGTGAGGTGGGGCAGGTTGCTGGCTCCACCTCGCACAGCCTCCAGGTCCAGCCCATAGCTGCCCTTCAGATACTCATGAGAAATGGTGCTCAGCCCATTGGGAGCGCTTCAGGGAGAGGTTAAAAGTTGGTGGAGGTCCTGGTGACACTGTTACAGCACCCCCACACCTTGTCCCTATAGAAGGTGGTACTAGTGGCAGAGCAGGACAGGTCAGGGCTGAGATGAAATGGGTGCCCCAGGTGTCTTCTCACCTCTGGTGAAAGAGAAGGAACTTCCTGCTCAGCAGAGAGGGTTGGGGGGAAGGCATCTCACCTCTCAGCAGCTGGAGTTGTGGGAGTCTCAGGGGCTGGTAGGGGGCTGCTAGGTCCCGTGGGGGCAGAAATGCTGGTAGAGCCAGAGCGCGGGGGCAGTGGGGGCTTCTCATCCTCCCCATCTGTGGACAGAGGTCAATGGAGGAGCAGTTTGGGCCTCTGTCCCTCCGTGGTATACGACAGGGGGGATGCCATGGCAGTTAGAGACTTCCATGGAAAAGGGGGTAAAAAGGGCAGGGCAACATGATTACGAGAAAAAAGAGAGAAGGTTGCAAAGCGGGAATGGAAAGAACCAGGTAGAGTTGGGGAGGAGGCAAGGAAGGGGTCTGCACACTGCAGACGTGGCCTTACCTGAGGCATCACGGTCATCCGGTGGGTCTGGCTCTCTCTCCCCCTCTACAGGCAGCAGCAGGGCACACACAAGGCCCTGGTTAGGCTGGGCATAGAGGCCAATAAGCTCGCCCAGGGTCTGGAAGCGGCGCACAGGCACACCTTGTGAGGTCTGCAGGCCAATAAAGATGGGAGGAGGGGTCAGCTAGCAGGTCCCCAAGCCACAGGAAGGATCAAGGTCAGGAGTCAGGGGTCCTAACTCCTACCTGCACAGCCAGGAAGTCTTCTCCATCAGGTAGGATACGGTATGTGTGTACATGCTTCTGATACCTGATGGCAAGGCAGAAATCAGAACCTGGCAACCCCTAGTTAGAGTCTAAGCCCAAAGCATCCCCTACGAGCCCCTCTGCTTCCTCAATGTGGTTTCCCCTAAAACTACTTGCCCAGGCTGCATAGGGTTAATGATGGGGCCAGTCTACTTCCACCCTCCTAGTGATGCCAACAAGAACTGGAATGACCAAGTCATTCCCTCCCCCCCCAAGACCTACATAGACTCCACACCCACCACAGGGCCTGGGAAGCAACAGGCAGCTCTCTTGTGGCCTCCACAGCTGTCTAAACAGCCCCTCTGGGCTGTGGTACCAGTCTGGGCCCCCCGCCAGAGTAACAGTCCTCAGAAGCCTGGTTAGCCTATGTGTGCGTGGCAATGTGCTAACATATGTGTGAGCCTCTGTCTGTGTTTATGTTGGTGTCTGGCTCTGCTGGAGTCTGTGTGTCTAGGACAGTTTCTCTGGGGAGCATTGGAGCACCACCCTAGGGCTTTTCCCTGTTCCCCAGACAAGAGGTAACTGGGATGACCCAAGGGGGCCCCCTATGGGAGACTCAGCCTCTAGGAACCCCAAGGCAAGGAGGGGCAAGAGGGGTGCTGACAGATGGTAGCACCAGCAGCTGAGCAGGTGACAGCTGAACCAGGCTCATACTCATTGGGGGATGGAAAGCTCCCTTCTGCCTCCACACCTCAGAAGGCACCCAGGCCTGTGTATGTACTGGGCAGGGGAGGGCTGTTGGCCCCAGAGAGAACCAA
The DNA here is from genome assembly GCA_028644305.1 of Xerus rutilus. NCBI lineage: Eukaryota > Metazoa > Chordata > Mammalia > Rodentia > Sciuridae > Xerus > Xerus rutilus. The sequence continues at coordinate 53,366,986 of CM053399.1, read as the reverse complement.
ATGCCACAGGGCCATCCCTTTCCCCCAAGTTAGCTCCTGTCAGGTGCTCTCCTGGCTGCTTCTGCTGTGTGTCAGTTTGTAGACTGTGGATCCATATTTATAACAATAATAGCAGGTATTATTATTAGCCACACTCTACAGATGAGGCTCAAAAAGGAAAAATAATTTGCCTAAGGTCAAAGAGCAAGTAAAAGGCAGAACTGGGATTTAAAATGAGGGAAGAAGGAAGGGCCAGTATCTTGGCCTGCTGGTCGGGCTGCCTGCAGCCATCAGGGCAGGGGTGTGTCTTGAATGTTATTCATGTACATGTGGTGTGTATATAGGTAAGCAAGTATGTATTTGTTTGGGAAGTCTAAAAAACAGTCCATTTCTGATCCCTACTCACAGTATCCTGAGATTCAAGGAGCAGTCACAGTCAGTTGGCAAAGCCAAAGCCCCCACACACAGACAGGCCCCCACCCCACCCATTCCTTCCCCTGGCAATGGAACCAGGATTTGCCCCTTACTGGGACAATAATGTTCCTCACTCAGACACAGGCCCCAGCTGTCCTCCCCCACCCAACAGCTGACCCAGCACCTGCCTCCTTCCCCTCCCCAACTAGAGGGTATGCCTCAGAGGGGGCTGGGAGGCAGGACTGAGGATATTCATGGGCCTAGGCTGTCCTTTAGTCTCCCTGTACTGAGCCTCAGACTTGAGGCAAAACCGAGACTATAGAACTCCTCATCAGGTCAAGTGCCTAGGTCAGAGTTTCTCGACCTCTGTACAAATGACATTTGGGACCATATAATCCTTGGGGAGCCGTTTTGGACACTGTCACATGTTTAGCAGCACCTCTGGCTTCTCTCCACTAGGTGACTATAGCACCATCCCTATTGTGACAAACAAAAATGTCTCCCCTAGTCTAAGTCAATGTGTCCTCCTCCACCCCCAACAAAGATATCATGAGAACAAAAAGGGAAAGAAGGGACAAAGGGACAAGGGTAGGGGGGCTCAAGGGGCCAAGGAAGAACATAACTAGATCTAAACAAAACAGTCCTCACAGTTTCCCAGTCACTACTTTTCACTCCAGAGGCCCACAGCAGTCCACTTAGTGTCAGACTGTGGGTCAGGGAAAAAACTGCAAAACTGAAAGTACAGACTCACCCCACCCAACTACCCACAGAACTGACAGGTACAGCCACAGGACCAGGCCCTCTCAGAGAACTGCCAAGTCTAGTTCCACACACAGAACCCATGGCTTAGGGCTAGAGCTGCCAGATAACTGGGGCTTAAGCCCAGAGTCAGGGCACACTCACTCATGGATTCATGAAATAATGGTACAGTCCCACAAAGCCTCATCTGGCTGCCTCACCAAGTCTTCTCAACATCAACCACACCACCACCCCCAGCCATGCACAGCCTGATAGACCCCCAAGCTGTGCACAGAAAGGACCCCTGAGGAAGTTGCTACACACCCTCACACATCTTTGCACACACCCTCATCAGTCCCTCTGCCCCCAAACTGCTGCTTCTGCCTAAACTCAATCCCTATACAAACAGAACTGCACATAAGGTGGAACCTGCATCTTCACCCCTTTTACTTGGGGGCATGCGTGCAGGGGTCTTCCAAGGACTGCCTCCATTTTTCCCCATCACAACCACCCTGGCCTGCAGAACCTCACATACTCTGACCTCAAAACCCTAGAAAGTTCCCTCACACGGCAGGAAGGAAATGCCCCCTGTATCCTTCCTCAGCCCCAGGAGCCCTAGAATAAACTCAAGGCCCCCACTCTGGGGTGGAGGCGGGGCTGGTGTCCCACCGTTCCGTCACTGGCCCCCTCCCCACTCAGGTCACACTAGTCGGTTCCCCAGATCCCCTCCCCGCCCCACTCACAGGACACAGAGTGCGAAGGCCCCCGCCACACTCTCGCTGTCTCGGACCAGGAAGCTGCCATCGCGGCCCGCCCGGGCCAGCAGCTCCTCCGCTGCAGCGCGGCTCAGGTCGCGGTGGTACCAGGCAGGAGCCGGGCTTCCCAGCGCGCCCCCAGGCCCCGCGCTCCCCGGGCCGGGCGCCCCGCAAGCCGAAGCCATAGCCCGCGCAGGGCTCAGCGCTGCTTGAGCCTGCCACCCCGCGCCATCCGCCCCGGGAAGCTCAGGGCTGACGCGGGGGCCGCGCCTGGGTCCCGGGCCTGAGGATCCGTGGGCCGGACAGAGCCAGGGATCAGGGCTCCGCGCTCCGCCGCGCAGGCCGCCGCGTTCGCCACGCAGCCACCGCCGCCTGCAGCGCCGGCCTCAACTTGAAGAGAAAGAAAGTTTGTTCAGAGGCGGCGGGGGAGGGGCAGGAGCAGAGCCGGGAGCCCAGCGGCCGGCCCCCTCCCCCTCCGCTCGGCCCATGGCCTGGGCCGCCCCTGCCTCCAACCTCTTTCCGCAGGGACGATGCCTCCACAATCCCGCAGAACCTGCACCTCTCAAACCCCACGTCGATCTTGCTCTTCCACTCCGAGGAGATAAGTCCCCAAGTACCCACCGAAGTCCCAAGTCCCCCCATTCTGCTCCCAGACACTAAGGAGTCCGGCACCCCCCTGAAGAATTCAGCTCTTTCAATTCTCTCAAGAGGATGACCCTTAACCCCCATAAAAGTGATTTCATCCCAGATCCTTTCCACTGGGCGCCCAGAATCGGGGAGTATCAAGGTTCTCAAAGGAAGGATCCAGGACGAGCCTACCACCCCATCCTCTACTACTCATCCAAGTGAGCAATACCCCCCAATTCCCATTAGACCCAGCCCTTCCTTACATCTGAACCCCCAAAGTCCACTGTAATGCCCCCTAAATATCCCGAGGAGGAAATCCCCTTCATAGAGATCTGATCCCCACACACCCCCGGACGAAGTCCAGCGTCCTCGAGCCCCGTCCTCACGCGCGGTCCGGGGCAGGCCCTACTAGCCCAGCAAAGCCCTTCCCCCATTTCGCCCAAGTTCCCTGGCACCACTCCCCGCACCCGCAGGCCAGTGTCTGGAGAGGACCCGCAGTCCGATACTAGGGGGACCCCCTTGCCCATCTAGGACAAAGTTCCCTCAATCCACTGGCTTCCGGCCTCTCCCCAGAGCCACGGCCGCCGCATGCAGACCCCCACCTCCCGGGCTGCTCGGGTGCCTCCTTGCCCCGGGAAGCAGCCCTGGACTCTAGGCGGCCACTTAAGATGGCCATCCGCCGCCGCCGCCGCCGCACCCCCCCCCCCACCGCGCGCCTTCAGCCCCGCCCGCCGCTCCGCCCCCGCGGCTCTCTAGGGAGCCAGCGGTAGCACCCGCGCTCCGCCTCGCTGGGCCCGCGTCCGGGTCTCGGAGCCGCTCACCCGCCGAGTGACCTCGGGCAAGTCTCAGCACCTCTGTGAGCCTATGCTTCCCGCTCTGTAAAGTGGGGCTAATGTTACGAGCGCAGACTTAATGGGACTCTGCTAGTAAAGCACTCGGCACAGGGCCTGGCACCCAGCGGGTGCTCCCGGACTATTTTTATTATTAATTAAGGAGTAACGAAGGTGACAGCTGTGTAAACTGCAGAGCGCGGCTGCAGAACGAATGGGTATTATTAGCGCCGCCCCCGCCCCAGCTACTCCTCCAAGTCAACAAACTTGTGCCTCTGCGGGCAAGACGCGAGCCCGGGGCTCCGCAGACTGGGTACCCTCGGTCCTCCCACCCACCCCCGCATCCCGGCACCCCCAGCACCCCGGGGCGGAAGGGAGACGCAGCTGCCGGAAAGGAGGTGGAGCCCATACTGGGGTCTGGCCCGCCCCTTCCCAAAAAAAGACCTAGCCGGTGGCGGCGTCTCCCGGGAGTCCTCTTCCTGCCCCGCCCCTCCGCTCCCCCACCGGCTCCTTAAAGGCGCAGGCCTCCAGCCCGAAGTTCTCTGCCGCTAACTCCTGAGCATTACTTTAACCTGGGAGAGAACTTTCACTTAGCTAAATTGAACCTGTTGACAGATGCCGGTCAGTCCTAAGGCGCTTTCTCTATTTCAAATATGCATTGGCTTGATATTGGGATTGTCCAACCCCATAGGACAAAGCCTGGGATGAGGGGCAGGGGTGGCTCTATGGGGACTTTAAAACTATTTAATACAATAACTAAGTGATCCGCCACCTGCCCACCCATGTTCAGATCCTACCAGGACTCCAATAATTCATCTTCTGATTTATGCCCAAGTTCCCCTTTTCATATGAGGGAAGGTGAGTCTGATCCGAGAGGGAGAGAGACCTGGACTAGAATTCTGCACACGTGGTTTCTAGTCCCAACTGGGACACCCACCTGCAAGCTCTTCTGAGACAGCTACCTGTGGCCTCTTTGGAGACAAATGTGCTAGAGGTGTGTAGATAAAGACTTTCTCAAGAGGAACTGGAAGGTGAGAAACCCATAAATCAATTCGGGCCCAGTTCCTGGGTGCTTTGCAAAGACAGAACAACCCTCCAAGCCCAGCATATTTACCAATCCTGGCAGGGGACAAAGTACCAGAGAAGAGGCCTGGCTCCTGCCTCTGGGAAGATCCTCAGAGTTTCTAATCCTCTTCTAGACACACTGCCAGGACACAGCACAGGGCCAGTTTCAGTCTCTTGAGTATTTCCTCTTTAGAAATATCCCAGATTGTCTTTCCCAATCACCTCTTCCTCTTCTGAAGGTCCCAAACTCCAGCTCTGGCTCTTAGTTCACATCATGTTAGGTAGTGTGAACTTTTCCCCCTGGATTCCTACTTCCAGCTTTCCCATTACAGAGCTGAGCAGAGTCAAGCAAAGAACTGGGTAGGGGGAATGTTTGGGAATCAATATAAATAAGAAAACCTGGACCTGACTCTCAGTTGGGGCCACAGGAGCTATAGAATCCCTGAGAACTACTAATTGCCTGCACCGGTATCACATGCTTTCTAGGCAGCAACTCCTTTACATTTCACAAGCCTGAAGGAAGGAATATTATCCCCATTTTACTGAGGAAAATAAGGTTTTCAACCATTTCACTTTTACATTGTGAGTGGCAGAGCCGGGATTCAAACACAGGTCCAGTTGCTCAAATCTGAAGGAATCCAAAAGCTATGGGATCTGTCCCTCACCCACTAGTCACAAACTCACAACTGAAATAATACATCACACACAAATATATCACTGATTTATTAGAACTCACCCTTGGAAGAACACCAAGCCCTACCATGGAGGAAGAACTGGGTGGCAGAAGGGTGGATAATAGATGGAAGCCGGTTTAGGGATCCCTTTTGTGGCAGCTGAGTGGAGCCCAGCCTGGTCATCCAAGCTGGGGACAGACAGAAGGTGGTATAAGGAAGAATGAACTCAGTTGAGGAGCCAGAGTGGCAGTATCAGGACCAGGCCGAACAAGTGAAGACCCATTCCTTGGGGAATGGCTTCTGCATTCATGGCTGCAGCATAGAACCTAGCCACCTCCTCATTGGGGTTGCCTTGGTCTGGATCGAACCACATCTGGATGCAGCGGCCACTCCCTCGTCTGTAGTTGCTGACTTTGTATGAGTGACTCCAGAGACCTTCACAAAGGGCAGCTGGTGTGGGAAAGTAGCTCTCAAATGTGCGGCAGACAGCCCCAACTGGGCACTTATTAACTCCTGCAGAGACATGGTGAACAGTTAGCCAGCCCCGGACCCAAATCTCATTTTTGTCATCCCAGAAATCCTTACCCAATCCCCATTCCTCAATGTCCCCTTTTCCAAACCCTATCTCCATCTCCCCACCCACAGGCCCTCACCTGAAGACCAGTCCCAGCCCTTGTGCCAGTTTTTCTTGCAGGTGGAAGAAGTACGACAGTCTTCCCACCAGTTCTGACAGTCCTCTTTGCATAAGGGCACATCCAGAAACCTCTCTTTACGCCAGCTCTGGTCCACCTGGGTGGGAAAGGAGGGCTCTTCTTAACCAAGGATGTTGATAGCCATAGCCTTGAAGGAACTGAGCCAGAGGTCAGCCTACTGGAGTGGCATGAGGGAGACACCAGTACCTGCTGGATCCAGGGCCCCAGGTTGGGGGAGCACTCGTATAGACAGTTGTCCTGGATGAAGTGTCTCTTGCATGCAGGCTCCATCTTACCACAGTGATCCCAGTTGAAGTTGTACAGACTGGAGGTGTCCTTGTGCAACTCCTGGCTCGTGTTGACAGAGCAGCAGGCATTCCTCCTCCAAGGACTACACTGAGTGGGGAAGACACTGGACTCAGTCCCTCTACCCTATACCCATCCTGCCACTTCCAGCCTCACCCCATTTGGTTCTTATCCCCTGCCCCAGGCACGTTCTCTGGAAACACTCACTGCAAAGACCTCTCTAAACCTGACCTTCAGGACCCCCCATCTCAAGGGGGAAACAATTACAACAGTGTGATCAAGGTTCTGTAGAAACTCAGGATAACCTTGTCTTGGGGATAATAGTTATCATCTATATAAAGTCTTTTTTTTAGTTGTCAATGGACTTTTATTTTATTTATTTATATGCGGGGCTGAGAATTGAACACAGTGCCTTGCATGCTAGGCAAGCGCTCTATCGCTGGGCTACAACCCCAGCCGTATATAAAGTCTTTTCATTTGTTTTTAGATTTGCTTTATTGTTTGTTTGTTTTTTGGTACTAGGGATTGACTCCAGGGGTGCTTTACCTCTGAGCTACATCCCCAGCCTTTTTTTATTTGTTATTTTGAGACTGGGTCTCGCTGAGTTGCTAAGTGCCTCGCTAAGTTGCTGAGGCTGGCCTTGAACTTTCAATCCTCCTGCCTCAGCCTCCAGTGTCATCGAGATTACAGGCATGTGCCACTGCACCTAGCTTATTTGTTTATTTTTAAAATTAAGTATTGAGCACCTACTGTGAGCCAGTCACGGTTATACTGCTGGGAATACAGCAGAAAACAAAAGAAACAGAAATATGTGTTCATGGACCTTACATTTTAGTAGGGGAGACAGACAATAAGTAAGAAATGAAGAAAAAAATAGGATAAAATCAGGATATGATAAATGATATGGGGAAAAATTAGAGCAGGGAATGGGAATGTGGAATATGTGATGATTATTAAAATTTAAAATAGCATGGGCAGGAAAGCCTCATTGGAAGGTGACATTTTGAGCAAAGAGGCAAAGTCATATAGTAATGTAGTTGAAATAAATTAATTCTTCTTAGTAAGTATTAAGATCTTTCTCCAGTGGCTAAGCCAGTGCCAGACATATAGTACTCATAAACATATTTGCTGAAAAAAAGTGGAAAAAACAGACCTACTATGATTTCCAAATCTAAACCCATCTTACACATGGATACATCATATTTTCACAAGCTTCTAATATAGACTGGGTTTTCCAGGATTAAAAATGCCATAAAATGGAAAGTGGTCCCATCTGTTGTTTTGTACTGGAGTAGCTCCGGTGCACCAATGCCTTAGAAATTATGTCATTAATGGAAACCCTGCTTAGAGCATCTTTTTAAAAATTTTTTTTAGTTGTAGATGGACACAAATATCTTTATTTTATTCATTTATTTTTATGTGGTGCTGAGGATCGAACCCAGTGCCTCACGCATGTGAGGCAAGCGCTCTACCACTGAGCCACAATCCCAGCCCTGCTTAGAGCATCTTATAGCATTTATGTTGCCAATGGAACATGAATATACCAATATTCCTTTGTAGCTGCCCCGTTCATAATGATTTTGTAAATGAAAGCAAGCACATGCTATTTCCTGATGTCTTCTAATGTACCAGAGAACAGATGTGAACAGTTAGAGAATATTTTATTTAAAATTACAGGTGGTTGTCAGCTTACAATGGTTTGACTTTGGATTCTTTTTAACTTTACAATAGTATGAATGTGATATGCATTCAGTAGCAACTGTACTTGTACTTTGAGGGTTGGGGATATAGCTCAGTGGTAGAGTGCTTGCCGAGCATTTGCAAGGACCTGGGTTCCATCCCCAGTACCACACACACACACACACACACACACACACAAAATAGAAAAAAAGAAACTATCTGAATTTTTGATGTCATGGGCTAGTGATGTATAGTACAATGCAGGGGCAGCAAGCTACAGCTCCCAGTCATGTGATCACAAGGGACAACAGCCCATGCTCTGCTGTGTACTGGGTTGCTAAGCTGTGATTTTCAAGTAGATTAGGCATATTAATTTATAATAGGCTTGTTAGGCCATAACCCTGTGGTAAGTCAAGAAGCACCTCTACTTTCTGTTTGCAATTCCTCTGTATTACAGATAGGGCATTATATTGATGTTTTTAAAATTGTATATACAGGAGCTGGGATTGTGGCTCATTGGTAGAGCGCTTGCCTCGCATGTGGGAGGCACTGGGTTCAATCCTCAGCACCGCATATAAATAAATGAATAAATAAAGGTCAATCAATAACTTAAAAAATTTAGAAAAAATTGTATATACAAATAGATTCTATTAGCCTCAGTTTTATTCCAGAAAAGAGGGTCTAAAAATATTTGTCATAAAAAAGTAGACATTGGGTCTAATATGGTTGCAAACTTCTGGCATAAATTTTTATAAACTATGTGAATGTATAGCCACTATGCCCTGCATTGCTGTCACAAAGGGCCTTCCTTTCCTCTACCTTTGCTACTCATGGAATTAGCATGCCATGAGGTTAAGAAGAACCATGTTTCTCATAGTCTCTCAGCCTCCAAATTCCAGTCCTACCTCTTCTCCACCACAAGGGCTGGTTATCCCTGTGTGGGCCCATATGCTTCTGTGGACCTTCATTCCCTTATTAGCGTAATGTGGAGAATATCACCTACCTATGTCAGAGAACCACTGGGAATAGGAAATCATATTCAGAAGCACATGACACCTAACAGGAGCTCAGAATGATTACCCTGCCATTGCCTACATGATATCCTCTCCTGGGGAGGGCACCCTGAAATTCACCTCAACCACCCTCCCTACTCCACTTTGATCTTCTCCTGCAGCAATAACTCAGAGTATGGGGGTATGACCTCTCAACCCATTCCCCCATCACCCTGACTTCCTCCTCCCTATCAGAACCAGCCCCCTCCCCAATGGAACCATACTCCAGACAGACCTGATTATGCAGCTTGTCCTCAGGACCTGGCTTTATCTTGTGGTGTTTGGCATCCATACAGACATTGAGCAGGTCAGTCCTGTCCCGGGCACTGCATGGGGTGGCTACCCAGGCCAAAAGCAGAAGTGGCATCAATTTCCAAGCCATGTCTTCCTGTCCCTGCAGAGGGAGCTATGGTTAGGGAGACCAAAGCCTGTGGAGAAAGAGGTCCATCCAGGGTGCCCCCTCCAACCTCCGCCTTGGTTTCCCTGTCCTTGTAAAACACTGAAAGATGAGGTCAGACCATGTTCCTTCGGTGCTGAGTCCTGAGGCTGGAGCAGAGAAGGTTAGCAAGGAGGCTCCCTCTCTCCAGGCTTAGAGGGCTCGAAGGGGAGCTGGGGCTATTGAGTGGGCACTGGGGGAGTCTTCCCAAGTTGGAGGAAATGTCTTGTGCCCTCACCTTCTCTCTAGATTTATGTCTATGACAAGTGATTTAATAGTTCAAGTCCATTCCTTGCTCCTTTGAAAATAGCCAAGAGCCGGGTTCAGTGGCTCATGCTTGTAATCCCAGCACTTTGGGAGGCTGAGACAGGAGAACCACGAGTTCAACCCACCCTCAGCAATGGTGAGGCGCTAAGCAACTCAGTGAGACCCTGTCTCTACATAAAACACACACAAAAAAATAGGGCTGAGGATGTGGCTCAGTGGTTCAGTACCCCTGAGTTCAATCCCTGGTACAGAAAAGAGAAAAGAAAAGAAAAAAAAGAAAAAAGAGCCAAGTACACACAGCGCCCTCACCTAGTATCAGCAAGTGCTCTGCATTAGGCTGTGAGTCAGCTGGGTTCCCATGCCAGTCTAGAAACACTGTTAGCTCTGAGGATGTGGCAATCGAGCCTGACTGCTAAGTTCTCAAGACCAGCATGAGGATCAAGTGACAACTTAGAGTGATTCTTGGTTAAATGACACAAAAATGTAAAGAGTAGTGGTTTTGTACATTGCTGCCTGAGGATTTTCCTTCTCTATTCTCTGAAAGTTATTTCTGGCTTCACCCATTATGACCTTGACCTCAAGTATCTCTGAGCAAATGAAAACAGACCCCCCCACACACACACACTTCTCAAAATACAAATACAAAGACACTCAGATCTAAGGGACAACATACAAATTCCAGGGGTTGGAGCAGCCTGCCAAGTAAGCACTTGGAGTCATGGAAGGCACCTGGCAAAAGTGACAGTCCCCTTCTCTGTTCATTCCTACCCTCAACCTTCTTCCATCCACTACAGGTTTGTTGCTCTGGGCTCTGTTACTGAAATACATAAGAGAGGATAATGGAGACCTCTTCTTCTCCCTCACCATTTCCACAAGCAGTTGATCATCAAAGCCTGGCAAGGGTACCTCCAAATCCTTTCTGAAACTCACTTGCCATGACTGTTTTGGGGCCAGATCTTCCCTTGAATTTCTTCCCCTTTCTGTAGCCTTTCCCACACAAACCAGAGTTATCTTTCTAACAATAGATAAGTCCCTTTCCCTTCACACAAACCTGCCAAATCTCTCCTTTGCTCTTGTCATCGTCTCCTCCTTGGAACATCTTACCTGGACCTCCTTTGCTGTTGGAAGTACACACAGATGTGTCAGAGTTGGCCTCTCCCTTGGCTGCCAACAGACTCAGTCCCTGAGCTATCCCCAGCAACTCTGTCCAGAGCACAAGGTAGAAGAGCTCTGGTGAGCACCGAGTGAGATGTCACCACTCAGCTCTTTCGTTCTTCCTTCCCTTTCAGACTCCACCCTCTCCAGGGCTACATGACTGTCCATTTAGTCATTCCTATTTTCATTTCTCCCTTCACTTGTTAATCTGCTTATTTCAGGATCCACATACTCAATATTCACCAATACTTAAACAATTGCTCATCTCCAAGGAAGATCTGAAATTTTTAGGAGCCCCAAGTGGTTCTCAAGATAAGACTAGCTAGATGAAGATAAGGCTTGGTAAATAAGAACCCAGACTTTAAGGTCATGCCAGTTGGACTCAGTGAGAACCATTCCTTGCACAGCCTTGGGAAAAGTCACTGGACCTTGCTGAGCTTTAATGTGTTCATTAGAACACTTTTGGTGGAGAATTACATATGGAAAAGCCTGAAACACACTGAGTAGGATTAAATGATATCTGTCAGGTAAATTTGTGAGCAGCCAGATAGACACAGGTAGAAGCTGAGGTACTGAAGTCAAGGGATTTACTCCAGAATGCAGAAAAATAAAAATTGTCTAGAATCTGATGAATGATAATATCTCATCATCTAGCACATTGAAAACAATAAATAATTTTTATAGCTTTCTTAAAGATGTAGTAAGAATACATATTACATAAAATTTATCATCTTAAGCCATTTCTAACTGTACAGTTCAGTAGTATTAAATGTATTCACACTGTTGCACCAATCTTCAGAGTTTTTTCATGGTAAAACTGAGTCTCTGAATCTATTAAATAATTCCCAATTTCCCCTTTCCCTATCCTCTGACAACCAACATTCTCATTCTTTATTTTCTAGGGAATTTGACTTTTCTGGTACCTTGTATGTGTGGAATCACATATATTTGTCTTATTGTGACTGGCCGATTTCACTTAGAATAATGTCCTCAAGATTCATCCTTCCCTTTTAAAGCCAAATAATGTTGTCTTGTATGTAATCATACTTTGATTATCATATTCTGTGAAGAGAATTTCTCCACATCCTCACATTTTTTTTTGTTTTGTTCTGTTCATTTTTTGATTTTCATAGTACCCATCATAATGAGTGTGAGGTGTTGTCTCATTATGGCATTGATTTGCATTTCTCTAATGAATAATAATGTTGAGCCTCTTTTCCTATCCTTGTTTGCCATTTGTATATCTTTAGAGTGATGTATGTTCTCATTGCTTCCATGTGTTTACTTTTGGGAAGAAAATACTGCTATGAACATGTGTGTGGAAATATTTTGAGACTTTGATTTCAATTCTTTTGTATATGTACCGAGTGAAATTGCTGAATTATATGGTAACTCTATATTTATTTCTGCATTTTTGTGGTGCTGATCATGGTACCCAGGGCCTTGCACATGCCAGCAAATGTCCACCACTGAGCTATATCCCTAGCCCTCTATATCTAACTATTGAGAAACTGCCATGTTGTTTTCCAGAGTGGCTGCACCTTTTCGCATTTCCACCAACGGTGTACAAGGATTTCCCCACCACATCACCAATACCTATTTTCTGTTTTTGTTTTTTCTTGTGGTTGTTCTGGGGGTTAAACCCAGTGCCTCACACATTAGCACTATACCACTGAAATGCATCCCCAGCCCTTTCTTTTCTTTTTATGTTGAGACAGGGTTTCACTAAGTTACTAAAAGTGGCCTCTAATAGCAATCCCTCCTGCCTCACCTCCCAAGTAGCAGGGGTGACAGGCCTGCACCACCATGCCCAGGGATTTTCACTGTTGAATGTGATGTTATATGTGTTTTTCGTAGATGTCCTTTATTAGGTTTTGGGTTGAGGAATTTCTCTTCTATTCCCAATTTGTTCAGTATTTTGTTTGTTTAATCTTGGAAGAACCAACTTTTGATTTCATAGATTTTCATTGTTTTTCTTGCTGTAATCATTATTTCTGCTCCCTTCCTTCCTTGTTTGCCATTTGTATATCTTTAGAGATGTATGTTCTCATTGCTTCCATGTGTTTACCGTTGGGAAGAAAATACCGCTATGAACATGTGTGTGGAAATATTTTGAGACTTTGATTTCAATTCTTTTGTATATGTACCCAGAGTGGAATTGCTGAGTTATATGGTAACTCTATATTTATTTCTGCATTTCCTTCCTTCCTTTCTTCCTTCCTTCCTTCCTTCCTTCCTTCCTTCCTTCCTTCTTTCCTTCCTTCCAAGGATCGAGCCCAGGGGGCTTAACCATTTACCTTGTGATTTATTCCTGAGTCATTGGATATTTAGGAGTGTATTTAATTTTCATGTATTTGTAAATTTCCTCCTTTTAGTGATATCTAATTTCATTCCCCTGTGTTTGGAGAACATACTTGATATTATTTCAATTATTAAAAATTTATTAATGCTTTTTGTGGCTTAATATATGGTGTTCCATATGCACTTGAGAAAAATGTATATTTTGCAGTTGTTTGTTGGAGCGTTCTGAGATATCTAGTAGGTATAGTTGGAGTACAGTGTTGCTCAAGTCCTTTATTTCCCTATTGATTTTCTGCCTATTCTGTATACTCCCTATATAGTGGGATATTGGAATCTCCAACTGTTATTGTTGAATTGTGTATTTCTTCATTTTGGTCAGTTTTTAGAGACTCTGTTAGGTGCATTTGTGTTTACAATTGTTATATCATGCTAATGATTGACTCTTTTATCATTATGAAATATCTTTATTTACTTCTTAACAATTTTGGCCTTAAATTCTATTAATCTAATATTGGTATAACCCACTCCATAACTCATTTGGTTATTATTCATATGATCTCTCTTCATCCTCTTAATTTCAACCTTTGTGTGTCTATGAATGTAAAATGTGGTTCATTGTAGACAATATATAGTTGGATAATGTTTTTTTTAATCTTTCTTTTTTTTTTTTTTTTTGGTACTGGAGATTGAACTCAGAGGCACTGGACCACTCAACCACATCTCCAGCCCTATTTTGTGTTTTATGTAGAGACAGGGTCTCACTGAGTTGCTTAGTGCCTCGCTGTGGTTGCTGAGGCTGGCTTTGAACTCGCGATTCTCCTGTCTCAGCCTCCCTAAGTGCTGGGATTACAGGCTTGCGCCACCGCGCCCGGCTTGTTTTTTTTTAATCTTTCAATCTCTGCATTGTTATTGGAATATTTGATCCAATTTTATTTAATGTAATTATTAATGATATAGTAATTACATCTGGAACTTTATTTGTTTTATATAAATCTTTTGTGTTTTCTGTTGCTCTTTCTCCCTTACTGTCATCATCATCTCCTTCTCCTCCTCTTCCTCCTCTCAGTATGGGGATAAAACCCAAGGGTGGTCTACCAAAGAGCTATATCCCCAGCCCTTTTTGTTTTTTTATTTTGAGACAGGGTCTTGCTAAGCCGCTCAGGCTGGCATGGAATTTATTATCTTCCTGCCTTAGACACCCAAATAGCTGGAATAGAGGTGTATACCACCACATCCAGTCCTTACTGCCTTCTTTTGTGTTTAAAGATATTTTCTTGTGCATCATTTTAATCCCTTTGTTTCTTTAACAATATTATTATTATTATTATTATTATTATTATTATTATTATTATTATTATTATTTTGCATCAGGAATTGAAGCCAGGGGTGCTTAACCACTGAGCAACATCCCCAACCCTTTTTATTTTTTTATTTTGAGACAAGGTCTTACTAGGTTGCTTAGTAAGGCTTTGCTAAGAATATTAAATTTTTTCTCTTAAAATTTGCCCCAGAGAATACAAACTTTTTTTTTTTTTTTTTGGTACCGGGGCTTGAGTTCAGGGGCACTCAACCACTGAGCCACATCCCCAGCCTTATTTTGTGTTTTATATAGAGACAGGCTCTCACTGAGTTGCTTAGCGCCTCACTGTTGCTGAGACTGGCTTTGAACTCGTGATTCTCCTGTCTCAGCCTGCTGGGATTACAGGTGTGTGCCACCGTGCCTGGCTATTCTTTAGAATAGATGCTTTCTTTCTTTTTCTCTTTCTTTTTTAAAATTAGAGATTGAACCCAGAGGTGCTTTACCACTAAGCTGCATCCTTAGTTCTTTTTATTTTTATTTTGAGATGGGGTCTCGCCAGATTGTTGAGGCTGTCCTTGAACTTGGGATCCTCCTGCCTCAGCTTCCCAAGCCACTGAGATTACAGATGTGCACCTCCACACCTGGACTCAGGGTAATTTTGAATTGCATTTCCCTAAATGCTAAAGATGTCGAACATTTTTTCATATTTTTTTGGCCATTTGTATTACTTCTTTTGAGAAGTGTCTATTTAGTTCATTTTCACATTTATCAGTTAGGTTATTTGTCATTTTGTGTGTTTATTTGTGTGGTTATTTGTTATTTGTTATTTGAGTGTGTGTGTGTGTGTGTGTGTGTGTGTGTGTTTAGTTTTTTTAGTTCCTTATGTATTCTGGATATTAATTCTCCATCAGAAAAGTAGCTGGCAAATATTTTTTCTCATTATGTAGGTTCTTTCTCACATTCTTAATTGTTTCTTTTGCTGTGCAGAAGTTTTTAACTTGATGCCATGACATTTATTAAATCTTGGTATTAGGGCTGGGGTTGTGGCTCAGTGGTAGAGTGCTTGCCTAGCATGCGTGAGGACTGAGTCCAATTCTCAGCACCACATACAAATAAATAAAATAAAGATCCATTGACACTAAAAAATATTTTTAAAAAAATCTTGGTATTATTTCTTGAGTTTTAGGAATCCTATTGAGGAAGTCATTGTCTGTACATACATGTTGGAGTGTTGACCCTATGTTTTCTTGTAAGAGTTGCATGGTTTCTGGTCTAATTCCCAGGGTTTTGATCCATTTTCAGTTGACTTTTTTTCAGGGTGAGAGATAAAGATATAGTCTCAGAATTTTAATTTGGTGTTTTTAAAAAATATTTTTTAGTTATACATGAACAGAGTGTCTTTATTTTGTTTATTTTTATGTGGTGCTGAGGATCGAACCCAGTGCCTCACACATGCGAGGCAAGCACTCTGCCACTGAGCCACAATCTCAGCCCTAATTTGCTGTTTTTGAAAATAATTTCTTTCTCTTTATTAACATCCTCTGTTTGATGAGACATTATTTGCATATTTTACTTTAATCCTTTAAGCATGATTTTCCGTAGTTGTTATTATAATAGCTGATTTAAAGATTTTTTTAATAAATGCAACATCTGAGCTTCCTCAGGTGATAGTTTCTATTGACAGCTCTTTTTCCTATTTCTTTTTTTTTTTTTTTTTAATTTTTTTTCCCAGAAGTTGCATTTTAATACATGTTAGCAAACATAACAGAAAAAAACAAATTATCAGAAGCTGTACACACTATTCACTGAAAACATTTGTTGAGGCAAATAGAAAAAAATTGTTACAATCATAATTTTTCT
>CM053399.1:53312792-53350355 GCA_028644305.1 Xerus rutilus | reverse complement strand
ACAGCATATTGTTGGGTCTTGCTTTTTAATCCAGTCTGTCAGTCTATGTCTTTTAATTGGTGCATTTAGGCCATTTACATTCAGGGTTATTATTGAAATATAATTTGTAATTCCGGTCATTTTGGTTTGTTTTTGGTTTTTACCTTGAGTTGTTTTCTCTCTTGAATGGTCTTTCCTCTAGTGTAGTTCCTCTCTTTGTAACTTTCCATTGTTGGTTATCATTTCCTCCTCATGAAATATTTTGCCAAATCCTGTGATGATGCATGCCACCAGCATTACCCCGGCCTCCTGGGTGCTTCCTGTGCTTGCCGATGCGGCCGTGGCCATGGCTCACGTGGTCCCTAAGTTTCCGGGTCTTCCTCAGTCTGGATGGCATGTCGGCGGCTGGGACGAAAAAGCTCTTTTTCCTATTTCTTGGCATGTCTTATGTTTTTCTGTTGAACACTGGATATCTAAAATTATATAAATGTGGCAACTCTGTAAATTAGACAAAAACTGCCCCCCACAGCGCATCAGGGGATTTTGTGACTGTTTTGTGATTTTTTTTTTAATATTTTTTAGCTGTTGATAGACCTTTATTTTATTTATTTATGTGTATGTGGTGCTGAGGATCGAACCCAGGGCCTCGCACATGCAAGGCAAGTGCTCTGCCACTGAGCCACAACCCCAGCCCTGTTTTGTGATTTTCATGCACTAATTCTGTAAAGTCTATTTTGTTTTTCCATGTGTGGTCACTGAAGTTTCTTCCTGGTGCATAGCAGTCAGTTAATGATTGGATTGAGATTTCCTTTCATTCCTTGAACTCACTCTTGGCTGTATATGTTGGCACACACTTATAATCCCAGTGACTCAGGAGGCAGAAGCAGAAGGATTGCAAGTTCGAATCCAGCCAGGGCAACTTAGTGAGACCCTGTCTCAAAATAAAAGTAAAGGACCAGGGCTGGGGTTGTGGCTCAGTGGTAGAGCACTTGCCTAGCATGTGTGAGACCCTGGGTTCGATCCTCAGCACTGCATATAAATAAATAAAATAAAGGTCCATTGACAACTAAAAAATATTAAAAAAAAAAGTAAAGGACCCCAGGCTGGGATTGTAGCTCAGTGGCAGAGTGCTTGCCTCACATACGTAAGGCACTGGATTTGATCCTCAGCACCACATAAAAATAAATAAATAAAGATATTGTGTCCATCTACAACTTAAAAAAAATTTTTAAAAAGGAAAAAGAAGAAAGTAAAGATCCTGGTCTGACCCACAGAGGAGGAGACCAACTACACACATATGGAGGAGGAAACCAACCGTGCTATGCCCCCCCCCCCATCAACCAACAGGCGGCTGTACCAGCCTACTTCCATCTAAAGACAACAGCCAGGACCAGAAGACCATCCCCGAGGTCCTTGTAGGCCCGGTTATATCAGAGGTGAGGTATTGGTAATCTGCAGGGACACTACAGTATTATAAGGTAGAAACTGTAATATCTCAGATTGGCAATGATAGAAGGAAAGACACATGAACAACATGAAAAAACAAGGGAAGAAAATGCCCCAATCAAATCAAGATGCTACAATAGAAGGAACTGACAGCACAGTAGATGAAATGTCAGAGGAGTTCAGAAATGAAAATGATCTGTGAAGCACACAATATATATAAGAGAGCAATTATAGGCATCAACTGATCAATCTAACAAAGATGAGTGAGCAAATATAGGGAGCAAAAGATTACTTCAAGAAAGAGATAGAGATTCTGGAAAAAAAAAAAAAACAAGCAGAAATCCTTGAAATGAAGGAAACAATAAACCAAATAAAAAATTCAATAGAAAGCATCACCAACAGACTAGATAACTTGGAAGATAGAACCTCAGACAATGAAGAAAAAATATATAATTTTGAAAATAAACTTGACCACACAATGAAGATGGTGAGAAACCATGAACAGAACATCCAGGAATTATGGGATAACATGAAAAGACCAAATATAAGAATTACTGGAATAGAGGAAGGCACAGAGATACAAACCAAAGGAATGCACAATCTCTTCAATGAAATAATATCAGAAAATTTCCCAAACATGAAGAATGAATTGGAAAATCAAATACAAGAGGCTTACAGGACACCAAATGTACAAAACTACAACAGATCCACACCAAGGCACATTATAATGAAAATGCCTAGCATACACAATAAGGATAAAATTTTAAAAGATGCAAGAGAGAAAGTTCAGATTACATATAAGAAAAACCAATTCAGATTTCAGCAGATTTTTTAACTCAGCCCCTCAAAGCCAGGAGATCCTGGAACAACATATACCAGGCTCTGAAAGAAAACGAGCCGGGCGCGGTGGCACAAGCCTGTAATCCCAGCATTTAGGGAGGCTGAGACAGGAGAATCCTGAGTTCAAAGCCAGCCTCAGTAATGGCGAGGCACTAAGCAACTCAGTGAGACCCTGTCTCTATATAAAACACAAAATAGGGCTGGGGATGTGGCTCAGAGGTCGAGTACCCCAGAGTTCAAGCCCCAGTACCAAAAATTTAAAAAAAGAAAGAAAAGCCAATCAAAGGAGAAACCAAGTCAAGTTAATAACCAAAAATAAACTAAAATGAACAGGAATACAAACCATATTTCAATAATAACCCTGAACATCAATAGCCTAAACTCATCAATTAAAAGACATAGACTGGAAGATTGGATTTAAAAGAAGACTCAAACTGTGGAATTCACACTGATATTGGCCTAGGGCTATGCCTACAATGGAGAAAAGAACTGTATTAGGAACATCAACTGAACATAAAAATTGGTTATTGTGCTATCCAATGAATTTCTTATCCTTATTCCTCTATAGCTGTATAAGTAAGGCACTTATTTTTCTCTCTTCTTTCAAATATTTTTCTTTGTAGTTTTCTGTAATTTGTATATGATATGGCTAGGTATCACTTTATTTATTCACCTATTTATATTTGGTACTTATCAATCTTGATATTCTCTCATAATCTGTGCTTTTTATCTCATCTTAGTTTTTGGAAAATTTTCAGATTTTTTTACTTCAAATATTTTTTCTTCTCTGTTTTCCTTTCTTCTTTTTATATTCTAATTATGTGTGCTTTATTCTTTGATATCGTCTCACAGTTCTTGGTTTGCTATTATTTCCTTTGTGTTTTTGTTTGGGAAATTTTTAATTAACTTATCATCAAGATCATGGTTTCTTTCCTTGGCCATAATGTAATTGATGGCATCAGAAGGCATTCTTTCTTTGTATTTCAGCATGTTTGATTTCTAGAATTATGTTTTGATTCTTAAAATTTTTATTTTTGCTAACATAATTTGTAAGTTTTTGCATGCTATATACTTTTTTCCCATTAGAGTATTTAACATATTATCATGATTACTTAATTTTTGTTGTTGTTTTGGTACCAGGGATTGAACTCAGGGGTACTCAACCACTGAGCCACATCCCAAGCCCTATTTTGTGTTTTATGTAGAGACAGGGTCTCACTGAGTTGCTTAGCGCTGGGATTACAGGTGTGTGCCACTGTACCCGGCTTTAGTTTTTTTGTTTGTTTTTTTTTAACTTGGCAATTCAAACATGTATGATATGTTTGAGTCTTATTTTTATCTTCCGACTACATTTTAGCATGTCTTCTGGCCTGTCTTGTAATTTTTTATTGAAAGCCAGACATGTTTCACTGAATGATAAAAAATGAAGTAAATAGGTGACTGATAGGAGGATTTGTTTTATCTGGTGAGGACTTGACTGGTGTTTAATGCTTGCTTGTCCATAAAGGTACTAGAGGCTTTAAGTTTGCATCCTGTGCTTTTTTTTTTTTTTTTTAAACCTCACCAAGTTTTCTTAAACACTACTTTAGGGAGAATGAATCTGTGTATTACAACCTTTTCAGCTGTAATTGATCATTATTATACCAGATCCTTGCTGTTGTGAAGATCAGATATGAGACTGATCTCATTTCAAGGATTGATTTCTAGAATCATGTGTTTTCTTTTTTCTTTTTTCTTTTTTTTTTTTTGGTATCAGGGATTGAACTCAGGGGCACTCGACCACTGAGCCACATCCCCAGCCCTATTTTGTGTTTTATGCAGAGACAGGGTCTCACTGAGTTGCTTAGTGCCTCACCATTGCTGAGGCTGGCTTTGAACTCGCAATTCTCCTGTCTCAGCCTCCCTAAGTGCTGGGATTACAAGCGTGAGCCACCACGCCTGGTTTAGAATTATGTTTCTTCTAATCTTATCCAATCTTTAAGTGGGTCTATGTCTGAGGACTATGACTTTCACAAGTGTTTCATCAACGTGTATCACCCCCACTGGCACCCTTACTCTCGTCTCTGACTGCAGCGTTCCCAATATTTTTCTTTGAAACTTTGTCTTTAATTGATTTTGTTTTTAATTCACAACCTAATCCTATCAGAAATATGAGGTCTTTCTGGAACCTTCAGTGGAAAACTGGTAGGGTATCTGGAAGGAAACCTGGGGAACTGTGAAGGTTTCCCTGAGTCTACAGGACCCCAATGTTGCCTTAGTCTCAAATTAGCCCATATTCTGTCTCCAGCCATTCTTCAAGATTATATATACTAGTTGACAGCTCATTGTTAACATTGTTGGGTCCAAGAAATGTAATTTGATTTTCAGACATTTTTGTTACTGTACAGAAAATATTGATGACTTTTGATCACTTAACATATCAGAGATGAAACATGAAGTCAGTTTCTTAATTTTAAAACAATGTTTAAAAACTTGTTTAATTTTATTCATTCTTTTCATTTGTGTATTTTTTTTCCATTTTATCATCCATTTTATTTGGGAAATGCTTTTGTTGAATACAGAAAACCAATGTGATTAATTCTATTTCATGTTTTTAATCTTATTCCTATATCTTCTGTATACTGTTTTTAATTTATTTATATAGAATAATTTATATAATTTTTATATATTGAGTAGTTTATATATTGAATAGTTTCTCAAACCTACATTGTATTGTTTCTACTCATTCTTTCTTAAACAATATACATAGATTCTATTGGATAATCAAAATAAATAAATACAATTTTTAAAAAGCCAAAATAAAAAAATAAATAAAAAAGGCTAGGAATGTAGCTCAGTGATAAAGTGCCTCTGGTTCAATCCCCAATACCAAAAATAAAAATGAAAATAAGCTGGGCATGGTGGCGCATGCCTATGATCCCAGCACTTTGGGAGGCTGAGACAGGAGAATCGCAAGTTCAAAGCCAGCCTCAGCAATGGCGAGGCACTAAGCAACTCAGTGAGACCCTGTCTCTACATAAAACACAAAATAGGGCCGGGGATGTGGCTCAGTGGTTGAGTACCCTTGAGTTCAATCCCTGGTACCAAGAAAAAAAAATAAAAAGAAAAGAAAAAGTATCTCTCTCGTCCTTCACCCAGGGACTCTATGTTAGTTGGTACATGTCCTCAATCCTCCAGCAATTTTCTCTACCCTCAAAGGCACCAGAGTCAAGAGTGGAGACTTCTCACGTCTTTCCTGAACATGTGCACAATTCAGCAAATATGGGTAGATTTCTAGATTCCCAGGAGTATGTCAGAGCTTTTCCAAGACCCCTATAGACATCTCATTCCCTGATAGTCATTTTATATCTTTCTGGTCAGCCTCTTGTTTGCCTCAGCTGATATTCCTACCTCCAGCAGCTGGGATGTCAAACAATTTGCTGCTAATGGTTCAGACAAACATGCTATAGATCATTTTTCACTGAGTGAGCTCTGAGACAGGCCAAATAAAAACTAGCCCAGAGAATGGGCCTTTTTTTTTTTTTTTTTTTGAGACAAAGTCTCACTATGTTGCCAAGGCTGGCCTGAATTCCTGGGCTCAAGTGATCCTCTTGCCTCAGCTTCCTGAATAGGTGAGATTACAGGCTCATGCCACAGTGCCCAGAATGAGACTTTTAAAGGAAGCTGCCAGATAGGTTTAATAGTGACAGTTCTGTAGGGATGGGCTTTGGAGACACGCCAAACCCATTCTGCCCCCTCTAGTGGCTGCTGGGCTGCTGATTTTCATAGCTCCTGTGGTTGTGGCACTTTATTTCAAAGGTTACTGTGGAATTGGGGAAAAGTCAATGAAAAAAAGCAAGTATAGATGCCACCAAACTCACTATTTCTGCTGAGATTCTCTCATTTTTCTTGAACGCCTTAGGTTCTTGAAAGCTTCAGTTAATTTCAAGAGCTCTCAGAAAGTTGATTTTGATCATTTTTGCCAATGTTCTTGTTGCTTTTATGGAGGAATGGATTTTCAGATATCCTTATTCTGTCCTTCTAAAAGTGCTGCTTCAGATTACTTCTATTTTAAGAAGTATAAATCTTTAAATAATATTGGCCACTCATAGTATAAAATCTATTCTTTTTTTTTTTTTTTTGCAGTACTTGGAATTAAACCCAGAGGGCCTCTACCACTGAGCCATGCTCCCAACCCTTTTTTTGAGAAAGAGTCTTGCTAAATGTCTAGGCTGTTCTCAAACTTGTGGTCCTTCTGTCTCAGCTGTCTGAGTCACTGGGATTACAGGCATGCATCACTATGCCTAGAGTCTATTCAAAACATGAAGAAATAAGTTATTTTTTGTTTCCTGCGTGTTTTCCCCTGACAGCAGATTTCCTTGCCCAACCTAAAAATGAACTTTCACTTCTCAAAAATCATGTTTTTTTTAACTTTTTTTCTTTTTCTTTTATGCTGACTCACATCAAACTCTTGGATCCTGATTATTTAACGTAAAACAATAGGAGTCCAGTCCAGACTAGGGGTGTAGTTCAGTGGTAGAGTGCTTGCCTAGCATACACAAGACCTTGGATTTGATCTCTAGCACTGGAAAAAAGAACTGGGGCAAAGGATGTAGCTGAGAGCTAGAGCATGCTTAGCATACTTGAGATTCATCCCCAGCATGCGTGCACACACACACACACGCACACAAGGAAAAAACCAAACCCACAAAAATAAGATTCCTTACTTTTAGAGAAGTTGTAACTCTTAATGACAAGTGTTTTAGTCAGTTTTTGTTTGTTTGTTTTTTTGGTTTTTGGTTTTTGGTTTTTGTTTTTGCCACAGTGACCAAAGACCTGACAAGAACAATTTTAGAGAAGGAAAAGTTTATTTAGGTCTCACAATTTCTGAGGTTTCAGTCGATAGATGACCAAAACCATTGCTCTTGGCCTGAAATGGAGTAGAACATCAAGGAAGAAGGTTGTGCAGGAGGAAAGCATTTTAGGACATGACAATCAGCTGGGCTCATCAGGTACAAAATATATAGCCCAAAGGCATGCCCCCAGCTACCACCTCCTCTAGCCACATTCATCTGCCTAGAGTTACCACCCAGTTAATCCATTCAAGTGGATTAATGCACGTATTAGGTTAAGGCTCTCATAACCTGATCATTTCACCTATAAACATTTTTGCATTGTCTCTCACATGAGTTTTGGGGGGACACTTCATATATAAACCAAACAAAAAGTATCATGTAAAAATATTGCTTTTCTTATTAATAACACAGCCAAGACTAAGGCCATTCTCCTACAAAACTTTTTTCTGTTGTCCTCCAGAATCAAGTTCTAAATTCAAAATAATAAAACCAGTGTGGTGGTACATGACCAAAGTCTCAGCTACTCTGGATGCTAAAGTGAGAGGATCACTTGAGCCCAGGAATTTGAGATCAGCCTGCCCTGAGCAATTTAGTGAGACCCTGTTTCAAAACCCTATCTCAAAAATAAATAAATAAACAAAAAAACAAAATGATCAGGACTTTTTTTTTCCTTTTCTTTTTTTGTACCGGAGGTTGAACCCAGGGGCACTTAACCACTGAGCCACATTCCAGGCCCTTTTTAAAACATATTTTATTTTAAAGCTGGGCACGGTGGCACACGCCTCAAATCTCAGCACTGTGGGAGGCTGAGATAGGAAAATCATGAATTCAAAGCCAGCCTCAGCAACAACAAGGCACTAAGCAATTCAGTGAGACCCTGTCTCTACATAAAACACAAAATAGGGCTGGAGATGTGGCTCAGTGATTGAGTACCCCTGAGTCCAAACTCTGGTACCAAAAAAAAATTTTATTTTGAAACAGGGTCTCACTAAATTGCTTAGGGCCTTGCTAAATTGCTGAGGCTGGCTTTGAATTTATAATTCTCCTGTCTCAGCCACCCAGGCCACTGGGATTACAGTCATGTGCCACCACACTCAGCTTCCAGGTCTCTCTTTTACTAAAATCATATTGTATTTTCCAGACAGCTGTTAGATTATATGAAAAATGTGCTTCCACACAGAATGGCACTCATAAGTAACGAAAGATGGAATATGAATAAACATGGGATAAACAAAGATACTAAAAGTTAGGTACAATTGGTATGCTCTGTTTTAAAAATTAGTTTATGAGTATCATAAGAATTACCCTATCCAGCCGGGCGCGGTGGCACACGCCTATAATCTCAGCACTTGGAGAGGCTGAGACAGGAGAATCGTGAGTTCAAAGTTAGCCTCAGCAATGGCAAGGCACTAAGCAACTCAGTGAGACCCTGACTCTACATAAAACACAAAATAGGGCAAGGATGTGGCTCAGTGGTCAAGAACCCTTGAGTTCAATCCTCAGTACCAAAATAAATAAATAAATAGGTTAAAGCCAACATCATAGTGAATGGAGAAAAACTAAAATCATTTCCTTTGAAATGCAGAACAAGACAAGAATGTTCACTCTTACCACTCCTAGTCAATATAATACTATAAATTCTAGCCAGAGCAATTAGGCAAGAGAGGGAAATAAAAAGGATAAAAATAAGAAAGGAAGAAGTCAAATTATCCTTGTTTGCAGATGACCTTTCTAAGTATAAAATATCCAAAAAGCTTCACCTAAAGTTAATAAATAAATTCAGCAAAATAGCAGGTTTCAAAATCAATATAGAAAAATAAATAGCTTTCCTATATACCAACAATGAATCTGCTGAGAAAGAAATCAGGAAAACGATCCCATTCACAGTGCCTCACACACACACACAAAAACAATCCTAGGAATGAATCTAACCAAGGAGGTGAAAGATCTCTATAGTGAAAACAATAGAACATTGAAGCAAGAGATTAAAAAGGACTCAAGAAGATGAAAAGACCTCCCATGTTCATGGATAGGAAGGTCTAATATTGGTAAAATGGCCATATTACCAGTAGCAATATACAAATTCAATGCAATCCCCATAAAAATACCGATGACATTCTTTATAGAACTAGGGGGAAAAAACACTCCTAAGAGTTTGGAAGAATGAAAGATCCAGAATATCCAAAGCAATTGTAAACCAAAAAAGCGATGCTGGAAGCATCACAACACCTGACTTCAGATTATACTAGACCTATAGTAACAAAATCTGCATAGTCCTGGCATAAAAACAAACACATGGATCAATGGTACAGAATAGAAGACACAGAGACAAAACCACATGTACATTCATCTGATCCTTGACAAAGATGCCAAAAATTTATTTTCACAAAATACAGCTTTTTAAAGAAATGGTGCTAGAAAAACTGGTTATTCATATGTAGAAGAATGAGATTAAATCCTTATCTCTCACCCTGAACAAAAGTCAACTCAAAATGGATCAAAGACCTCGGAATAAGACCAGAAATTATGCAAGTCCTAGAAAAAAGCATGAAGTCAACATTCCAACATCTAGGTTCAGGCAATGAGTTTCCTGATAGGATCACTAAAGTTCAGGAAATAATACCAAAAGTTAATAAATGGGATTGCATTAAATTATAAAGCTTCTGCACAGCAAAAGAAACAATTAAGAATGTGAAAAAAAACCCTGCAGAATGGAAGAAAATCTTTGTTACTCTTCTGACAAGATTAATATCCAGAATATACAAAGAACTCAAAAAGTTTACATCAAAAATAGTAACCGGGGGCTGGGATTGTAGCTCAGCGGTAGAGCGCTTGCCTCGCATGCGTAAGGCCCTGGGTTCGATCCTCAGCACCACATACAAAGCAATAAAATAAAGATATTGTGTCCATCTACAACTAAAAAAAAATTAAAAAAAAAAAGTAACCCAATTAATAAATGGGCAAATGAACTAAACAGACACTTCTCGAAATAAGAAATACGAATAGCCAACAAATATATGAAAAAATGTTCAACATCTTTAGTAGTTAGGGAAATGCAAATCAAAACTACATTGAGATTTTATCTTACTCCAGTTAGAATGTCAGCTATCAAAAATACAAATAATAAGGCCGGGCACAATAGCACATGCCTGTAATCCCAGCACTTAGGGAGGCTGAGACAGGAGAAACTCAAGTTCAAAGCCAGCTTCAGCAAAAGCAAGGCACTAAGCAACTCAGTGAGACCCTGTCTCTACATAAAACACAAAATAGGGCTGGGGATTGGCTCAGTGGTTGAGTGCCCCTGAGTTCAATCCTCAGTACCCATCCCCAAAACAAATCCAAATAATAATAAATGCTGGAGAGGATGTGGAGAAAAAGGGACAGTTTTACAATGTTGGTGGGATTGTAAATTAGTACAACCACCATGAAAATTAGTATGGAGTTTCCTCAAAAGACAAGAAATGTGTGGGCTGAGATTGTGGCTCAGTGGTAGAGCGCTTGCCTCTCATGTGGGAGGCACTGTATTCGATCCTCAGCACCACATATAAATAAATGAATAAATAAAAGGTCAAGCAACAACTAAAAAAAAGTTTTTAAAAAGACTAGGAATGAAACCACCACATAACTCAGCTATACCACTCCTATTTATCCTGAAGAATTAAAGTCAACATACTACAGCGATACAAGCATGCTTATATTTTATAGGAGCACAATCTATAATAACCAAACTATGGAACCAGTGTAGGTGGCCATCAGCAGATGACTGAATAAAGAAAATGTCGTGTATATATACACAATGGAGTTTCATTCCACCATAAAGAGGCATGAAATTATGCCATTTGCATGAAAATAGATGGAACTTGAGAACATTATGTTAAGTGAAATAAGACAAAGCCAAAGGTCAAAGATTACATATTTCTCTCATATATGGAAGCTAGAAAGGAGAAAGGAAGGGGGAAGGGCCTCATGAAAATCAAAGGAAAGGGATCAGGGGGAGGGAGGAGGAGAGAAAAAGGAGAAATATTGGGAAATGATACTGACCAAATTATATTCTTATACTGTGGACATGTACAAACAAATATGTACGGTGAACCCCACCATTATGTATAATTATAATGCACCAATAAGACTTATGGAAAAAATAAGTTGGTTAAATTGACTGA
Organism: Xerus rutilus; assembly: GCA_028644305.1. Classification (NCBI taxonomy): domain Eukaryota; kingdom Metazoa; phylum Chordata; class Mammalia; order Rodentia; family Sciuridae; genus Xerus; species Xerus rutilus. The sequence goes on along the minus strand of CM053399.1, from coordinate 53,339,092 downwards.
GAAGACTAATTCTCTCTGTCTCCTTCCTCCAGTTTCTAATAATGTTTTCCTCAAAGTAGCCATCAAGTGAGAACTCAAGAAATATAGTTGTCACCAGGACTGGGCTGTTCAAATGAAAATTCTTTCATTCTGATATTGGATACTAATAGATTGACAAGACCATATGGCACTGTCAACAGGTGGTTTCTATTCTCCTTTCTTGCTTGCCTAAAGATCCCTTCCGTAGGGGCTGGGATTATGGCGCAGTGGTAGCGTGCTCGCCTAGCACGCATAAGGCACTGGGTTCGATCCTCAGCACCACATAAAAATAAAATAAAGATATTCTGTCACCTACAACTAAAAAATAAACATTTAAAAAAAAAAAAAGATCCCTTCCGTAATTTATGACAGGAAATAGACTCATGTATTTGACATCACAACTGTAAACCAACATGGATGAGTCAACCTGGGAGAGCCCTGAGACCTGGATTTCTAAAAAAAAAAAAAAATTCCATCCCCCAGGCAGAGTACTTCTATGGACAAAGAGGCTCACCCAAGAAAATGTAGCAAGAAATAATGTTAAAGGAATGAGTCAAACTAATGAAGGAAATATGATTGTGGTTACTGTCTTTGCATTTTGGGTAGCATATTTCATGATCTTTTTTGGATTAGTCATAATATGTAGTCTTTTTTCTTTCCCCTGGCTCTGGTCTCTAACCCTTAATTTAGCAGACTATACTTGTGCCAACTGGAATAAACTCTCTCTTTTAAAAATCCAAGCTAAGCCAGGTGTGGTGGCACATGCCTGTAATCCTAGCAGTTTGGGAGGCTGAGGCAGGAGAATCAGAAGATCAAAGCCAGACTCAGCAACTTAGCAAGGCCCTAAGTAATTTAGCAAGACCCTGTCTCAAAATGAAAAATAAAAAGGGCTGTGGATGTGACTCAGTGACTAAGCACCCCTGGGTTCAATCTAAAGAAGGAAAGAAAAAAATCGAAGCAGCTAGGTGTGGTGGCGCATACCATAATCCCAGTGACTAGAGAGGCTGAGGCAGAAGGACCACAAGTTGGAGGCCAGTTTGGGCAATTTAGTAACACCCTTAGCAACTTAGCCAGACTCTGTATCAAAATTTAAAAAATTAAAATGACAGGGGATGTAGCTCAGGAGTTGCGCACCTCTGGGTTCAATCCCCAGTACCAAAAAAATTAATAATAATAACAATGATAAATACATAAATTAATTAATTAATAAACTTAAAAATAAAAATCTAAGCTGGATGTGGTGATACACACCTATAATCTCAGCAAGTGGGTAGGTGGAGTGCTGATCCAGGAGGATTCAAATTCAAGCTAGGAGCCAAATGCTAAATTAAAATGCAGAATCATATAAAATTCCCTATATGCTATAGGAGAGTATCCTATAGACAATTGTTTATTTATAATATCATAAAATTTACCTATTTCAAGTTTACAAATGATTTTGCTGAGTGGTGCCAACTAACCATTCATGAGTTTTATAGAACTTTCATTTCCATAATTTTCATCCTTTCTCATTCCCATTTACAGTTAATCTCAATTTCCATCCCAGGTCCCAGGCAACCACCAGTCTCTGTCTCTATATATTTTCCTTTCCTGGATACTTCATAGACATGGAATCCTATATTCTGAGATCTCTTGTTTCTTACCTCTCTCACTTACATAATTTTTAAAATTTTTCTAGTTGTAGATGAACACAATACTTTTATTTTTGTATTCTTAGGTGGTGCTGAGGGCCGAACCCAGTGCCTCACACATGCTAGGCAAGTGCTCTACCACTGAGCCACAACCCCAGCCCCTTACAATGTTTTAGCATGTGTCAGTACAGTAGTTCATTACTTCTTATTGCTGAATAGTATTTTCTTGTATGCATAGATCAAATGTGCTCATTCATCAGTTGATGGAAACTGAGGTTATTTCCAGTTTGGGGCTATTATGAGTATAGCTGCTATGAAAATTCATGTGTAAGTCTTGCTATGATAGACATTTTCATTTTTCTTGAGTTGATACTTAAAGTGAGATCAACTCAAGTGAGATCAACTCAATACAACAAAGGTTGTATGGCAATTTTGCATTTAGTTTATTGAGAAACCGCCATGGTGTTTTTCAGAGGTCTATACCATTTTACATTCCCAAACCTAACACAAGGATCTGGAAGATGTTCTCCTGTTCTGTTCTAAAAATGGTAGTGCTTTAAGCTGAGTATGATGGAGTATATCTCTAATGCCAGCTACTGGAGAGGTTGAGGCAGGAGGACTATAATTTCAAGGCTAGTCTTGGCAATTTAGCAAGACCCTGTCACACACACACACACACACACACACACATACACACACACACACAAATTAAAAGGACTATAGATGGGCTGGGGCTGGGGCTCAGCAGCAGAATGCTTGCCTAGCATACGTGAGGCACTGGGTTCCATCCTTAGCAGCACATAAAAACACAAATAAAATAAAGGTATGCTGTCCATACACAACTACCAAAAATTTTTCTTGAAAAAAAAAAAGGAGTATAGATTGCTGGTGAGACTGCAAATTGGTGTGACCAGTCTGGAATGCAGTATGGAGATTCCTTAGAAAACTTGGAATGGAACCACCATTTGACCCAGCTATCCCACTCCTCGGTCTATACCCAAAGGACTTTAAAACAGCATACTACAGTGACACAGCCACTTCAATGTTTATAGCAGCACAATTCACAATAACTGCTGTGGAACCAACCCAGATGCCTGTCAATAGATGAATGGATAAAGAAGCTGTGGTATATATACACAATGAATATTACTCAGCAATAAAAGAGAATAAAATTATGGCATTTGCAGGTAAATGGATGGAGTTGGAGAACATCATGCTAAGTGAAGTAAGCCAATCCCAAAAAACCAAAGGCCGAATGTTCTTTCTGGTAAGTGGATGCTGATTCATAGTGGGGGAGGGGGCATGGAAAGAATGGAGGAACTTTTGTCAAAGGGGAGGGTGGAGAGGGGAGGGGACATGGGGACAAGAAAGATGGTGGAATGAGATGAACATCAATGCCCTAGGTATATGTATGACTGCACATATGGTGCGACTCCACATCATGTACAACCAGAGAAATGAAAAGTTGTGCTCATTTGTGTACAATGACATACAATGCATTCTGCTGTTATGTATACCTAATTAAAATAAACAAATTTAAAATATTTTTAAAAAGGACTATAGATTAGCTCAGTGGTAAAGTGTCCTGGGATTCAATTACAACTGCCAATAAAAAGTTATTGTTTTGTTTATTACCTTTAAGTCTATAGTCCATTTTGGGTTCATTTTTTTATATAGGGTGTGAGGTGAAGGTCTAAGTTCATCTTTTTGCATGTGCAATAGTCCCACCTCCTATTATTGAGCAGACTATCCTATTCCCAATGCATTACCTTAGCAACTTTGTCCAAAATCAATTAACTATTTGGGCTGGGGATAGTGCTCAGTGGAGGAATGCTTTCCTAGCATGCATGAGGCTCTGGGTTTAAATCCCCAGCATTGCCAAAAAAAATTAACTAAATGTAAGAATTTATTTCCAAACTCAGTTCTGTTCCTTTGATCTATATGTCTATCTTTTTTTTTTTTTTTTGGTACCAGAGATTGAACTCAGGGGTACTCAATCACTGAGCCACATCCCCAGCCCTATTTTGTGTATTATGTAGAGACAGGGTCTCACTGAGTTGCTTAGCGCCTCGCTGTTGCTGAGGCTGGCTTTGAACTCGCGATTCTCCTGTCTCAGCCTCCCTAAGTGCTGGGATTACAGGCTTGCACCACCGCGCCCAGCTCTATATGTCTATCTTTATGTTGTTACTACTATTCTAGGCAATCTTTTTTTTTTTTAAAATGTTCATTTATTTATTTTTTTAGTTGTAGGTGACAGAATATCTTTATTTTATTTTTATGTGGTGCTGAGGATCGAACCCAGTGCCCTGTGTGCTAGGCGAGCACGCTACCACTGTGCCACAATCCCAGCCCCTATTCTAGGCAATCTTAATGTGAAGAACTCATACATTCTGCAAGCGAATGGCCCTCAGAATCTGAAGATGACAAATACATGAAATAGGATTCAGACAAGTTTTAAATTTTTTAAATGGTTCAGAAATAGCATGACAGGACACTTAATGAGTATATTGGATAGATAGTCTTTTTTTTTTTTTTTGGTACCAGAGATTGAACTGAGGGGCACTTGACCACTGAGTCACATCCCCAGTCCTATTTTTTTGTGTTTTATGTAGAGACAGGGTCTCACTGAGTTGCTTAGTGCCTCGCCATTGCTGAGGCTGGCTTTGAACTCATGATTCTCCTGTCTCAGCCTCCCAAAGTGCTGGGATTACAGGCGTGCCCCACCGCGCTTGGCTAGATACAGTCTTAATCTTAAATGTCACTGGTTCTAATATATCTGTAAACAAGTCACTTCTGTGAATGGCAACGCTAGTTCTACAGAGTATAATACATCCATTGGCCTTGTCACAAGACTAGTGTGTCAGTCAGTGACTGCTCCACTTTTCAGGTTGATATAGTCATTTGTGTAGGTTCAAGGAGTTGATCTTTCTTCTTATTAGGATCTCCTTAGAAAATTAAATTTGTGCAGGGTGCAGTGACACAAGCCTGTAATCCCAGCACTTTGGGAAGCTGAGACAGGAGAACCGTGAGTTCAAAGCCAGCCTCAGCAACGGCGAGATGCTAAGCAACTCACTGAGATCCTGTCTCTACATAAAACACAAAATAGGGCTGGAGATGTGGCTCGATGGTTGAGTACCCCTGAGTTCAATCATGGGTACCAAAAAAGAAATTAAATTTGTGTCTGTGACTATGCCAGAAATATAAACTGACCATACGATAACAAGGTCTTTGTAGTAATCATACTTTGGTCCACAAACCTTGTGACCTGCCTCTCCTTTCAGGCACATGATAGGATTATGTTTTCCTGACCTGATTTGGTCAACAAAATAAGTGATGGGTAAATGATTGAAGGGCCTGTATGGAATTCACCAAGTTCTCTTTTCTGAATTCATGGAAGGAAGTAGGTGACAAAACAGAGCCTCCCTTAACCTGGGTCCCTGAATGAGAAGTGAAATCCCCCTGACAGCCCACATTAAGCATTGTAGTTTGAAGCTGGACATGGTGGTGCACACCTGTAATCCCAGCTATTCAGGAGGCTGAGATTGGATTATAAATTTGGGGCCAACCCAGGCAACTCAGTAAAATCCTGGCTCAAAACAAAAGAAAAAGTACTAGGGGTATAGCTCACTGGTTCAAGGCCCTGGATTCAATCCCCAGTACCAAAAAAAAAAAGTAACTTATGCAAGAAATAAATATTAGTTGTATTAAACCACTGGATAATGGGAATGTTGCTGTAATATAAACTGACTTGTTACAACTGTTACACACTATGCTTAGTGTGGGAATGCTGCCTATAATCCTTTCAGATGATTGGTTTGGGACCTGCTCTAGGAGTCTAAGTTTGATTTCCAGTCCTAGATCTGCCAGACCAGCTCAGGCCCAGCTCCTCTGGTTAGACACAGACCTATTATCCCTTTAAGAAACATATTTATTCACTGGGGAAAGGGCTTATTCTCCAAAGTCAGATATCTTGGAATGGAATCCCAGGTCTTAGGCAGGGGCGACTTTACCCATGTACCTTAATTTTTGTGACTGTTTCCACATATGTAAAATGCCAACAATAGTATTTACACTTTATTGGAATAAATAGAAAATATAGGATAGCATCTGGCAGACAATTCTCGGCAGGTATTAGCTGTCAGTGGGTATGGCTCTTACTGGTTCCTTTACCCTCTTCCAAGTCATCCATACAAAACATGAAGGGCACTCCTTTCTCCACCTCTTCTATTATATTGCTGAGCACAGTACAGAGTAGTCAGCCTGGGAGGCTGGGATCGAATTTAAAATGGTAAAATCCTAGGCTTGTTTCTAAATTAGAACTGTAGTGAAAAATGAAGTTGAGTCCTATGAATGTGTCCTAGGTTAGAAGAGTAGTTAAGTACCGGACTAGTTCACAGTACCAGAGCTTGGTACTGTGAACCAAGGCTGAATGAACTCAATAAGAATCAGAAAATAAAAAATCATATTCCCATTCATACCAAAATAATTCACAAGACACATGTGGAGTGTCTGTTTTATTTAAACCTTGGAGCAGGAGCTGAAGAGCTGGGAACTGTGAGGCCCCCAGGAATTAAAAGATAGAAGGAGCTCAGCTGAGCATCCTGAGCAATATTGGGACCAGGCTGAGCAGGAGAGGCCAGGCCCTGGGGAGACCAGCCCCACTCATGGCCTCTGCATAGAACCTTGCCACCTCCTCATTGGGGTTGCCCTGGGCAGGGTCAAACCACATCTGGATGCAACGGCCACTTCCTCGGCTGTAGTTACTAACTTTGTAGGAGTGACTCCAGATTTCCTCACACAGAGCTGCAGGTGTAGGGAAGTAGAAGTGGAAGGGGTGGCAGGCAGCTCCCACGGGGCACTGGTTATACCCTACAGGAAAGACAGAAGACCTTTAGCCACTGTGCCTAGAACTGCCTCTGGTGCTGCCAGCTCTGCCACACAAAATCTTCACATACCAGCTCCATACCACCACAACTTCACCTCTGAATCCCTCCTCCCTGCCCAACCCCAGCCCTCACCCAAGGTCCAGTTCCAGCCTTTGTGCCAGTTGCTTTTACAAGTGAAGGAGGTTTGACAATCCTCCCACCAACGCTGACAGTCCTCTTTGCACAGGGGCACATTCAGGATCCGCTCTTTGCGCCAGCTTTGGTTCACCTAGGAGATTTTGGTGGACAAGGGTTCAGGCTTAAGAACCTCAGCAACTCAGCCCTAAATAGAACCATAGCTGGAGACACAGCCTGCAGAGGTGGCTGAAAAGCTCAGCTCCTCTGCTAATTTTGGGATGCTGGGAGGACACTTGTACCTGCTGGATCCAGGGCCCCAAGTTAGGGGAGCACTCATAGAGGCAGGTGTCCTGGATGAAGTGCCGTTTGCAGGCAGGTGCCATCTCTCCACAGTGGTCCCAGTTGAATCCGTATAGGTAGGAAATATCCTTATGGGCTTCCTGACTGGTGTTGGAGGAACAACAGGAGTTCTTCTTCCAGGGACTGCACTACACAAGGGGAGACAAGGAACTGAGTCCACAGCCAGAATATTGCATATGCAGCCTCCCTACTTTTAGTCTTTGATTTCCCAACAGAGTTTCACAGTCACTCAGAGAAATAAATACTTGTTAAAGGGGCCCTCTTTCAGGGAGGGGCTTCTCAGAGGCTGTAGGAGCCCAGGAGTTGCAGTCCTTATAAAATTCATTAATTCAAATCTTTTTTTAAAAACGTTTTTAGTTGTCGATGGACTTTTATTTAATTAATTTATTTATTTATATGTGGTGCTGAGAATCAAACCCAGTTCCTCACACGTGCTAGGCAAGTGCTCTACCACTGAGCCACAACCCCAGCCCCATTAATTCAAATCTTTACTGAGCTCCTGTGTACTCTAACCCAGGGACTTGTCTAACACTGGGGCTGGGGATGTGACTGAGAAATTGAGCACTTGCCTACCATGTGCAAGACCTTGGGTTCAACCCCCTGTAACACACACACACACACACACACACACACACACACACACACCCACCCCACAAACCAATGATGAACACTTATCACATAATAATTGCTTTAGGGGGGGAAAAAAAGGAGGAGAGCTGGATGGTGACTTGCAATGCCCCACAATGGCTTAATTAAGCCTCATTGAGGAGATGACAAAGACCTGAAGGATAGGAAAGAAGCTAAATTGTAACTCTAGAATAGGAACAACTACATAAACACTTAATACATACTTATTGAATGAATGAAAATCCTTGACCCAGAACTTAGTAAAATATTAAAATGTACACTTTTAAAAATAAAGGCTATGTATATCCATAAAGAACAAGTAGAAAATTTAAAAAATATATATATAAGGGCTGAAAAAGTTAAAGTTGAGGCTGTCCAAGGTAGCCAAGATTTGGCAGTCTGCTCTTGGCAGTGGTGGGTCAGTGATTCAAAACAAGAGCAAGAAGGACTATGGTTATAATCTGCTAATGGAGCTAAAATGAACATTTACATATTGAAATACATATTACGATTACTTTCCTTTTTCTTTTCCTATTTATTTATTGAGACAGGATCACACTCGTTCCCACATTGGCCTCAAACTCCTGGGCTTAAGTGATCCTCCTGCTTGAGCCTCTCAAGTAGCTAGCCTTTTGCTTTTTCTTTATAGTTATGCTGTCATATGGATTGTCTTCACTGTTTAGCTAGATCCAGGATATGAAAGGGGTTGTGGCAAAATAATTGTTGTCAGAAGGAGACCTGAGGTCCAGTGGCTTCCAGAGCCATAGCACAAATGTTTGCCAGATGTCTGAAGCCAAACACTTGGCAGCCGGCCTTGTGGCTGCAAGAGGCCCACCTTTCCTGAGCTGTGTAGGGCTGACAGAAAGGAGCCACTACGTGCAGTATACAGCTTCTCCTCTCTGGTCCTTGGAGGAGTCCTTCCCAATCAAAACCCAGAAATCCAAATCTGATCCCCAGAATGGGATTCTTCAACTCCATTTCCCAGACTCCCTCTGGGCCTACTTCCTTATTTGTGCAATGCGGAAACTCGACAACCAAGGTGAGCTGTTGGCACTTTACTGACATTTGGCACACAATCTGTGTGAAGCAGCCTCCTCCATTTGTGCAAACTAAAGGTCTCTTCAGGCAGATCCGTCTACCTCCACCACAGAGAGAAGCTTGACACCTCATCTCCTGACCTCCTCTTCCTGAGCCAGCCCTATATCACCCTAGTTTACCCCTTGGGTCACCTGCTCATGCAATTTGTCCTCCGGGCTTGGCTTTTCCTTGTGGTGTTTGGCGTCCATGCAGACATTGAGAAGTTCAGTCCTGCCCCGAATAGTCCTGGACTGGGCACCCCAAGTAGCCACCCATACCAGGAGCAGCAGCTGTGTTGTCATCAGCCAGGCCATGTCAATCCTTGAAGAAAGAACTGTGGTCAGTAGCGCCAAGTAATGTGGAGGTGGAGCCTCAGCATGTGGCCTCAATGCCAGGAGGGTGGAGCCTCCACTGGTGGATCATGTGCCACCTCCAATCCCTGTCTTCCTAGACCCAATGAGAAGTGCATCAGACACTACCTACGGGGAACACTCCTGGCTGGAGTCTCTCTGACTTCTCCAGGTGGTCATGAGGATCAAATGGTGCAACCAAGGGGCAAGACTTGGGCAATGTGCAGAAAGAGCTTAGAGTCTGCCATACATCCACAGTCCTTTAATCAAAATCCCTGGAGGCAAATGTTTTAGAGTTAAATTTTTTTTTAGGATTTTATAAACATTAATACAAACTAATAGGATTTACATGTACCTGACAATCAAGCATATTTTGTGATGAAGTAGTTATGCTGGCAGGATAAATAAAAACTATACCTGAAAAAAAAAACTATACATGACCTCACATTAATTTCAGGTCAGATTTTGACACTAAATGACTTTGTGTAAAAGTTTACAAAAATACCTTAGTTTTAGAGCTACAAATAAGCTGTGATCTAGGGAGGTTTGTTTGCTTGTTTATTGAGATATAGTCTTATTGAGTTGCCCAAGATGGCCTCAGATTCCTGGGGTCAAGTGATGCTCCTGCCTCAGCATCCTGAATAACCAGGATGATAAATGTAAGCCACCACGAGCAGGTTTTTCTTTTTTCTTTCTTCTTTTTTTAAAAATATTGTTTTTTTAGTTGTCAATGGACTTTATTTATTTATATGTGGTGCTGAGAATCGAACCCAGTGCCTCACACATGCTAGACAAGCACCCTACCACTGAGCCACAACCCCAGCCCCAGGTTTTTCTTTTGTTTAAGCTTTGGTCCCAGCCTTTTCCAGCTGTATCCTTGGGCTAATCCAATAAATCCTTCCTGGACACCCTGGGGGTCTTGGGGAATTTTACAGAGGCTGGTGGGGACAGCCAGCTGGACAATCCTCGGGCCTCAGGAGACTCCTCAGCCTCCTGCCACAAAGCTGGCCTCCCCACAACATCATAGCAATCCTTTGACCTCAGGTATCAGACGTAGGGAGGTGACTTCCCTTCATTCCACCAGTCACCAGCTGCCTGGGTCCTCCTAAAATGCTCCAAACTTATTTCCCTCAAATCTTCGCCATCTCTCTCCCTGCAACCCACTTTCCACACACCAGTTTGCTAAAGTGGGTGTGCCTTCCCCACTCACAAGCTCAGCTTGTCCCTGCATTGCCCCATCTCACAGGGTACCCAGCCTGACTGCATGGGAGGGCTCTCATCAGCCTGGAGCTGAATTCCTATCCAGCTTTCCTCTTTGCTCAATTCCTTATGCAGTTCTTCTATTTATTCTAGTGTTCATCCATTCTGTCACTTGCTCATTCATTCATTCCAGGGTCCAATCATGTCTCTGTGGATCCACTCATTTACTAAACTCAAAGGCCAGGTCGGGGGCTGGGATTGTAGCCCAGTGGTAGAGTGCTTGCCTAGCATGCCTGAGGCACTGGGTTTGATTCTCAGCACCGCATATAAATGAATAAATAAAAAATAAAGGACCATCAAGGCACATGTTTAAAAAAAAAAAAAGGCCAGGTGGGGAAATCTGTACTGTTGCAAGGTAAATCTTCAGTCTGGCTCCTGAGGAGAAACAAAGCCTGGCTGCTGAAAGCGCAGGTTAGAAATAGTTGAGCCTGGCTGGTCTGGCCCTCATTCCACCCCCGCCCGACCATAGGAAACAAACACAAACTATCTTAAGGCTGTTTCCTCATCTGGGGATTAAAGGTGGGGAGAGGGGCTAAACAATAGCAAATGATGGCCAGTTTAATCTATGTGGAATCTGTTGGTCCCTGATTGAGGCTCATGCCCCAAGTCACACAGCAGGGACTACCCAAGTCAAACTCCAGACCCTAAAATCCAGACCAGAGCTCCATCAGTTTTTGGCCCGGGCACCTGTCTCACGCTGAGGCTTTCCTGAGGGCAATCAACTCAGTGCTGGGCATGGGATCTGAGAAGCACTGTTCTAGGGTCCAGTGGATAGTAGTCTCACTGGGGCTGTTTTCTGAAACCAGAGCTCTCTCTCTCTCCTTGTGATCTACATCCCTCTGTATGCCCCACCCTCCCCACCTTCTTAGTCTCACCTGGTCCAGCTATGATACTCACCACCACTGCCATCACCCTTACCCCCCCTGGGGGACCTAGAAAGAGCTGAGAACTCAGTGCTGGGTTGAAGGGCAAGAGCCCTTGGGTTCTAGTTCAGGGATGATAACTAACTTGTAGTTATCTAGTTCAGGGATGATAACTAACTTGTAGTTTAACCTTGAGCTCCCTGATCTGGAGCTCAAGCTCCACCTCTGGATTCTCTGGGCTATCTGCAAACAGAGGGCCCTCCCAGCTCAGCAAATACTTTACCACATGCTGGGAGTCCCAGAGGGTGTGTGGCCTCTGATGAGGGGGTGGCAAGTGGCATACCTGGGAGAAGAGGCTGCTGTGCTCTCAGACTTGCTCAGGCGTCTGTGCTGCTTCAGACTCCTCTTGACTTATTCCAAGGGACAGCTGAGGTTTAGTGGCCTAGGAGACAAGCAGTGGGAATGGAGCCCAGGAGTGGAGTCTGGGATCGGGCGAAGGCCACTCAGCAGTTAATTATTGCACGTGAGTACCAGTCAGACCTCCACCAGGGTGGGAGTAGTGGATTAGCAGTGTAGGCCTGGGCTGGGGGTTTAGCTTGGTGGTGTAGCGCTTTGCTTAACCTGAGTGAGGCCTTGAATTCAATTGCCAGCATGGGGGTGCAGGCTTATAGGCCAGTTCCCAAGCTTCACTTAACTCTTTTTCTCCCAAAAACTCAGGTCTGATCAAATCTTGCAGCCTGAGCTACCAAGATTCCCTAAAATAATCTCCTTCATTTCTACCATTCCTGTCCTGTTGAGATGAGGAGAATGAGACCCAGAAAACCAGGCCAGAGCTGGGCATTGTGGCGCATACCTGTAATTCCAGCCACCTGGGAGACTGAGCCAGGAGAATCACAAGTTCAAGGTCAGCCTCAGCAATTTTGTAAAACTCTATCTCAAAAATAAAAATAAAAAATAAAATTGCTGGGGATGTAGCTCAGTGGTAGAGCACTTACCTAGCATGTGCAAGGTCTTGAGTTTAATTCCTTGCACCGCAAAAGGAAGAAAAGACAGAAGGAAAGAAGGAAGAAAACCAAGTCAGAGTCAATGTCAGGGTGAATACCAGAATACAGCTTCCACCCTCCAAGCTGGCTACAGAGAACAAGGAGCTCCTATGTCTCCAACTTACAGAACCTCCAAGCTTACCACTCAGGTATCACCCACATCCAGCCACAAAAGTTACACATGCTCTGAATCTTTTGATCAGAGCTTCAGTTGTTCCAAAGCCCAACCTCCCCTCCTCTCCTCTATTCACTCACCCGACTCAGGTATCCTTTTGACAGTTTCTGAGAGCCTGTACTAATTTAGACTCCTTCCACATCCCCATTCCAACTGAGGACAGAAACCTTTCCTTTTTTAACCCTCTGAGCCCATGTTGGTACCTCTGGTGGGAAAGGAGAGCAGAGGAACAGACTTGGGCAGCAGGAAACATGGAGCTGTTTTGCCAGGTGCCTGTTTGTGGCCCCAGGGGAAGTGCCTAGGTTGGACACAGATGTGGGAGCCACCAGCCTGTGGACAGCAGGAAGAAGTTTAGGGAAAGCAGGCCCAAGCTATGTGAATGCCACAGGGCTGGACCTAAGAGGAGGAGGAGGATCCAGAAGAGGCAGTTGGATCTCTGGGGAAAAAATCAGCCAAGGAAGAAAGCCCTTAAGGGCCTGCAAAAAGGCCAGCTCTCAGGAGACCTCTGTTCCTGTCCTGTTGCCCTTTCCCTGGGCTCATCAGTGAACCATACCTGAATTCCGTGACACCCTGGGAATGGTATGTTCACTGAAGACCTCAGCAGGTAGAAGGCCTCTCCAGGACCTCCCTCCCATTTATAAGCCCTCTCAGCTAGCTAACTGGAAAAGGGTGGGCCAGGTGTTGAGTAATGCCTAAAGATGGAGGCCCTTAAGAAGGACCAGCCTCTGCCCTGGGGGCTAATCATTAGCTGGACTTTCTGGCTCCTCATTGTGAGAGAGAGCTGGCCTGAGGGCTTCCGCAGTACATATACAACTATATCAGGTTTTTCAATCATGAGCTTTTTGGCCACCATAGTTCCATAATGTAACAATAGCCACATTCCTGTAAATAGCAGCAAGGTGCTAATGGAATAGTCACACCCTATGCACCCTGTAGGGCTTGGAGGACAAAGGGCCTCTTAGCATATATAAAGAGGGACCTGAGCTCAATAAAGAGAGAAGAGTCTGAAGAGGCTGGAGGAAGTCTCTTGCCCTGTGAGTGTGTGTGAGCTGAATAAAAAAGAGTCTGAGAGAGGTGTCTGGAAGAGTCTCTGAAGTCTCCTGCCTTGTTCTGTGTGTGTGTGTGTGTGTGTGTGTGTGAGTGATTTTTCATCCGCGGCTCCCTCGCCTGACTCGGTTTCCCTTTGTGCTGGCGCGGGCGCTGGCATTGAGTAATGCCTAAAGATGGAGGCCCTTAAGAAGGACCAGCCTCTGCCCTGGGGGCTAATCATTAACTGGACTTTCTGGCTCCTCCACTGCAGGAATGAGTTTGCCTCACCACCAGTCCCCTGAGCCCTGATTCCTTAAGAGTAAGTAACTAGCAAATTGAGGTTTGAGTTTGAGGTCGAGTTCAGTTCCTAAGATAGCCCTTGCCTCTTGTTAAGCCTCAAAGCCCTGCTCTGAATGACAGAGTGATCAATGTGCCCATCTAGAACCTGAGTGCTAGCGCCATTTGGTCAGCAGAGAGGGACAGAGTCAGGCAGCCACTTTGAAGCCAGTCTGAAGAGTATCTGTCTGGGCTGGAAGCTTAAAACCAGCAAAGGATGACCATTGACATACTTTCAGCCTGGAATGAAGCTGTCCCGTGACTAGGTAGTGATAACAGGAAGGTGTTTGACCCATAGGGGTGGGAACTCTGGGTTTCAGGGATCAGCAGGTAGCCTCAGAGTGGGGGAAGAAAGAACCCTGAGCTTTTCCTGAGTGCCAGCCTGTGCACATGTCATATCATATCACATGTCCTCCCAGCCCTAGAAATTACAGAGCATTCTAATACCAAGTTTGACTTCCTTCAGCTACAGCAGAGAAACTTCTCAGGCACCCCCAGGGCAGCATCCTAAGGGTTACAGATCCAGTGCTGCTTTTTTGGAAACTTTTATCTCAGCGATCTAGGAATTCTGCTTGCACTTCTCTTACAACCAAGCTTCACCTTATTTTTCTAAGAGTTACTGGTTCTCAGGTCCCCACCATACCTTGCAAGGGCCTCCAGACCTTCCCTCTTGGCTGAGACCAGCATTTGTGCTCCAAAAGCATTCATTGACAGGATGAGGGCTGGATCCCTTCCCTTCCAGAGCATCTCCTCTGGGCCAGGCCCTGATCCAGTCCCTGGGGATTTGGCACAAAATGACATTTACACATCCTCTGCTTCAGGTGTGCATGTTTGTAAGAAAAATCCAGACTATAAACCGGGCACGGTGGCGCACGCCTGAAATCCCAGCACTTTGGGAGGCTGAGACAGGAGAATCGCGAGTTCAAAGCCAGCCTCAGCAACAGCGCTAAGCAACTCAGTGAGACCCTGTCTCTACATAAAACACAAAATAGGGCTGGGAATGTGGCTCACTGGTTGAGCTGAACCTGAACTCAGGTCGAATGCCCCTGAGTTCAATCACTGGTACAAAAAGAAAAGAAAAGAAAAATCCAGACTAGAAACACAGGAGACAGATGATATCTGTATTCTGTACTCAGGGACTGGAGTAACTTGATAAGAAAGCAGCTTGATGCCTTCTTTTTTTTTTTTTTTTTTTTGTACCAGGGATTGAACTCAGGGGCATTCGACCACTGAGCCACATCCTCAGCCCTATTTTGTGTTTTATGTAGAGACAGGGTCTCACTGAGTTGCTTAGCGCCTCACTGTCGCTGAGGCTGGCTTTGAACTCGCGATTCTCCTATCTCAGCCTCCCTAAGTGCTGGAATTACAGATGTGCCCGGCTTTGATGGCTTCTTTAGATTGGTAGTCAGAAGTCATTTCAGGGGAAAACTATAGGCTGAGATCTGAGTGGCCACAAGGGGCCATCTTACAAGGGATGAATGAACATTCTAGGGACACAGAGAGGGAATTGCTGGAGGGAATTCCCAAAGTGAGATGTGTAAGTGAAGCTCATTGATGGGGGTTGAAAAGGGGAATGATCTGACATGGAAACTAAAAAGAGGGACAGAAGCACTATGCCACTGAAGAAGTTTGTTTTTACAACAAATACCACAGGAATGCATTAACAGTCAATTATGAGACCGTCATTTTTAGGTTTGTGCTTTGTTTTTGCTTTTTCTTCTTTTTTGCAGTGCTAGGAATAGAACTGAGGACTTCATATATGTTAGACAAGTGCCCTACCACTGAGCCACACTCCAGCCCCACAATTTGTTTTTCCTTTTTAAAAAATGTCCATTAGGAGCCGGGCATGGTGGCTCACACTTATAATCCCAGCACTATGGGAGGCTGAGACAGGAGAATCACGAGTTCAAAGCCAGCCTCAGCAAGGGCGAGGCGCTAAGCAACTCAGTGAGACCCTGTCTCTACATAAAACACAAAATAAGGGCTGGAGATGTGGCTCAGTGGTCAAGTACCTCTGAGTTCAATCCCTGGTACCCCCCCCAAAAAAAATGTCCATTAGGGGCTGTGAATGTGGTTCAGTGGTAGAGCACTTGCCTAGCATGCCCTAAGTTGAATCCCAGCACTGAAAAAGGAAACAACAACAACAACAAAATCATCCATCAGACCAGGATCCTTGGCCACACCTGTAATCCCAGTGACTCAAGAGACTAAAGCAGAAGGATCACAAATTCAGGGCCAGCCTCAGCCTAGTAAGAACTTTGTCTCAAAATTTAAAAATGTAAAAAGGACTGGGAAAAGGGGTCAGTAGTAGAGTGCCCCTGAGTTCAATCCCCAGTACCAGGGAAAAATATTTTCTATCATATGATAAAATTTGTGGATGAAAGTATGCTGACAGGGGGCTGGGCTGGGGCTCAGTGGTAGAGTGCTTGCCTAGCATGAGCAAGGCCCCAAGTGAGGTGCAATTCCCAGCAGGGCTGGGGATGTAGCTCAGTGATAGAGTGCCTTTGGGTTCAATCTCAGTTGGGGATGGTGGGGCACCTCAGATTAAGGAGTTGGATGCCTGGATTCTAATTCAACTTCTACTTCCTACTTGCCAGTGAACTTCAAAATAGTTTTGACCCATTCTGAGTCTCTCAGTAAGAATGATGAAGCAATGGACCTTCAGAACTATCTCATCCCCAAGCTATTTGTAAGACACAAGACACATGTAGATGTATTAGAATAGTCTGTCACAGGAACCCCAGGGGATCAATCCTTCATGTTTCAGAAACCAATGATTAGGACACTACAAGGCCCCCTCATCTGAGAGAGCTGAGCTGAGCTGAGATTACCTAAGTCTGGAGTAGATCAGGATGCAGGCTGGGCACTATTGTCCAGACAATCAGTTGTCATTATGGTGGTGGATGAAGTCAAGGGGCCATTCTGGCTCTCCCAGTGTCTGGAGTTCCAGACTAGGGGACCCTAGGTAGGTCCTGAAAACAGTGGGAAAACAGAGGAGCTACAACCTGCAATTGATCTGAACTTGGAGCGGGCCACAATCCCAGAAAGGCAAACTAAAGGCTGAAGGCGAGTGAAAGTGGTGGGGGTTTCTCTGTAGAAATCACTCTAGGCTAGGGTTCAAAAGAGCTGGGTGATCATGAGCCAATTGCTTACAATTTCTGACATGAGCTCTGTAACTTCAGCCAAGTGAGAGGGGCGATGGGGCGGGTCTAGGCACACAGGAGAAACTATAAGGAAATCCATGGGGGTAAACCAAATCTACCCTTCTCCAACAACCTGGCCAAAATAGAGTGTTGGCTGACCCAAGTCAGGCTCTCAGGCCTCCTCTACTCCATGCATGCTCTTCCTTGGATGTCCCTCCTCTTGATCACCCTGCAAAACCCAGAGCATATTGTGCTTGATCTGCTAGCCAGAGGCAGTGGTGTCTGCCTCTAAGTTAATATAATAGAAAGCACTCATTGACCTATAGAAAAAACTCAACCAAAGTGGACACTCTCATATTGCTCATGTTATTCAGAGTTATATTCATCTGTCTCTCTCAAAGGTTTATGTCTGAGCTATTTCTTGGAAAGAAGAGGGGTTCCAGATTACTGCTGTAGGCAAAGGAGAGCTGGGCATAGTGGCACATACCAGTAATTCCAGTGATTTGGGAGGCTGAGGCAGGAGGATGTAAATTTGAGGCCAGACTAAACAACTTAGCAAGACCCTATCTTCACAATAAAAAAAAAAGAAGTGCTATGGATATAGCTCAATGGTAAAGCACCTCTGGGTTCAATCCCCAGTAACCCCCACCCTGCCAAAAAAAAAGCAAAGGAGGAGTCGGGCACTGCAGTGCATGCCTATGCCTATAATCTCAGCTACTCAGGAGGCTAAGGCAGGAGGATTGAAAGTTTGAGTCTAATCTGGGCAATTTAGCAAGACCATGTCTCAATAATAATTTAAAAAAAATAGATGGGGGTATAATTCAATGCTAAAGCATTCCTGGGTTTAATCCTAGTACCAAAAAAAAAAAAAAAAAGGTGGGCGGTATTTCAGTTTTAGTTTTGGAAAATGAAAGTTCTGGAGATGGATGGTAATAGCAATTGTGCAGCAATGTGAGCACACTTATGCTCATATACACACTCAATATCACTGAGCTGTATGGTTAAAACACAAAATTTTATGTTATTTAGAGTTTGTCATGACTTTTAATAAAGCAAACAAAGTATTGAAAATAACTCAGATATCATGGGGCATGTAGGCCTCCTTCTCTTCAGTTCAAGCCCCTGGAGCCTGTCCATACCCCAGTCTTTCCCAGGGAACATCACCAGCCCTCTAGCAATGTAAAACCTCATGGGGAGCAAAGGAGGAGACCAAAAGGAATGAAATGCTAGTGTGTTAGTCAGCTTTTCATCACTGTGACCAAAATACCTAACAAGAACAACTTAGAAGACAAAAAATTTCTTCTGGCTCCCAGCTTCAGAGGTTTCAGTTCATGGTTAGCGGGCTCCATGGCTTTGGGCTTGAGCTTAGGCAGAACATCATGGCAGAAGGGCATGGCAGAGAGAGCTGCTCACCTCATGGCAGCCAGGAAGTAGAGAGAAGGGACCAGGGACAAGATAGAGTCCCCAGGGACATACTTCCTCTAACCATGTCCCACCTGCCTAGATTTTCTACCGCTTCTCAGTAGTCCATTCAAATTACTAATTCTTCAAACAGATTAATGCACTGACAAAGATAGAGTTCTCATTATCCAGTCACTTCCCCAAAACCTCATCCTCTGGATATTGCTGCCTTGGGGACCAAGTCTTCAACACATAGGTTTTTAGAGGACATTACAGATTCAAACCATAACAGCGGGCATCTCTCCTAAGACTGGAGTTCAAATTTAAGCTCAGATTCCCTGAGCTGCTTCGGTAGTCTTTCCTGTGAAATGGGAACCCAGGCTTCATCTCCTTTTCTCTGTGGGCAGCAGCATCCTTGGCTGTGCCCACACGAGCTTTGCCACCGCTTGTGCCATTACCCTCTGACCTATGTACACACTGTCCTCTGCCAGGCTGCCCTTTCCTGTTGTGTTCCTGGAAAACTCTTAGTAATCCTCCAAGGCCAAGATCAATGGCCTCTTTACTGAGAAGTCTTCCCAGCATATTTGATTTGTCACTGTCTCTTAAGTGCCTAATGGGGGTAGGGCACCTGGCTTGTTTGTACATTTGCTGCATCATGACCATGAGGAACCTGTCTCCTCTTCTCCCTTGCCACCTACCTCTGTGGACTTGCACATAATTAAGACTGGGAAATGTATCACTAATCTCTCTCTTAATACCCACCTGTGCTTGTATCCCTCGGGGCCTATTTCCTCATTTGTGCAAATGGAGACCACCACTCATATACCAAGTAGGCCCTTTGGACATATCTGTTGACATAGCATAAGGAAATCACATGGCTCACAGTAAGGGCTTGATATCCTCCACTATTATATATTGGTGTTCTCCTTTGGAGAGGCCCTCCAGGATCACCTAATGCATCTATGACCCCAACAACTGACCTTCCCATCCCTCTAACTTCTTCCCTGTCAGTATTAGTCTCCTCCTCCTTCCAGACCACACTACATCTTCACCTGGTCATGCAACTTACCTTGTCTTGTGGTGCTTAGTATCCACACAAATATTGAGCACATCCATCCTGGCCCATGGAACCCTGGGCTGGTCACTCCATGCAGCAGTCACTAAAGCCAGAAGCAGCAGCTGTGGCACCTGCCAGTCCATGTCCATCTATTCCTGCCAAGGAGCCACAGTCAGAGGTGGATGGCCTAAGGGAGAGGCAGAGACCACAGGACTCTCCATCAGGTTTCCTGACTTCCTCTCAAGCCCAAATCTTCCCTCCCTACCCTGACTACTCTACAGGACAGCTGACCCAAGAAATGAGAGGCTTGTAGAGGTGAGAGGATGCCCTTCCCTGGGCCTAGAGGCAGGAGCCTATCCACCTGTGGCCCCCACCCAACAGCACTTCAAGTCTAGGCTCTGACACTAGCTTGCTCTGTCAAGCCACCTCCTCTAGACCTCCCTTTCTGGATTTTGCCATGTGAATGTTGTAATTTGAAATATAGACTTAGAAAATTTTTGTAAAAGTAATAGAGTTTCCCATATACTTTTCATCCAGTTTCCTCAAACATTGGCATCTTTTTTTTTTTTTTTTTAAATATTTTTTTAGTTGCCAATGGATCTTTATTTATTTATATGTGGTGCTGAGAATCGAACCCAGTGCCTCACACATGCAAAGCAAGTGCTCTACCACTGAGCCACAACCCCAGTCCCAAACATTGGCATCTTAAATAACCAATGTACAATTAATTGATGCAGTACTACATAATCTATATCAACTTTATTCCATTTTCACCAGATTTCCCATGAGTGTCCATTTCTGATTCAGAATCCAATCCATGATTCCAGTTTGCATTTAGTTACCATGTCTCCTTTGTGTCTTCCAACTAGTGACAGTTTCTCAGTCTGTCTTTGTCTCATATAACCTTGACACTTTTGAAGAATTAATGGTCAGTTATTTTGCAGAATGTCTCTCAACTTGGGTTTCTGTAATGTTTTTTCATAATTAGATTGAGATTGTGCATTTTGGGCAAGAAGATCAGGAAGATGATATCCCATTCTCAGTGCATCATATCAAATGGTATATGATGTTGCTTTCTCCTGTTGCTGGTGATCATCTGGTTAAGGTGGTTTCTTTACCATACAATTATGAGTTTTCCCTTTATGAGTAATCAATATCTTGTGGGGAGACATTTTGAGCTTTTAAAATATCTTCATCATATTTTCATCCACTTATATTAACATCATTCTTGCCTGCAGCAATAAACCACAAAGTTATGGGATGTTTTGTTATGCAAAAATAGGTTCTGAGCAAAAAATTGTTTTAGAACCTTGATTCATCCACATAGCAGTTTCTCTTACTAAAACTAGATCCAAGGCAAAACATCCATGACACTAGTCTTTACGAACCAGTTATAAAACTGAGTAGTTATAATAGTCACACTTTTGTTACCCTCTTTAACATTCTTCATAGTTGTTCTAAGACAGTGAATTGAATAATTGCTCAGGAAATCAGTGCAGCCTCAATTACCTTCTGATTAGTCCTTGTGAGACAGTAAACAAGAGGTTTCACAGAGCCTGGCCCGGTGGTGCACACCTGTAATCAAAGCAGCTTGAGAGGCTGAGACAGGAGAATTATGAGTTGAAAACCAGCCTCAGCAACTGCGAGGAACTAAGCAACTCAGTGAGACCATCTCTAAACATAAAAATGGGGATGGGGATGTGGCTCAGTGGTTGACTGCCCCTGAGTTCAATCTCCTAGCACCAAAAAAAAAAAAAAAAAAAAAAAAGCATCAAAAGGTTTCATAAGCAAAAATATCAAGTGCTAGCTGGGACATGCTTATAGTCCCAGCTACGTGGGAGGCTGAGGCAGGAGGATCACAAATTTAAGGTCAACCTATGCAACTTACTGAGACTCTGTCTCAAATTTTTAAAAAAGAGCTGATCGTAGCTCACCAGTAGAGTACGTGCTGTGAGAGGCCCTGAGTTCGATTCCCAGCACTGACACAAAGCAAAACAAACAAACAAGCAAACAAAAAACTGCCTCTTCAAGGCTTCTTCAATCACACAAATATGTCTGAGCAGCTTGTGAGAAAATGCTTCTGTGGAAGCTGATCAGAGATCTCGGACATTCACTCCCCATAATTATTCTATCAGCCATAGTCACATTAATCTTATTTTGCAGATATAGTAGCAGTGTTAGGAACTACCCCACCATGTCCTCTGGGTCCAAAAAGAGGGACATGTGCCTTCAACAAATGAAATTCTAACATTGTATCTTCCATGAAATGTATGCACTCCAAACCCAGGTTTCTTTTTTTTTATTTTTTTATTTTATTTTTTTAGTTGTAGATGTACACAATGTCTTTATTCTATTGCTTTGTATGTGGTGCTGAGGATCGAACCCAGGGCCTCACGTATGCAAGGCAAGCGCTCTACCACTGAGCTACAATCCCAGCTCCCAAACCCAGGTTTCATTGTCATGACCAAGGTCAGGTCTGGCCAACTTGCCAGTGATGCTAAATATAATACTTCCTGGAGCCGAGTGCAGTGGTGCACGCCTGTAATCCCAGCACTTAAGGAGGCTGAGACAGGAGAATCGCGAGTTCAAAGCCAGCCTCAGCAGTGGTGAGGCACTAAGCAACTCAGTGAGACCCTGTCTCTACATAAAACACAAAATAGGGCTGGGGATGCGGCTCAGTGGTCAAGTGCCCCTGAGTTCAATCTCCAGTACCAAAAAAACCTCAAAATAGGGCTGGGGATGTGGCTCAGTGGTCGAGTACCCCTGAGTTCAATCCCTGGTACCAAAAATATATATAATAGTTCCAGTTAAATACTAAAACTAACCTTCACTGAGTTCACTGGAATATCTTTAATCAATGTCTCATTCTCATTAGCCTGTAGATGAATAGCACATTGATTTGTCATTGGCTTTTTGTCTTCTGTGTTGAACTGGAAACTGTAATGTGTGTGGTTGCTCTTAAAGGCTTTTTATGTCAAGTGACCAAGGATAATGGCAAGTACAAAATTCCTGTCTATTACATCAAGGAATAGATGTTATCCCTGAATCCAGCATCCGGGTGCCATCAGCCCAAGGGAGACCAGGCCACTGTTGAGGGTGGATGAGCCAGTCTTGCAGCCGGATTTTATGGTGCTAGTCCTTAGGAGTAAGGTTACCCCCCTAACTCCCTTGCATTTGCTTTCTTCATTTTACAGATATGCTATAAATGTTATCTCTGTATGTAGATCTATGTGATTCTATTTAATTAAATAACTTTATTGATTTTCAGTGGTGTCTAGTATTTCACAGTCACCGTCACTGCTGTAGTAAATGTACTTTTGTATCTGCATCTTTATATATAAGAACTTGTCTAGTGGAGAAATTTTAAATGATGGAGCTGCTATGAAAAACAGCATGACCATTCACCAAACAATTAAATGGCGCCGGGCACGGTGGTGCAAGCCTGGAATTGCCTGTAATCCCAGCACTTAGGGAGGCTGAGACAGGAGAATCATGAGTTCAAAGCCAGCCTCAGCAATGGCGAGGCACTAAGCAACTCAATGAGACCCTATCTCTACATAAAACACAAAATAGGGCTGGGGATGTGGCTCAGTGGTTGAGTGCCCCTGAGTTCAATCCCTGGTACCAAAAAAAAAAAAAAATTAAATAGCCAAATGTGGTGGCCCATGCCTGTAATCCCAGCAGCTCAGGAGGCTGAGACAGAAGGATCATGAGTTCAAAGCCAGCCTCAGCAACGGTGAGGTGCTAAGCAACTCAGTGAGACCCTGTCTCTACATAAAACACAAAATAGGGCTGGGGATGTGGCTCAGTGGTTGAGTGCCACATCCCCAGTACCAAAAAAAAAAAAAATTAAATGTAGCTGGGCACAGTGGCAAATACCTGTGATCCCAGCTACTTGGGAGACTGAGGAGGAGCCAGCATCTGTGAGTGAGCGAGACCCTGTTTCAAAATGGAAAATAAAAAGGATTGGGGATATGGCTCAATAGTAGAGTATCCCTGGATTCAGTTCACAGTACTGCTTCCAAAAAATTAAATATAGAATAACTATGCTAGTCAGGTTTTCATCATTGTGATCAACATACTTGATAATAACAACATAGAGGAAGAAAAGTTTATTTGCACTCACAGCTCAGAGGCTCTGTCTATGGTCAGCTGACTCCATTGCTCTGGGCCTGAGGTGAGGCAGAACATCATGGTGGAAGACAGCTTTTTGGCTCATGGAAGCCAGAAAGCAAAGAAGAAGAGATGGAGGAAGGGAGGGAGAGAGAGAGAGAGATTGGGGGGAGGTACCAAAAGGAGAGACAGGAACAAGATATAATCCCAGGGAAAAACCCCCAGTGACTAGTGTCTCCATCCATGCCCACTTGCCTGCAATTACCACCCAGTAGTCCTTTCAAATGATCCACTGATGAGATTACACCTCTCATAATCTGAACATTTCATCACTGAACATTTCTTCATTGCTAAATACATTAGCTTTTCAGGGGACACCTCATATTGAAACCATAACAATTACCATGTGATCCAATAATTCTGCTTATGAGTATGTATCCCAAAGAATTGAAAGCAAGGGCTCAAATAGATATTTGAATACCCATATTCAGAGCATTGCTGTTCACAATAACCAAAAGGAGGAATCAACCCAAATGTTGGTGGATGGATAAATGGATACACAAAATGTGGCATATACATACAATGAAATCAAAAGGTGGCATTGACTCTTAAAAAGGAAGGAAATTTTGACACAAGCTACAATATGAATAAACCTTGAAGACATTATATTAAGTGAAATAAACCAGACATGAAAGGACAAACATCATCTGATTCCACCTCTGTGAGGTACTAGAGTAGTCAAATTTAGAGTCCATCAAGGAAGTCACACCTCATTTTCCAAGCAGGTGAGGAAACTGAGGCTCTACTACTCCCTCCTCATTGAAGCTCCCTGTTCCCCTCTGCCGTTGTCCCTTTTGCTTTCAGCCTCCCGGGCCAGGTTAATTTCACCAAGATTCCCGAGTCCAATTTGGAGCAGTCTCAAAGAAATAAAAGTCAGAGGTGGCCTGATGATGCCTTGGACCAGGAGGGTAGCAGTTGGGGATGCATTCAAAAGATAAATCAAAGATTAGGCTTGTTTTGTCAGTACTGAGGATTGAACCCAGGTGCACTCTACTACTGAGCTACATTCTCAGCCCTTTCCTTTATTTTATATTTTGAGACAGGATCTTGATAATTTGCCCAGGCTGGCAACTTGTGATCCTCCTGCCTCAGCATCCCCTGTAGCTGGGATTACAGGTGTGTACCAACATGCCCTGCTAAGATTAGTTTTTGAATGTCTACCATGAGCTGGTATTCTAGACAGATGGGAAAAGGAAATGACAGAAAACACAGAGAGAGATGGTGATAGTTCTCTGAAGAAAAATAAACCAGGGTAAGGGGATAAAAATGATGGAGAAGCCTCCTCTCTTCCTATGTATTTAGGTCAAGGTCTCTAGATAACTGTACAGCTTCCAAGGTCAGAAAGTAGACCTTCACATAGTAAATTCAGCTAACATTCTGCCGTGGAAAGGAAGAAAGGAAGAAAGGAGGAAAGGAAGAAATGAAGAAGACCCTCATTACATGTGTTATATCATCTGACTCTGACAAGAACCTAGTAGGGCAGACAATGTCCCTACTTTACATGTGGTTTGGAGGTGAAGTGTCTTAGTCAATGTCAGAACACACAATGAGGAATTGATGAGCTGGGGCTTGACCCAAGTCCTCTACCCTTACCTGTATACTATAGACACTTAGTGCATCCCAGTATATACAGTTTAGTGTCTTGTTCATTGATTCAACAAATATTTACTGAAATTCTACTAATGCTCAGGTACTATGCTCAGTGCTGAGACTATACTGGTAAATACTCATAACTCCAGGAGACTAGAAGAAACAGATTTAAGCGGATACACAATTAAATGTATAATTGGAGTCAGGCAATATTTGTACAACCATATTCACAGCAGGATGCTTCACAATAAGCCAAAAAGTGGAAACAATCCAAGTGTCTGTGGGCAGACAAATGGGTAAACAAAATATGGTATTTGTACATACAACACAGCATAATTCAGCCTTAAAATTAAGGAAATTCTGACCACATGCTGCAACATGGCTGAACCTTGAGGACACTATGCTAAGTTACATAAGTCAGTTACAAAAAGAAAGATACTGTAAGAATCCACTTTTTTTTTGTTTTGTTTTTTTGGTACTGGTGATTGAACTCAGGGGTACTTGACCACTGAGCCACATCCCCAGCCTATTTTGTGTTTTATGTAGAGACAAAGTTGCTTAGCACCTCACCATTGCTGAGGCTGGCTTTGAACTCGCGATTCTCCTGTTTCAGCCTCCTTAAGTGCTGGGATTACAGGCTTGTGCCACCGTGCCCAGCTAAGAATCCACTTTTATTAGGTATCTACAGTAGTCAAAATTAATAGAGACAAAAAGTAGAGCTGAGTGAGGTGGTGGACGCCTGTAATCCCAGTGACTTGGGAGGCTGAAGCAGGAGGATCCTAAGTTTGAGGTTGGCCTCAACAACTTTGTGAGGCCCTAAATAATTTAGTGAGACCCTGCCTCAAAATAAAATATAAAAAAGGGCTGGGAGTGTGGCTTAAGGTTAAGCACCCTTGGGTTCAATCCCCAGTACAAAAAAAGAAAGAGTTGAATGGAAAAAAAGAAAGAGTTGTCAGGTGCTGAGGGAGGGGGAGAATGGAGAGTTAATGTTTAATGGCTATGGTATATATACAAAATTTTATGTGTATATATATATGCTACGTTATATATATTATATATTTGTGCATATAAATATGGATATAGAGTTTCAGTTTGGGAAGATGAAAAAGTTCTAGAGAAGAATAGTGGTGATGGTTACACAATACTGTCAATGTGTTTAATGCC
>CM053399.1:53288075-53312292 GCA_028644305.1 Xerus rutilus | reverse complement strand
TTTTTTTTATTTTTTTTATTTTTAGTTGTTGATGGACCTTTATTTTTTTCATTTATTTATATGCGGTGCTGAGAATCAAACCCAGTTCCTCCTACCACTGAGCCCCAGACCCAGCCCTCCTTTTCATTTCATTTTATTTTTTTTAATTTTTTTTAGTTGTTGATAGATCTTTATTTTGTTCATGTATTATTTATATGTGGTGCTGAGGATCGAACCCAGTGCCTCATGCATGCTAGACAAGTGCTCTACCACTGTTACAGCCCCAGCCCTCATTTCATTTTATTTTATTTTTATTTTGAGACAAGTCTTGCTAAATTGCCCAAGCTGTCCTCAAATTTCTTGCTTCAGCCTCCTGGGTAGCTGGGATTACATACAGGTGTGCACCACCACACCCGGCTTACCATACTTTAGAGTTTACTCCATATATATTTATTTTTTTGTTTGTTTAATTGTAAAACAGAATATTATGTTGCACCCACAGCAACTTCCTGCATCTTGTGTTTACTGTCTCTTAGTTGCATTCCAGAGGCCTCACGGGGTGATCAACGTAGACCAGCTATATTTATGGAAGTGCTGTCTATGATGTTTGCACAATGACAGAATTTCCTAAGGATGCATTTCTCAGAAAGTGTCCTCTTTGTTAAGTGACACATGACTATACTAAGTGAACAAAATCTCCAGGACTTGGAGACCTTTTGGATGTGTGGGGAGAGGGAGAGATAGGACACAAAAATAACTCAGGCTTCTGGCTTGTGACCTGGGGAGTGTTGGAGCAGTTTTCTGAAATGTCGCAGGGGGAGGGGAAGAGGAACTGGCTGGTGCTGCTGCAGGAGTTCTGGACATCAGCCATCTGGGTGGCTGCAGCTGGTGGTCATGCTGATTCCAGCCCCCAATTCCTCAATTCTACCCAGATCCCTTTCTCACTTTTTCAGGGATGTATTCAGGTGTTATCATTACTGAGGCTTTTTCTGACCATCTTCTTTCCAATATTGTGTCCATTCTAACCTGTGCACCCTCCCTCCATTCCCTGGCTTTATTCTTCTTATTGCATTTAACAACAGTTGATGTTACTATGTATTCATGTGACTGTTTTCCTGTCTCTCCCACTACACTGCAAATGTCAAGAGAGCAAAGGATTTGTATGCATTTTTTTTTCCTTTGGTACCTGCAGATTGAACTCAGGGGTACTCAACCCCTGAGCCACATCCTCAGCCCTATTTTGTGTTTTATTTAAAGACAAGGTCTCACTGAGTTGCTTAGCGCCTTGCTATTGCTGAGGCTGGCTTTGAACTCGCGATTCTCCTGTCTCAGCCTCCCAAAGTGCTGGGATTACAGACGTGCACCACCGCACCTGGCTTGTATGCATTTTGTTCATGCCTTTATCCCTACTGCCTAGAACAGTGCCTGGCACATAGTAAATGCTCAGTGTCAGTGGGCACTAGGATCATCATCCCAGCCCTAGACTCCCAAACAGCTTTCTAATTAGCCTACCTTGCCTAGCTCCTGCTTACACCTAATTACATCTGCACACACAAACCAAGATGATGGCTTAAAACTGCCAATTGAATTGGGCCATGCACCTGCTTGTAATTCTTCAGTGATCAAGATTTTTGATAATTCTGTGCATTGATGAGATTCTGTCATTGGTGTGAGTGCACATTGGAGAGCAATTTGATATCTCTAAGAGTTAATAATGGCCAGAAGCAGTGGTGCACACCTACAGTCTCAGTGACTCAGGAGGCTGAGGCAGGAGGATCCCAAGTTCAAGGCCAGGCCTTTTAGCAAGACCCTGTCTAAAAATAAAAAAAAAAAAAAGGCTGGGGGTGTAGCCTCAATAGTCCCTGGGTTCAGTCTTCAGTAATAGGGGTAGGAGGTTAATAATGTATGCATTCTTCAACCTAGCAATTTCATGTCTAAGAAGTTACCTCCTAGATGTTATTTTCTTTTAATATTATTCTATAGTCTCTTTTATTTTAAAAACTGTTGCAAAATATATGTAACTGCGAGTGAGTGATTCATTGGATGTAGGGGGTGGAGGAAAAAGAATCGAGATTCCTGGAGTGCAAGGAGTGGGTGGTGCAGAGAGGGATTTGGTGAAACTGTGGGTGTTTGCTGTTTAGGAATAAAGGCTAGTACTCAAAGTAAGAGGAGATGAAGCAGACCTGCCCAGAAGTGCCCAGGAAATGGAAGCAAAGGGCGGAACCCCTGAACACTGGTTGTTGGACTGCCAGGCCCTGAGGCTGTAACTACCTGTTACTAGATTGGGAGAACTTGTGAGGAGGGTTGTCAGGCAGGCAGGAACTAACCGTCTGGTCTCCACCCACCATTTCTGCCTCTGGGGGAGCTCCACAGTGCAGAGTTTGCTGGAGGACAGAGCAGGACGGATGTTATTAAATGCCTAAAGTGCAGTGAGACTAGATGGGAGAGGGATGGTACCTGTCCACAACCTGATCTCCAGAACCTATCTTTTTGTCTATTTTTGCTTCAGTAAGAATGAGGGAGCCAGGGCTGGGATTGTAGCCCAGCGGTAGAGCGCTTGCCTTGCATGCATGAGGCCCTGGGTTCGATCCTCAGCACCACATACAAAGCAATAAAATAAAGATATTGTGTCCATCTACAACTAAAAAACAAAATTTAAAAAAAAAAAAAAAGAATGAGGGAGCCGGGCACGGTGGCGCACGCCTATAATCCCAGCACTTTGGGAAGCTGAGACAGGAGAATCTCAAGTTCAAAGGCAGCTTCAGCAACAGTGAGACGCTAAGCAACTCAGTGAGACCCTGTCTCTACATAAAACACAAAATAGGGCTGGGGATGTGGCTCGGTGGTCGAGTACTCCTGAGTTCAATCCCCAGTACCAAAAAAAAAAAAAATGAGGAAAGCTGCAGTAAGCAAATATATGCAAACCCATCATGCAAATAGAATCCTGGCTAGAGCACCTATCCTGGGGCTGGCATTCTAGAGAACTGGAGGAGAATCCATAGATATCCCTTCTAACTCATCTATTCATCTTAAACTGAAGTCAGATCCAGAGAGTCCTCAATAACAGAAAATAGGCTGGGATTGTAGCTCAGCGGTAGAGCGCTTGCCTCGCATGCGTGAGGCCCTGGG
The DNA here is from genome assembly GCA_028644305.1 of Xerus rutilus. Lineage (NCBI taxonomy): Eukaryota > Metazoa > Chordata > Mammalia > Rodentia > Sciuridae > Xerus > Xerus rutilus. Next base: position 53,309,184 of record CM053399.1, on the reverse strand, counting down.
TTCGATCCTCAACACCACATACAAACCAATAGAATAAAGACATTGTGTCCATCTATTTAAAAAAATAAATAAATAAATAAATAAATAACAAAATAAATGAGACATCCAGTGACCCTGAGACAGAAGAAATCTTATTCCCCAGAGGCACTCCAGGCCAGCCCTCTGTGTGGAGCTCTTCAGTTCCCCGCAGCATCCCTCCACATACACACTGTCCTGCGAGGCATTCTTCTCATTTCCCCACCGCCTGGTGCCTGCCCAGGGATCCCTTTCCACCTGAAAGGTCTCATCTTTTCTCCTCCTGTTTGTCTAACTCTGAGGCATCCTTCAAGGCCCAGCTGAACTCTCCCCTGCTCAAGGAAGACTTTCTCAACGTCTCCTCATCCTTCAATGTTATGTGTCATCCTTTGAGGACAGGGCCCTCACTGTCTCTTGGTCCTATTTCTCTCACAGTGCCTTTTGCAAAGGTGATGACATAGCAGGCCCTCATGCCCTTTCCTGAATTCACTATCCTGTAGGTCTCATTTCCTCTGAGGAGCCTTCTCCATTCCCCACCCACAGGTTGCCCTTATTTTTTCAATGTTCCCACTCTTCACTTTTCTTAACTGATCTCCATAACAACATTTATCACATGAATTAATGAACATGAACCAATGGAAAAGTCGATTCATTAAGCTGAAAGAAACATACTGTAAGAATATTTATTGAGTGGCTACTCTTCTCTAGGCATTGTACTAGGTGCTGGAGAAATAGAGATGAGTCACATGGAAATCTGCCCTCGAGGGCCTAATGATTTACTTTATGCCTCCAATATAAGATTGGGAACCTTCAGAAGATTAGAACTCAGAGCTGGGTGCGGTGGCGCAAGCCTGTAATCTCAGCTTTTTGGGAGGCTGAGACAGGAGAATTGTGAGTTCAAAGCCAGCGTCAGCAACGGCGAGATGCTGAGCAACTCAGTGAGACCCTGTCTCTACATAAAACACAAAGTAGGGCTGGGGATGTGGCTCAGTGGTCGAGTGCCCCTGAGTTCAATCCCTGGTACCCCCCTCAAAAAAAAGGTTAGAACTCAGATCTGAATTCACTGTGAGTCCTCATCACCAAACAAGTGACCCATAAAAAAGATTTGTGGAATGAATAACATTCTTGAATTATAGCTTCAGCTCAGATGAGCCACTTCATTTTCCTGAGCCTCAGGTTCCTCATCTGCTAAACGGGGGCAGGAATCCCAGAGCTGGAGTGAGGATGAGAGCAAACATCCCTCTTTATGCATGAAAGATGGTGACTATGACACATTCCTCTGTCCTCTACCAGGGTCCAGCTATAATACTCACGGCTAATGGGACGAATGAGTAAGCATTTCAAACTGGTATTAAATTCATACCACTCAGCCCTGGCCCTTCCTGGATCCTGGAGAATTCTCTGCATAGAGTCATGGGTTTCCATCTCCAGCCTATGAGTTCTGGATTTATTTCTGACTTTTGAGAAATCCTCATCCTATCCCTGCTTTCAGTTTTCTAGGCCCTGTTTATGTACAACAGAAAGAAGAGGCAAGTAAAATTTTAGAATAGAAAGGGCCAGGCCTGAGAACCTCTTCCAGGGACTCATATCAGAGCAGGAGACACAGGATAGTATGTTAGAGAAAATGGTAGCTTTGGATGGGGAGGAACCTACCTGCAGTCCCCAGCAACTTAGCAATAGAGCTAAGATAATACTCAGGATGCTTAGATCCTATCCCATCCACTCTATATAAGTACCACTAAGGCCCTTCCCCAATCTGGGTCCCCTGACAGTCTTTCTCCATCCACATGTATCTAGTTCTGCCCAAATGGATTTTCATTGTTCTCCATGTCCTTGAATGTAATGTGCCTCTTTGTGCACCCCCTTCTCCCACTTGTCTACCAGTAGGCTTAACTCCTACTCGTCACTCAAGGCTCACACAAATGTTTCCTTCTTTGGAACAAAAGTCTAAACTTAGTTTGTCCAGAACCCATTCATCTCTCCCTCCTCTGTGTTCTCACAACTTACTCTACATACATTGATTTTTTTTTTTTTTTTTTTTTTTTTTTGGTATCAGGGATTGAACTCAGGGGCACTCGACCACTGAGCCACATCCCCAGCCCTATTTTGTGTTTTATGTAGAGACAGGGTCTCACTGAGTTGCTTAGCACCTCGCCATTGCTGAAACTGGCTTTGAACTCGCGATTCTCCTGTCTCAGTCTCCCTAAGTGCTGGGATTACAGGCTTGAGCCACCGCACCTGGCTCATACATTGATTTTTTTTTTTTAATTTTTTTAGTTGTTGATTAACCTTTATTTATTCATTTATTTATATGCAATGCTGAGGATTGAACCCAGTGCCTCCCACATGCGAAGCAAGCGCTCTACCACTGAGCCACAATCCCAGCCCCATACATTGATTTTTTTTTTTTTGGGTACTGGAGATTGAACTCAGGGGCACTCAACCACTGAGCCACATCCCCAGCCCTATTTTGTGTGTTTTTTTTTTTTTAAATATATTTTTAGTTGTAGATGGACACAATACCTTCATTTTAGTTATTTTATGTGGTGCTGAGGATCAAACCTAGGGCCTCACATGTGCTAGGCAAGCACACTGCCACTGAGCCAAAACCCCAGCCCCCCTATTTTGTGTTTTAAGTAGAGACAGGGTCTCACTGAGTTGCTTAGCGCCTCACCATTGCTGAGGCTGGCTTTGAACTCGCGATTCTCCTGTCTCAGCCTCCCATAGTGCTGGGATTACAGGTGTGCGCCACCACGCCAGCTCCATACATTGATTTTTTTTTTTAAATATTTATTTATTTTTTTAGTTGTAGGTGGACAGAATATCTTTATTTTATTTTTATGTGGTGCTGAGGATCGAACCCAGTGCCTCACGCGTGCTAGGCGAGCACGCTACCACTGCGCCACAATCCCAGCCCCCATACATTGATTTTTAACACTACCCTCTTCTATAATTGTCTTAGTCCTCACTAGCCTGTATTTTTCTCTAGGACATAGTTTTTTTTAATGCTTCATCACTCTGTCCCAGGGTCTAACAACGTGTCTGAGTTGACATTCAATGTCACCAGCTAATCAGTCACCATGACTTGTTGAACTTGGCTGAGGACTGTGGAAAGAAACTCTAGGTTACTGGGTAATTTCCCGCAGATCAGAGATGTCAAGAAGGACAGAATGCAAAGAGTGCCTGAGGTAGGAATCCTGTTAGAAAAAGAAACAGAAGATGCTGGAGGCATAGGTCACAGGAGGAGCAGAAGAAGTATCCAGGAGGTCAGGCCCAACCCTGGGGACATAGAAACCATTCAGTCTCTACCCTCAAGGAGCTCATGGTCTGCACAGCAAACAAAAAGAAACAGTCTTATACAGAACAGGGCTATGGTAGATCCCTTCCTCCTTTGTGACACCCTTTCTTTACTTGCCTTCCAGGATACCACCCATGTTGCCTGGGTTTCTGAACGTTTTGGCCTTCTTCCTCTATCCGGTTTGCTGCTGCTTCTAGTTTACTCAAATTCTTAATATCAAGCCGGGCGTGGTGTCACCTGTAATCCCAGCAGTTTGGGAGGCTGAGAGAGGAGAATCGTGAGTTCAAAGCTAGCCTTAGAAATAGTGAGGCACTAAGCAACTCAGTGAGACCCTGTCTCTACATAAAACACAAAATAGGGCTGGGGATGTGGTCGAGTGAATCCCTGGTGCTAAAAAAAAAAAAATTCTTTATATCAGAGGAGACTCTTTTTCTTCTACACTGACTCCTTTTGTGATCTCATCCAGTCTCATGGCTTTAAACATCATCTATGTGCTGATGATTCCCAAACTGATATATTCAACCCAGATCTCTCTTTTGACGTGCATATGCATATGCCTTCATGTTCCCACGACATTTCTAATGGGCATCTCAAACTCAACACACTCTATTTTAGTCAGCTTTTTTTGCTGCTGAGACTAAAAAACCTGATCAGAACAATTGTAAAGGAGGAAAAGTTTATTTGGGGGCTCACAGTTTCAGAGGTCTCTGTCCATAGGCAGCTGGCTCCATTCCTCAGGGCTCTGAGGTGAGGCTGAACATCATGGCAGAAGAGTGTGGTGTATGGAAGCAGTTCACATGATGATGAGAAAGCAGAGAGATTCTACTTGCCAGATACTAAATATATACCCCAAAGGCAGGCCCCCGGGGGCCCAGCTCTTCCAGCCACACGCTACTGGCCTTCAGTTACCACTCAGCTAATCCCATGGGGGGATAAATTCACGGATTGGGTTAAGACCCAATCTTTTCTCCTCTAAATTGTCTTGCATTGTTCTCACATATGAGCTTTTGGGGGACAATTAATATCTAAACCCTAACACACCTCTAAATTTAGCTTCAGATACGCCCCCCATACACACACACACACACACAAAAAGCACCTCCTTAAGCTTTCCCATCTCAAAAAATAACACCACCAATCATTTAGTTGTTTTGGCCAAAAATCTTGGTTTTGTTCTCCCTCTGATCCTCTACATCAAGTCTGTCAGCATATCTTGTCTCTACCTTCTAAATAAATTCAAAATTCAACCACTTCTCACCTTCTTCTCCTGGATTATTATAATAGGCTCCTAACTGGTCTCACTGCTCCTTACATTATGTCCTTGTCCCCAGTGTATTCTTCATAGAATGAAATACCTCTACTAAAATGGAAATCAGATTGTGTGGATGCTCTACTAACAACCCTTCACTGGTTCTCCAACACAAAGTAAAAGTCCTTATTATGACTCGTAAGGTCATAGCTATTTAGTTCCTGCCGTCTCTTTGTCCTCTTGCTGTAGCTATTCTAGGCCCGTTGTACTTGCGGCTCTCTCTCTCTCTCTGAAATACCCTTCCCCAGATATAAGAAATCTATCTTTTCCTTCAGACCTTTACTCAATACCTTGCAGTGCCTTCCTTGGCCTCCCCTATCTAACACAATATTTTATTCCCACTTCTTTTTCTCCTCAGTATTTACTACAATCTTAAAACCATTTTATCCATCTTCTTCATTGTTTATCTCGTTAGAATGGAAGTTCACGATGAGGGAATTTTGGGTCTATTTTGTTTACTATTATATAGTCACTACTTAGAATAGTTATGGAATCTTGTAGCTGGGCGTGGTGGCTCACGCTTGTAATCCCAGCACTTTGGGAGGCTGAGACAGGAGAATTGCGAGTTCGAAGCCAGCCTCAGCAATGGTGAGGCGCTAAGCAACTCAGTGAGACCCTGTCTCTACATAAAAAACAGACAATAGGGCTGGGGATGTGGCTCAGTGGTCGAGTGCCCCTGAATTCAATCCCCAGTACAAAAAAAAAAAGAATAGTTATGGAATCTACATATTAACATTCAATAATTTGTTGAATTAATGAATGAATGAAAAGGGTGGATGTATCCAAGAGGTAAAATTTATTCTTAAATGAAAAACTTATTTTTTTTTTTTGGTACCAGAGATTGAACCCAGGGACACTTAACCACTGAGCCACATCCCTAGCCCTTTTTAATATTTTATTTAGAGACAAGATCTCACTCAGTTACTTAGGGCTGTGCTAAGTTGCTGAGGCTGGCTTTGAACTCATGATCCTCCTGCCTCAGCCTCCCAAGCCACTGGATTTATAAAAAACTTTTAATCAAATGGAGTTGCTTGGCAACATAATCACTTTCATTAGGCACTGTACACTCCTCTTGAACAGCTGTTTTTTTTTTCTTCTATTGTAGAAATTTATTTAGTGTGAGAAAACAAAAAACTAGTACAATGGTTGTAAAGGGCAAACTAGGCACGGTAGCGCATGCCTCTAATCCCAGCACTTTGGGAGGCTGAGACAGGAGAATCATGAGTTCAAAGCCAGCCTCAGCAAAGACGAGGCACTAAGCAACTTAGTGAGACCCTGTTTCTACATAAAACACAAAATAGGGCTGGGATGTGGCGCAGTGGTCGAGCACCTCTGAGTTCAATTCCTGGTACCAAAAAAGAAAAAAAGACAAATCAATGGAAAGTGTTGTGCATTTTGGAAAATCAAATTATTTCTTCTTAGACCTTAAGTTTCTGAGCATACAGAGGGTGCCTGCCTAGGAATATAATGCCCAAGGAAAATGGGGAAATGAGAGTCTGGTGTGGCTGAGTAAAACCGGTATCTTATTCTTTACATCCTGCTCCTTTCTAGCAGAAAGGAAACAAATGTGGTGTGGAGGGGAGGAATAAACATTGAAGGAAGTTACTAAACAAATGTCCATCACAGGTTTTCATTTGCTCAACAGCTGTTAATCTCATTCAAATCTCACATTAGCCCAGGATAGGAGGTAGGCTGGGCAGATCATGATGCTGGTTAAAGAAGAAACAGTGTAGACAGAGGAAAAAGACTGGTCAAAGTATACACAACTAGTTGGGACAGGGGTGGAGCTGTGGATGATTACTGGCCCTTAAAAGAGGCTAGTAGGTGATGAAAGCACATGAGAATACAAAAAGAAAAAGAAAACGGAGGCAGAACTCAGCGGACCAGTGATGCTTTATTTAGCACCGGAGAGGTACATCTTGAGAGGGTGGGATGGCGGCAGGCTGAGTTTCATAGAGCCTCAGCAAAGCCTGGTCACGGGAGGAGTTTTGGCGGTGGGAGGATTAATTTAGGGTCTAGCAGGAGGGCAGGTAAGGGAATAGTAAGGGAAGTTGCCTCCCTGTGGCCCATTGTCCATGTCCTTCAGGTGATATAGTTTAATGGGAGGTGGGCGTAAAGGGTTTGTTCCACCAGAAACTGAGGATCTCTGAAGCAAAGGCTGAGACAGATGCATCAGTCAAGGAGTGGAAGAGATTACCAGGCTGACCTCTGAGATTTGGTCCAGCCCCCAGAGGGACAGATGAATTCCCTAGCAGCAGAATGCTGTGCCTGAGGCTAACCAATACCTCAAGCATGTACATAATCTCCAAAATCACAACTGGACAGGCTTTCTTAAAAGATTAGTGAATCTGGGCTGGGATTGTAGCTCAGCGGAGGAGTGCTTGCCTCGCATGCATGAGGCCCTGGGTTCGATCCTCAGCAACACATACAAACCAATAAAATAAAGACATCGTGTCCATCTACAACTAAAAAAAAATTAAAAAAAAAAAAAAAAAAAGATTAGTGAATCTTGCCGGGCACAGTGGCACACGCCTGTAATCCCAGCACTTTGGGAGGCTGAGGCTGGAGAAGCGCCAGTCCAAAGCCTCAGCAACGGCGAGGCACTAAGCAACTCAGTGAGACCCTGTCTCTACATAAAACATAAAGTAGGAGTGGAGATGTGGCTCAGTGGTCGAGTAACTCTGAGTTCAATCCCCAGTACCAAAAAAAAAAAAAAGATTAGTGAATCTACTCGAGATCTGCAGGGTCGACCTCCCCACTAGACTGTGAGGTCTTTGGGGGTAGCGACCATATTCATAGATTTATCCTCAGTTTCTAACAAAACCTGGAATATAGAAGAGACGCAAATATTTTTGTTCAAGGCATACATTAAATAATGAATCTGTTCAAGTGGGAAACCGAGTCTGCGAGAAGACATACAGGAGAGGCGCAAAATCACAAAGCGACTCTGCGGTAGACGCAGATTTTCCTGGACACACCAGTACTAAGCCCTGCTCACACCAAAACCTAGTTGCTGGCAGCCATTTCTTCAGGTTAGCGCACAAATACTGCCTGGAGACTACAGGGCGGGATTAAATGAGTCCCTGCTAGCGGGGCCAGGCTGGTAAAGCCGATTGGCTGGAACTCAAGGCGGTGCCAAGAGGTAGGCGCCGCAAATTTCCTTCCCCAACTTTTACGTGCTAAGGTGTGAACGTCACTTCCGGTGTGGTGGGCGGGAGCGGGAAACAAAAGGAGGCGAAGGACGCATGCGTTCGGTGGGTCCCGGAATCTGGTGGGTCCTTCCGCTCAGGATAGGGAAGCGCTTCCGGGTCGCCGCCGGCTGCCGCCTCCGGCGGGGTAAGTACAGAAGCGAGGCTGCGGCCGTCTTCTTGCTCATCTTTCCCCTTTCCCTCAGAGAAACCTAGCTCTTTGGCTTGCCTCCCCAGGAGCTCCATGTTTAGATTCCTTTAACCTTAAACCGCTTCTGCTCATTGGCCGCTTCCTCAAGACTAAGACCCACCCCTTCACACAAGACCCGTCATTCATTGGTGTCACTTCCTGTCACCCAGCATTTCTTTCAGTTAATTGGCTCTAACCAGACCCCGCTCCTTTCGCGTTTAGCGACCCTATAAGGGCAAACTCCTGTCCGAGTCCCGCCCCTGCCTTCTTCCTGTTGGTCAACTGCACCGTCATTATCTTAATGAGCAAAGACTGGGCGGTGGCGGGTTAGGTTTTCAGAGGCAAGATCTCTGCCCTTGAGTTCGTTCTGGGGGTGTCAGAGTGGCCGCACTTGTCTCTTAGGCGGAGTAGGGGGCGTCGTTGGTCAAGAGAAGGCCCCCAGCTGGCTTGGGTCGGTCAAATAAGTGAGGGCAAAAGCTAAACGAGACAGATCCTTTTTTTCATCTCACCTCTTCCAGTGCCTGGCCTGGATCCCTTCCCTGCACTAGTTCTAAGCCCCAACCCACCGTGTGACCTAAAGCCAGTATCTTCCTGTCGCTGGGTCTCAGTTTTCCTGTGAGAAGTATTAAATCAGAATCTCTGGGATTTTCCTGGTCAGCTGAGTTCACAAAGCTGAATTTGTTCTCTTAAATAGTTCATCCAGTCTTCCATCTACTTACTCATTTATTCATGCCTTTTAGAATGTCTTACTGAACCCTGATTGCGCGTGGTGCAAGCCTCTTCCCTCCAGTTTGACTGGTCCATGAAAGAAGTGGTTAGTGTCCCAAATGTTTGCTCTGGTTGAGTGTGGTATGGACCATCACAAAGGGACAAAAAGTAAATTCTAGGGTTTGGAGGGGGTAGACATAAATTTCATTAGAGCCCTGCTTCCCCTAATTTTGTAATTCCAGTTTGCAGTCTGGATTCCATCCCTCCATCTGGCTCCCATTCTCTTACCTCCTTGAACAACCAGCCTACAATTTGATTTATCCATTACTTTATTTATCAGAATAACTTTGAGGGTGATATAATTGTTATTATCCCCATTTTGCAGATGAGGAAACAGGCCCAGAGAGGTTAAGTGACTTGGCAAAGGTCAAACAGCTAGTAAGTGGTGGAGCCAGGACTCAAACCCAGGTCTGTCTGATTCCTAGAGGGAAGGCCTGCTTTCCTGCTACCTTCCACTCCACCCAATCCCTAAATCAAATTACAACCAAATAAAAACCAAACTAGAACAAAGCCATTGACCTGACACTTTCCCTCAGTCTAGGAGCCATGTCCACCTTGTTCCCCTCACTCTTCCCCCGGGTGACTGAGACACTGTGGTTTAATCTGGATCGGCCCTGTGTGGAGGAGACAGAGCTGCAGCAGCAGGAACAGCAGCATCAGGCCTGGGTGAGTGAGGATCTAGTACAGCACAGCACAGCAGTCAGAAACATCTTTCTCCCTCTCCCTGTGGCCCTGTGGTCATGACCTGGCCTTACTATGGGACCTGCCCTGGAGAGCTTTTTATCCTTAGCTAGGAATAGCTAGGCTGGGAACCAGGGGACCAAGATTCTCATCTTTATGGTATCCTGATATGCTGGGGGACCCTGGAACTTCTGGGCCAGATTAGAACTTAGGCTCCTGACCAAGCTCTATTCCTCAAATCATAGGAATTAACAGTTTCAAACATTTATCAAGAACCTAGCAGATGTCATGTTTTAGGTTGATTATCTCACTTCATCCTTACCATAATTACATGAAGAAACCAAAGCCCAGAGAGATTAAGTAGTTGAGTCAAATTTATACATGGCAGATAACAGGAGAAAAGGGATTGAATTTTCCTGAGAACCGGGAAGAAGCTTTTCCCCAACACTTGAGGGTCTTCTTGAGGGCAGAGTAGGCCAGTCCCATGTCCCTGACTTGGCCTGCTTGGGCCCTAGCTTTGCTCTCCTCTCCCTGTTTTGCCCACAGCTCCAAAGCATCGCAGAGAAAGACAACAACCTGGTACCTATTGGCAAGCCAGCCTCAGAGGTGAGTGGCTCCTGCAAGTGGTGCCTGTGTGAGGCCCAGGGTGGATCAAGACTGTACTAATTCTGAATGTTCTGCTTCTGACTTGGAGCAGTTGTGGTTCTCAGTGTGAACCAGTGCTAAAAAGGGGAGATTAATGGGGCAGGCATTGGGCCTAACACTAAGCTGTAGAAAATCTATTGGCTTGCTAAACTCAAGATTGGGGCAAGGTCAGGGAGAAGGAGGTTTCCAAGTTGGCCAGATATTGTACTGGTCCAGGCAGCCCTATAGGGCTTACAGGCTTTTCCCTACCCTACCAGCACTATGATGATGAGGAAGAGGAGGATGATGAAGATGATGAGGACAGTGAAGAGGACTCAGAGGATGATGAGGACATGCAGGACATGGACGAGATGAATGACTATAATGAGTCACCTGATGATGGAGAGGTCAATGAGGTAGGTGGGAATGTAGAGGAGGGACCTCTATTCCTGGGCCTCTTCCCCTGACCTAATTGATGGCCAGGGGGTACAGAAACCCTGGATTCATCCAGGGTCCGGATCTGGGGCTGAGGCTGGCTGAGGCCCCTCCCCACCCACACCCAGCCTCCTCTCCAGGTGGACATGGAAGGCAACGAACAGGATCAGGACCAGTGGATGATCTAGGTAGACAAGGCAGGGTGGCCTCAGGGCGATTCCAGGCCAGCCTAACCTACCCTCCATCCCCACCCCAGCCCCTCAGCCTGCAGAACCAGCTGATGGCCCCAATGCCTAAAAGCTCACCCTTGGGCACTTCCTCAGCTGCGGCCAGAACCTGGTCTCCTTGACCCCTTCTAGGCCATCAGTTGGCCTTTGAATTCCCAGAGCCTGAGCCCACCCCACCTACCTGGTCAGTACCTCACCCCTTGGTTGCCAGGTCTGGTTTCTTTCTAACTCTCTTTAATAAAGACACAGGAATGATTTTCCCCCATGTCTATTCCCTATTTGTTGGTGGAGCCCAGAGGAGTGCAGTGTCTTCTCCAGGGCTTTGGGGAGGGAACATTGAAGGGATATCAAGCAAACCTAATTGATCCGGGCGCGGTGGTGCATGCCTGTAATCCCAGCACTTTGGGAGGCTAAGACAGGAGAGTTGTGAGTTCAAAGTCAGCCTTAGTGGCGGCAAGGTGCTAAGCAACTCAGTGAGACCCTGTCTCTAAATAAAACACAAAATAGGGCTAGGGATATGGCTCAGTGGTTGAGTGCCCCTGAGTTCAACCCCTGGTACCAAAAAAAAAAAAAAAAAAAGAACAACCACTTAATTGGCCAAGTGGGCCAGATTTGGGAAGCCTAGACCCAAGCTCCTATGTCATTTCTCCTGGCCCAACTTGCACCAAGCCATTCCTTTAGGGCCTCTCATTATCTGCTCTTTCCTCTGATTCCACGCAGAATAGTATGGGCTAGGGAGGAGAGGCTATCTGAAGCCCAGTGCTGGGAAGCCCTGGAGCTCTCCAAGCTAGTAGCTTTAATGTTGAGAGTGGATTAAATCTTGGAGCAGGTGAGACTTCCCTGGGGTCACCCAGCAAACCAGTACAGAGCTGGGTTGGGAGCTCAAGCCCATGGATCTCTTGTCTGTCCATGGATCTCTCCAGAAGGAAGGGGACCAGTGGGACCAAGCAGCCCAATAGAATTTGACACTTTGGGTCAGTGTGGAGGCTGGAGGAGTAAAGTTGGGAAGAAAACCTCCCCAGCTCTGAGCCTAGCATGTGTCAGGCTCCAAACAGGGAGGAAATAAATGTTCTGAGGTCCTTGCTTGGGCAGGGGTGGGGAGTATTGGTAAATATCCCTGGTCCTGGATCTCAGCCAGGTCCAGCATAAGTGAGCTGGGCTATGCCATCCTTGATAGTGGGGAAGTCTGGGAGGCCAGCGTAGTGGAGGCGACAGCGGTAGTGGCCACAGCTCTTGGCATACTGCAGGAAGCGGGGTGCACCCGGGAAGAGCACATGGTCAGCCAGGACAGTTGCACCAGCTGGCAGCAGAGCATGGTCCTCTAGCAGCTGCAAGTCCCTCAAGTAATACCGGGGACGGTGTGCCAGGAGTACTAGGTCTGCCCAACTCAGCTGGTGCTGGGCTCGTAGGCGTGGGATCACCTCCTCTGAACTGCCAACAATGAGTTCCACCTGTTGGGTAGGAGGTACTGGAGGTGAGGGTTGGAGGGATTGCTTTACCACTCCAGACCCAACCAGGATCTGGCTTACTTCATGCCAGGTACTCCTAGGTCCTCAGAACCCAAGAAATCAGGATCAGTATTGTCATTTCCATTCTTCCCATGAAGAAACTGAGATTCAGAGGATATATTCTTTGCCCAAGGACTCACAGCTAACAAGAGGGAGGCTAAGATTTGGATTCATATTTGCTGGGCTCTGGAGACCTTCCTCTTGGCCGCTGCTTTTGTCATCCAGAAGAAAATATGTGCAAGTGACCTGGGGATAAGATGGTAGGAGCTCACACACCCTCCAGGATCCCAGCTGCCTAAATAAAGCTGCTTCCTTCTACCTAAATGGGAATCCCTCACAAGGGAGGCCTGGCTAGGGCAAGGCCTGGGGAAGCAGAGAAGAGATCAGGGCCAGGGGTATGGGGAGGCTGACCGTGTGCTCGTCGAAGCCAGCCAGGCGGATGAGTTTTTCAGCCACTGCTGCTGTGCGTGGGTCCCGCTCTACCGTGAGAAGGCGACCCCCAGCAGGCAGGGCACGGGCAATAAGCAGGGTGGAGTATCCACAGTAGGTGCCTAGCTCCAGCACACAAGCAGGGGCTTTCTCTTCCACCAGCCGCACCAGGATCTGACCTACAGGGTAAGAGGGCTGTTGTAGAAGACATGGGAGATGGATGCAGGGCTCCTTATGAAAAGACATCTCAAATGCCCTGCCTCACTGCAGCTGCAACCACCTGAGACCTTCCTTCTCTTGGATTATAACTACAGCTACCCCATTATTCCCCCTGCTTCTCCTAGTCTAGTCTTCACATCAGCCACTAGAAATCTATGTAACATATCTGACCTTATCAATCCCTGGCTTCTGTGATTCTAAAGGCCTTTAGGATTGGACTTGAGATCCTCACCTGGTGTTTAGGAACTTCTCAGACCTGATCCTATCCTACTTTCCCAGTTACACCTCTCAGCTCTTCTACCTATAGCCTATATCACAGCCATTCCAAACAGCTGCCCAGAATTAATCATGCTGTCTCATTCCTTCATGCTGCATTTGTATGTGTGGTTGGCTTTGCCTTTCTACACCTGTCCCTATCCACCTGGCCAATTTGAAATTAATCCTTCCAGACTCAGTTCACATGTTGCTTCCTCCAGGAGAGCGCAGGAAAAAACAACCATCTCATCTTTGAGACTCCTGAGAAGCTTCCAGTTTCATCCCCTGTTTTATTGTTCATTGGATATCTTTCTGATCTTGGAATTGGATGAATTTCTTTTTTTTTTTTTTTTTTTTTGGTACCAGGGATTGAACTCAGGGGCACTCGACCCCTGAGCCAGGTCCCCAGCCCTATTTTGTGTTTTATGTAGAGACAGGGTCTCACTGAGTTGCTTTAGCACCTCGCCATTGTGGATGAATTTCTTAAGACTGTGAAAGTACTTGTGCTGGAAGCTGAGTCTGAGATAAATCCAGGCAGGCACCTTTCCTGATGTAGAATCAGATGTAGAAGCCTCTTTGGTAGGGAAGAAAGACTTGGACACAGATAATTAGAAAGCTATGAGTTATGGTTATTCTTCTGTGTATTTCGCTCCCTCTGAGGCCAGCATTTGTGGCTGGCTATATTGTGGCCTCTACCTCCTCTCCCAGCACCTAGCACATGCCTGGTACAAATAACATGGCAATAAATGTTTGATGAATAAATGAATGACTTAGTGCAGGTCTCTCATTCCCAGATGAGAAAAAAGAGAACCAAAGAAGGTCACTAACCTGCCCAATTCACCCAGTAAGGCAGTGACAAATCCCAAATCTTGAGGGAACTTCCTGGAGCAGAAGGCTAGGCAACACTGACCTTTGATAGGCCCCATATGGCTCAGGTACTCGCAGTGGCTGCTCCAGTGGTCCAGGGTGGTGAGGATGTGTCCAGGGTCCCCAGGAAGGGCATGGGTGAGAACATAGCTGAAGGCTCTCTCCTCAATCCGCATCCCTGACAGGCAGTCTTGGAAACTCCTCAGCAAGACTGTGCGCAGCAGCAGTCGGAAGTGGTGCCGATATCGCACCAGCAATGTTACCACCAGTGGCAGGAACGCCAGTGCAATGGCAGGGGACATGGTCCTTACCTGGGCCTGAGGTGGAGGGAGGCAGGGAGGGAAACCCATCCAACAATTTGTCTGTCATTTGTGGTCTTTACCACTAGTGATTAGTAGGCTCATATTTTACAAATCATAGCTAAGAAAGATTAAGTCTTTTACCCAGAGTTACACAGCAGAATTGGGATTTGAATCCAGGTTGGTATGATTCCAAAACACTGTGCTTCCAAGAACAACATACTGTCTATGTTCAGCACCCAACCCCATACCATCTCTTACTACTCCTGACCTCTGGTCCTATCTCCACATTGCCATTTCCCTTCATCCCTGAAGTCACCCCTTTCTTCAGGACCTCTTTTTTCAGTTCCTCCTGAGATATTATACCCCCACCATACTCCTGTCTGCTTGGCCTCTTCTGACTCATTGCTGTGTTGCAAAAAACAGTTTTTTGTAGTCAAAAACCCTTCACTGTCACTGTGGTCTGCTTTAGTAAAAGGTAATCAAAACACTTCATAAGGTGTTAAGAGTGTGATATCTTCCCACACCAGGACTGTCCCTTTGCTCTTCCATGGGAGTGGGAGGAGTCCTTAATTCTATATTTCTTCTCCAGTCCTATCTCTCCTCCCTTATATTCCCCTCTTCCTCTGTGCTCTCTCAGAATTCCCTTTATAAGTGTTTACATATACACATATATACCACACACTCTCCCCTCCCCTAGCTCTCTTCTCCAGGGCCCTCTCCCACATTCTGGACCACCCTCCCCTTCCAGATCTAATTTTGCAGGCCTCCTTGCAAAGCTCCTTGGAGGGGGTTAAAACAGTGTATGAATGGATGTGAATAGGTGAGTGATAGTAGACGTGAATTGGGTGTGCTTATGAACCCACAAGGCCCACTTACCTGGGCTGGAAGTTCCTGCTTAGGGAAGACCGGAGTACAGGACCGGAGGGGATGTCCTTGGAGGAAATAACCCTGAGGCAAGAGGCTGGACCTGCTTTCAATTATTGATGCTGAAGCTGCTGATGTTACCTGAGACCTGTAGTTCCAGTTACCAGACCCCAGGGCAAGCTGGAGCTGCCTCCTATCTGTCAGGAGCTCTAAAAACTCCAAGGTCTTAATTTGAAGGTAGCAAGTGCTACTAGGCTTAGTGACTTCTCCAACTTCTGGGATGAGGACATGGACATGGTGTCAGCCAAGGTGATAGACTGGAATTTACTCAATTCAAAATTCACATTTTCTCTAAGCAAGTGTTAGGGCTTGGGTCACAAGAGTCAGAATCTGTTCCTGTCCTTCAGGAACTCCAAGTTTGATAGAAGAAACTGATCCAGGAACAACAGAATACAGTATGCTGTGATCACTAGATTGGATGTTCCACTAGTACAAGGAGTTTTGACTGTTTTTTGAACTACCCCTATCCAGATAAAACACTGTAAACATTTGTTGATTTAATAAGTGAGTGAAACCAGGTGTGGCGGCACAGCCTGTGATCTGAACCGCTAGGGAGACTGGGGCAAGAGGATGGCAAGTTCACGGCCAGCCTGGGCAGCTTAGTGAGACCCTGTCTCAAAGGGCTGAGAATGTAGTTCTGTGGTAAAGTACCCCTAAGTTCAATCCCCAGTACTGAAAAGAAAATAGATGGCAAGGGTGACTGAAAGTATTTCCCTTGGGCATGGTATGGATTGGGAAGCAGGTGTCAGGCAATGCATCATCTGGAATAACAGACTTGAATCTCTGTCCAGGGTCCAAGGGAAGACAGGAGGCTTTTTTTTTTAAACTGCTAGGGGGCTGGAGTTGTTGCTCAGTGGTAGAGCCCTTGCCTATCATGTGTGAGGCACTGGGTTCAATCCTCAGCATCAGATAAAAATAAATAAAATAAAGTATTGTGTCCATCTACAATGAAAAAATATTTAAGAAAACTGCTGGGGATTGCATCCTAGGCAAGGGCTCTAATACCGAACTAGATCCCTAGCATTGGGAGGGTTTTATTTTATTTTTTAGTTGTAGATGGACACATTTATTTTTATGTGGTGCTGAGCATCTAACCCAGTGCCTCACACATGCTAGGCAAGCTCTCTACCACTGAGCTACAACCACAGCCCCCTTGGGAGGGATTTACAGAAAATCTAAGGTCACCTTTGTAAGTTAGATTACTATGGCTAATGTAAAAAGCTAGAATTGAAGAGAAACGCCTGAGGGCAAAGGGAGTCAACCAAGTAGGTCTAGCGCCTCTACCAGGATGATCTCCACTCAGATTTAGCTTGTGTAAGCTCCTCAGTCCATGGGCATCAGGCCTGTGGAGCCTACGTGTGCACAGCAACTGTATGATCTAGAAGAATGGGGCCTGGCTTCCATTCGCGGCTGGCGTAGATTTTAAAAGGGTATGGTGACAAGCTCTGCGTTGGGCTCATGTCTGTAATACCAATGCCTTGGGAAGCCAAGGGAGAAAGATGTGAAGTTGGAGGCCAATTTGACAGCCGTCCAGCTGACGTGTTCCCTTCTCTTCCATCTCCCCGTACCTTCAGCAATTTAGGGAGACCCTTTATCAAAATTAAAAATAAAAAGAGCTGGGAGCCGGGCGCGGTGGCGCAAGCCTGTAATCCCAGCACTTAGGGAGGCTGAGACAGGAGAATCGCGAGTTCAAAGCCAGCCTCAGCAACGGCAAGGCGCTAAGCAACTCAGTGAGACCCTGTCTCTACATAAAACACAAAATAGGGCTGGGGATGTGGCTCAGTGGTCGAGTGCCCCTGAGTTCAATCCCCAGTACCAAAAAAAAGAAAGAGCTGGGCATTTAGCTCAGTGATAAAGCATCCCTGGTCCAATTAACAGTACAAAAACAAAAACAACGCCGGGTGAGGTGGCATAAGTCTGTAATCCCAGCACTTTGGGAGGCTGAGACAGGAGAATCTCAAGTTCAAAGCCAGCCAGCCTCAGCAAGAGCGAGGCGCAATTCAGTGCGACCCTGTCTCTAAATAAAAATACAAAATAGGGCTGGGGATGTGGCTCAGTGGTCAAGTGCCCCTGAGTTCAATCCCCAGTACCAAAAAAAAAAAAAAAAAAGTGTATCATGGCAGCATTTACATGAATTCACTGACTGGCCCAGAAAGGTGGCCTAGGGGGCTATACGATCACAGCACAACTCACGAGAGGGCCACTACGGCCAGGGGTGGAGATGATTCCAGTTTAAGAGACTGAGATGATAAGTCATATGACACATCCCTCTCTTTCCTCGTATCACGTGTCTCGTGTCCTGTCACGTAGGGTGCGCCTTGCCATTGGATGACTATGATCACGGGGCTGGGGGCGGAGCCGGAAGTCGGGGTTTTGGCAGCGGAGCCGAAGCGGCTCAGGGACGCTGTAGGCAGGGAGAGAAGGGGAGGTTGCTTGCGGGAGGCAGCCTCAGGTCATGTGACCGGAAGGGCTCCTGACGGACGCCGTCCCTCCTCCGCGCGGCCTGAGCGCCCGGCCCGACCCCGGCCATGGGGTGCTGCTACAGCAGCGAAAACGAGGACTCGGACCAGGTGCGGCCGCGGCAGGCGGGGCTCGGGAGTGAGGGCTAAGACCCTGAGGCTTGGGGCCCCAGAAAAGACCTGCAGAGGAGGGCGAGCCGGACCGCAGGGCTCACTGAATACGGAGGCCTGGAGGGGACAGATTACAGCGAGGACGCGTAGCCGGGCTCCTACCCGTTTTGAAGTCCCAGGTCTCTACACAGTCCTGGCCTGGGGTTGTGCGTGCAGCCGTCCAGCTGACGTGTTCCCTTCTCTTCCATCTCCCCGTACCTTCAAACCTTTCACAGCTTCAAGGATCCTAAGCGTAGGTCCCCGGGAAACACTCCCTTCCCAACTTCCTGTGTCTTCTCTGTGCTTGTGTTAGCGCGTTTTGCGAATCCATTGTAGAGGTGGGTAAACTGAGGCTTTCAGCTAATCTGTCCTGAGACGACTCAGGAATCTGCATATCTTGTCCCCAGGATTGGGAAAAAAGGCCACTGTTGGTCAGGGGTCAGAGAAGGCCTCTAGAAATTGGTGGCATTTGAGTTAGCTAATGAATTTCGTAGATACAGTAAGGACATTGGAACGAACGGGAAATTGGCTTGGAAAGCAAGATATTGGATTTACCTAAAGGTAAATCTTTTGGGGGGAAAGAGTTGGGATGAGGAGCTCATTTGGTTCTGAGTTTGGCCTGCCTGGGTGCAGACGGTGCCTGGTGCCTAAAAGTTTAGCTACAGAGTAGCCCTCTCAGGCTAGAGGATGCCTATCTGGAGAATGTGGCTATATCCCTCTTCCCCTTGGTGCATTCCTACTTTTCTCCACCTTTTAGTCCCTTCCCTTCCTGGACTGACCACCTTTGAGAAGGGAGACCTTTCCAAGGATGAAGTCTCAACACTGCTGGCTACTCACCTTTTAAAATTGCCTCCAAGTCTGAGTCCTACCTTTCAACACAGTACATACAGAGACAGTAGAAATTTCTCAAGTATCCTGCAGCCTAATGGTGGAGATGGTCACAGAAACAGATTGTATCACTGGTACTTGGGAATAATGCTATCCCCAGTGAATGTATTTTGGGCTGAGGACTTAAATCCAGGAAAATGTTATTTGTGTGGGAGGTATGAGTGGTTCCTGATACTCAATTCTCCAAACACTCAAGTGAACATGTAGTCATATTTCCCACCCAGTGTTATGCCTGCTTCATGACTAGTATCTCTCATTTCATTCTAGCCTGTTAGATAAGACAGAGTAATATGCCTACTTACTGGAGAAGCTGTGGTCCTTTAAAATATAATATGCATTCTTACAAGGAATAAGAATACCAGCTCCCAGCTGAAGGAGAAAGCTGGGCTTGCGGATCTCCTGAATCTCCCTTCACCTTTCCTTTGATGGGCTCTCATTTCTGTTTCTAACCCTTGATCAGTGCTGAGTGTGATTTGAAGTGTCCTGTGGTAAGGGCCATAGCCATTCACCATCTCCAGTGCCCTCTTTCAGCTCTTGGGTGGGCCTCTTTCTTACTGTCATCACTACTCTTTTATAATAATACTAAAGAGAGATGTGCAGTCAGGAATGTCTATAATCCTAGCTGTTCAAGAGGCTGAGGCAGGAGAATTGCAAGTTTAAGTCTGGGGATGTAGCTCAGCGGTAAAGTGCCCTGGGTTCAATCCCTAGTATGGCAGTGGGAAATGTAGAACATACTAGTTTTCAAGGGGCTTTTACAATTACCTCATTTGACTCTTGAGAATCATTTGTCATATAAATATCTGTTTAAAAGTGAAGAAACAGTTCAGAGAAGCTAAGGGATTTAACCAGCCCAAGAAGTACCTTAGCCAAGGTGTGTTGATGCCAAACCATGTGCTTTATCTATTAGGCTCTCTCTTCCAGCTATGCCTATAGACCAGGTGGCCAGTTATGGGCAAGACATATATGGGTTCATGCTAAGGTAGACTGTGAAACATTGACTTTTGAGACATGCTGACTCAAGGACAAACTTTGGTGTGATAAATCTACCCCGTGCCCCACTGGTGATATTTGTCCATTCTGAAGCGGTTAGCATGACCTCTTCTAGGAGTCAGGGAAATAACCTTGAACTGCTAGTTGGGAGAAACTACCCGGTCCTTCAGGAAGATCTGTCCGAAGTAGGGGCTGGGGAAAGGAGAGACAGCAAACAAACCTGGGCCTCATTATGGAGCTAGCTTTCCTTAAGAGTTTAATCTTTGACAAGCATTTTGTTTTTTTCAGAACTTTCAGTATTGGGGACTAGACCCAGGGTTTCATGTATGCTAGGCAAATGTACCACTGAGCTACTTGCACTCCCAACCCTTTTTTTTTTTTTTTTTTAAATTTTGAGATGGGGTCTCGCTAAATTACTCAGGGCCGACCTCAAATCTGCGACCCTCCTGCCTCAGCCTCTGAGTAGCTAGGATTACAGCCACACCAGCATCTTTCTAGCCATTTAGTACTGAGGATGGAGGAGGATAGAGGGTGTTGGGGTGTTTAGAGGTGATGGTGCAGAAGCCCACAACCTCTTTCTCCTGATAATGGGAAGTATATTAAATGGCCTGAGGACACTTGGGCAACCTAGGCTTGAAAAGGAAGAGGAAGATGAAGAGGCTGGGCCTGCCTAGGGTGGAGCAAGCAAGGCTGGAGGAAGTGACCCAAGTGAGGAGAGTTGTGGGCAAAGGATTTGGCTCCTACAGCAGGGAGTCTGTGGTAGGAACTGAGACAAGCCTGGAGAGGAGCACTGAGGAATCTGGTGGGCTGGCATTGAGAGTTAATGAGTCAGCATTAGCCAGGTTTCCACTCACTACCCCATCTATCCTTGGCATTGTCCTGAGCTCTTTATGGCTTAGATAGATATGCAACAGGTCTGCTTATCCAGTTTGCAACTGACACAAAGCCAGAAGGGATTTGTAGCTGCTGGGCTTACAGTGGAGTCAAATCCAGAAAGCAGCAGGTTAGAACAGGCCCTGAAACAGGACTAGGGAAGCTTGGTTTCATCTTAGATCAATTCTAAGAGATGTGATGATCATCAGTGCAGACTAGTAGTAATAGGGCTGCTAGAAATGAAGCAGGCTGCTCATTGAAAGAAGTATGGTGAGCCAAGCGTAGAGGCACATGCCTATAATCTCAGCAACTCAGGAGGCCAGGGCAGGAGGATTGCAAGTTTGAGGCCAGCTGGGCAACTTAGCAAGACACTGTCTCAAAACAAGAAATAAGTATAATAAAATAAAGGTCTAGGGGTGTAGCTCAGTGGTAGAGCACCCCTGGGTTCCATTTCCAGTATTGCTAAATAAGTAAAGGCATCTAGGTAGCTTAAAAAATGAAAGATGTAGC
>CM053399.1:53207863-53287575 GCA_028644305.1 Xerus rutilus | reverse complement strand
CGTGAAAAAGCAAAAAGGGATTCTTACAGTAGCTTTTATATAATTGCATTAAATAGCTTCCTCATCCAGGATTGAAAAAGAAAAGGCAAGAAGGTTGGGGTTATTGGAACCTAGAAGTGAAGTCTGGAGGGATTTGGAGGATCTACACCCAGATTCTCTGAGGAAAGGGTGTTGCCTGGTGCTGCTGGTTTCTTGGGAGCTAACAGGAGGGATCTGGAGGAGTCAGACTCAGTGGAGCCCTGCCCAGCTGATTCAGGTGCCTCTGAGGTGCACAGTGAGGCTGGTTCTAGATGTTTAGAAAAACTGGGTGGAACAAATGCTGTCCTCAAGAAACAGCTAGTCACAGGAAGGAGGAAGTCCCATGTAGCCTTTTGCTCGCCATTTTCTCTTTAGCACCCCCTGTTGACAGAACCTAACAGGGAACGGGTTGGTAACAGTGAAATTGAGTTGGTGGAATCCAAACCCCAGTATCACAGAGCAGAGCCTAATGGAATAGGTGTGCCACTGCACCCAGCCCACACCACCCATTCTTTTTTTTTTTTTTTTTAAATATTTTTTTAGTTGTTGATGGATCTTTATTTTATTCATTTATTATTTATATGTGGTGCTGAGGATTGAACCCAATGCCTCATGCATGCTAGGCAAGTGCTCTACCACTGAGCTCCAGCTCCAGCCCACACCCCACATTCTTTTTTTTTTTTTTTTTTATGTAGAGACAGGGTCTCACTGAGTTGCTTAGCACCTCGCTGTTGCTGAGGCTAGCTTTGAACTCACGATTCTCCTGTCTCAGCCTCCCAAAGTGCTGGGATTACAAGCGTGAGCCACCGCGCCCGGCTCACACCCCACATTCTTAACTTCTACAATATGCTGAAAATTCTTCCCTTTGTCAAGCCACAATCTATCTCCTTATAACTTTGAATCATAAACCCTGATATTTTTCTTTCCTTTCTTTTTTATTTGGGGGGTGGTGGTGCCACTGACCACATCCCCAGCCCTTTTTAATTTTTTATTTCGAGAAAGGGTCTTGCTAAGTTATGGAGAGAGGCTTTGAACTTGCAATCCTCCTGCTTCAGTCTCCTGAGTCTCTGGGATTGCAGGCATGTGTCACCGTGCCTGGCTGGTTTTATCTTCTTGTGAGGGACTCATAAGTCTTTGTCTTCATCTGTATTATAGGTGTGCATATATTTGAAAGTTTTCATGTTCTCTCCTGGCTAACCATCTGTATTTCTGCCCCATGTTCAGTATGACATAATCCTCTTAGACCCTTTACCATGGTTATTGGCATTTTTCCTCTGTATGTACTCTAGCTTTGCTCTTCAAAAGTGGGGCACTTAGCTAGACGCAGGGGTACACACCTGTAATCCCAGTACTTTGGGAGGCTGAGACAGGAGAATCACGAGTTCAAAGCCAGCCTCAGCAACGGCGAGGCACTAAGCAACTCAGTGAGACCCTGTCTCTACATAAAACGCAAAATAGGGCTGGAGATGTGGCTCAGTGGTCAAGTACCCCTAAGTTCAATCCCTGGGACCAAAAAAAGTAGGGTACTACGTCACCTTCTGCTAAATAACTTGAGACTGCATTGATAAGAATCTGCATGGATAGCTCTTTGGTCAGATTTGTGGTTCATTGAGAGTGTACTTTGTAATACTCTAACCATAAGTGCCTTTCTCCACTGGCAGGCAGCCTTTATGTTTTTATTTACATTTTTTTTTTTTGGTAGTGGTACCAGGGATAGAACCCAGAGATGCTCTGCCACTGAACTACATTTCCACTCCCCTTTTTAAATTTTTTCTTTTGAGACAGGGTCTCATTAAGTTGCTGAAGCTGGCCTTGCACTTGTGTTCCTCCTGCCTCAGTCTTCTGAGTCACTGGAATTAAAGGCATGCACCACCATGCCTAGCCTTAAACATTTTTTTTTTAATATTTATTTTTTAGTCGTAGGCAGACAGAATATCTTTATTTTATTTTTACGTGGTGCTGAGGATCGAACCCAGTGCCTCACGCGTGCTAGGCGAGCGCACTACCACTGCGCCACAACCCCAGCCCCCTTAAACATTTTTTAAAAAAATATTTTTTGCAGTATTGGTGATCAAACCCAGGGCCTCACACACGCTAGGCAAGTGATCTGCTAGTGAGCTACATCCTTAGTCTTTTTTTATTTTGAGACAAGGTCTCACTAACTTACTGAGGCCAGCTCATCCTTGTAGTTCTCCTGCCTTAGCTTCCTGAGTTGTTGGGATTACAATTGTGCACCACTGTGCCTGGTAAGGCAGCTGTTTTAATGGTAACAGCTGTACTAGGTCTCTACCATTCTTATTTGATTTTTGTTTTTTATGCTAAACACAGGAATTTACATTTACTCCTATTAAATTGTTTCTTGTTATTTTTGGTAACTTCAAACTTGTTAAGATCTTTTTGCCAGGTCAAATCTAAAGGCATGTGTTTTCTGTTTTTTATAGTTTAATTCCATAGTTTGACAAGCAGGCCTTAGGTGTCTTCATTCTGAGTTTTTGGTAAAATCCTAAATGTGGGGTGAGCACCATGACACATGATTGTTACCCCAGCTTCTGGAAAGGGTGAGGCAGGAGGATCACAAGTTCAAGGCCAGCCTGGGCAACTTATCAAGAATCTGTTGCAATAAAAGGGCTGGGGATGTAGTTCAGTTGTGGATGCTCTGGGTTTAATCCCCAGTACCAGAAAAAGAAGGGGAAAAAAAAAAGAAACCTGAACATGGTATCTTTGAGAAGCAAGCCCTATATTATAGCATTATAGATCTTACTCCAATAAATGGAAGTTTGGGGAAGATAGTTTTGACTGTTCCTTCTGGTAGACTGGGAGAGGAGCTAGGTAGAAGAGAGAAGGGTCATTGAGGGCAGGAGAGAATCAAGGATAAGGGTTGGTCATTGGGTAGTCAGTCGCCTCAATAAGGGGTCACTTAATAGAGAGATGGTGGCTGTAGAAGGGAGAGAGGACATTATTGCAGAGCCTGCTCCTGTGTTGAGGCCCCTTTTGGCAACTGTGTCACCTGCCCTTTCTGTCCTATTTAAGGGCCAGTTTCTTTAAAGCTAGTGTGGGAAATGCCAGTGATTCAGCCTTGCAGATTTCTTCTGCCTTATTGCAGCTGAGGGCTGGTTTATCCGGTTAGGAGTAAAGACTGCATATATTTCAGGCACATTTATTTGACCACTTGAGTACCTTCCTATGACTTGTCGGGGATACTTGTTTTACAGGCTGTCAAGTTTTTGCTGCCCTATGGCAAGGTGGATGCATTGTGACTTCAGCACTTGGTTCTCTGTGCGCAGCAGCTGCATTCTGCTCTGTTGTGGGCATTTGTTGAGTCTGTACTTCTCTGATGGCCTTAGTGAAGAGTAAGGAAATAATGTAATAGCTTTGATTTCCTGCTTTTCTAGATTTCCTGTGGCATGAGGGTGTGAGTTTTGGAGAATACTCTCGTTCCTACTGCTGTACTCTGCGTGAACTGCATTAAAATGAATCCTGTCAGGTTGCTAGTCTCCAGAGCCTGGTTTCCTCAGGCAGCGAGTAAATATGTAATGAGCCGAGTATATGAAAAAGTGTATAATGCAGGATTTCTCTCCTTACCACTTTTTTATTTCAAACATTTTCAAACCTACAGATACTTTAAAAGAATAATATAACAAATACTTATGTACTCCTCATCTAAACTCATCTATTATTAACATTTTGCCACATCGGCTCTCTATCCTTCATTTTCTCACTCTTTTGACTATTATATGTGCATATATTACTTCATCCCTAAATGTTTCCGCAAGTGTTTCCTAAAAACAAGGCTATCTTCCTATATAACCACACTTCTATTAACACCAGAAAATTTACCATTGATTCAAATATATCCAGAATACAATACTTTGGATTTCTCAAATCTTCCCAAAGATAATTTCCATAATACTTTTTTTTTTTTTATATTCAGCATCCATTGAAGGATCATGCATTCATGTACTTATGATTTTGTTATTTCTTTAGCCTGACTTTTCTTTTTTTTGTTTCTGGGGATTGAACTCAGGGGTACTTACCACTGAGCCACATCCCCAGCCTTATTTTGTGTTTTATGTAGAGACAGGTTCTCACTGAGTTACTTAGCGCCTCTCTATTGCTGAGGCTGGCTTTAAACTTGCAATTCTCCTGTCTCAGCCTCCCAAAGTGCTGGGGTTACAGGCGTGCACCACTGCGCCCGGCTTGAATACTTTTTTGTCTTTCATAGTACTGACATTTTTTTAAAGCATTCAGATTAGTTGTTTTGCAGAATGTCTCAATTTGGATTTGTGGCATTGTTTCTTTTTTTTTTTTTTTGGTACCAGGGATTGAACTCAGGGGTACTTGACTGCTGAACCACATCTCCAGCCCTATTTTGTGTTTTATGCAGAGACAGGGTCTCACTGAGTTGCTTAGCGCCTCATCATTGCTGAAGCTGGCTTTGAATTCGCGGTTCTCCAGTCTCAGCCTCCCAAAGTGGTGGAATATCAGCCTCCCAAAGTGGTGGAATAACAGGCGTGCGCCACTGCGCCCAGCTTGTCTCTTCTTGATTAGATAAAAGTTAAACATTTTTGGTAGGTGACTATCTGTGTAAGTTTGATTAATGAAGCTAAAACTAAAATACATAGCAGAATCCAGTTTTGCAAGGCAGTATATAATTTAGCACTTGATTGTGTTGTCTCATTTGTAAATCCAATAGGAATCAGGAGATAGGAATAACCTATAGGAGTAACCAGGAAAGACTTTGGCTGGAAGATGGACAGAATTTGAGACACTTGGGTATGGTTAGTTAAATAAGCTGTGATTTGGTCTTCTCATCCACTATTTAGGTTGTATCTCATGAAAAATGAATTTTTTTAAAACATATTTTTTTAGTTGTTGATGGACCTTTATTTTACTTATTTATATGTGGTGCTTAGAATCGAGCCCAGTGCCTCACACATGCTAGGCAAGCGCTCTACCACTAGCTACAACTCCAGCCCCCAAAAATGAATTTGAAACCTCTGTCTTTTGTGGAGTTTGTACTGCTGGGAAGCATAGTGGTACAGAGTTCTTGATTTCTTCAGGCAGGTCTAGAAACTGCTTTGCTAGCTGCCTAACTATAGAGAAGTTTCCTCACTTGCAAGATAAAAAGACTTAAAAACTATTTAAAAGGTTATTGTGATGTTTACAGTGATATATTACATTAATATTTCAATTATAATATTTGAATGCCTTGAGGAGGGCACAGAGCTTCCTAGTTCTGCCACATGCTCCACTGGAGCATTCATTTCTGTGACCTGCCTGACCTCTGAAGGTGTTTGAGTTTACTACTCCTGGACATCTGGTGACATGAGAATGAGACAGGTCTTGGCTCATGCAGAGAAGTGGGAAGACTGGCTTGATTAGTTCTCAGTCTACTTGTGGAATAGTGGCAAATAAGGGTGAATAAATGACTTATGGCCATACAGTGGAGGATTTGGGAAGTTAAGCCAATATCTGGTGCTTTAGGGAGAAGAAAACTGCACGGTTTTCTTGAAAATAAGATTGGTGTGGAAGCCTCTGGAGGAAGGACCTTTCCTGGTTTAGAGATGGGAATTCTGATAGGGCAGAGCCTCCTTAGTGCTGACCACATGGGGGTGTGGTTTGGCATTCTTGCCACAGGAGGCCAGAATTTCTGCCCCAGTGACTCTTCCTGCTCTGCCACTGACTCACTCCATTGACCTGGCCCGCATGGCTTCCCTTCTCCTTGCTGTCTGATCTATACAACACTGTCCAGGATGATGTGAGGCTGAGCTGACCAACAGTGGTGGGAAGGGGGAATGAATAAGCATTGCTATCAATTTGCCCCTTTCTTCCCTGGGTAGAGGCTAATTCGAATCCAGACTGCCGGGGATCACTCTGGCCCAGTGTGCACAGGCTATCTGCCAAGAGGTAAGCCAAGATGGTTCCTGCCATCTCTGCTTTTTCATATTAGTTTTTTCCTAAATAGGACCTCTGCTGTTTTCTTTTTCCCTGACCCAGGTTCTTCAAAGTGGCCTTCTTCTAATCATTTGTAGCAAACAGTTTTTTGTAGTAGGTGGACCAAGATTTTTTCTAATTGTGGGGGGACCGTCCAGAATTTTTCACTGACTCCTCTCTGAGGTAGATTGCCCAGAATTCTTTATTTTTTTTTTTTGGTACCGAGGATTGAACTCAGGGGCACTCAACCACTGAGCCACATCCCCAGCCCCATTTTGTGTTTTATGTAGAGACAGGGTTTCACTGAGTTGCTTAGCACCTTGCCCTTGCTGAGGCTGGCTTTGAACTCGCAGTTCTCCTGTCTCAGCCTCCCTAAGTGCTGGGATTACAGGCTTGAGCCACCGCGCCCGGCTTGCCCTGAATTCTTGTGAGCCAGACACTAACCACACGTTCATTCCCCTTGGGTCACCACAGAGAGGTCCTGATCTAAAGCCCATTTCTCTGCTACTGGGTTTCAGAACCATTCCTGGTGTGCTTTAGTTTTCCAAATTATTTCCCCAGGGGAATGAAAGATAGAAGTGAGGAGCTGGAAAGAGGAAGCTGTATGGATAAATATGTGGTGGTGTTTTTTGCTAGGATCCAGGATATCTGAATTTTCTAGTCCTGACTCTTACTAACTAATTTGACTAGGAACAGATTGCCTAATCTCAGTGGACTGGAGTTTTCTCCCTCTCTCTCTCTCTCTTTTTTATTTTGGTATGAGGGATTGAACTTAGGGGCGCATAACCACTGAGCCACATCCCCAGCCCTATTATGTATTTTATTTAGAGACAGGGTCTCAATGAGTTGCTTAGCGCCTCGCCATTGCTGAGGCTGGCTTTGAACTGCCAATTCTCCTGCCTCAGTCTCCCAAGCTGCTGGGATTACAGGTATGCGCCACCATACCCAGCTTGGAGTTTTCTTATATATAAAAATGGACATTTGGATTATAGATCTTGGAGACTTTTTTAGGGTCAAAATTTATGATTATATAATGTATGATTGTACTGCACATATCCATTGTAATTGTGTGATAATTACAATGTTTGTAAGTCTGTCCCTCTTTTTTTTTTTTTTTGGTACTGGAGATTGAACTCAGGGGCACTCAACCACTGAGCCACATCCCCAGCCCTATTTTGTGTTTTATGTAGAGACAGGGTCTCACTGAGTTGCTTAGCGCCGTTGCTGAGGCTGGCTTTGAACTCGCAATTCTCCTGTCTCAGCCTCCCAAAGTGCTGGGATTACAGGCTTGGGTCACTGCGCCCGGC
Organism: Xerus rutilus; assembly: GCA_028644305.1. Lineage (NCBI taxonomy): Eukaryota > Metazoa > Chordata > Mammalia > Rodentia > Sciuridae > Xerus > Xerus rutilus. The sequence goes on along the minus strand of CM053399.1, from coordinate 53,280,316 downwards.
TAAGTCTGTTCCTCTTAAAGTGTGTTCTCAGGTTTACATTTATTCTGATATGTTGCTGGTGATCAGAACATTTTTGTCTTTTGAGCCAGTCTTTTCTTGAGTATCCTTAGTGGTAACAGATCTTTACTTTTGCTTGGTGGAGTCAGTCAAAGTTTTTGTATCTAGCCAGAAGATACTGTGAGCCAAAGTATCAACCAGGCAATACCTTTTTTTTTTTTTTTGTAAAGAATGACATGTGGGGGGGCTGAGATTGTGGCTCAGTGGTAGAGCGCTTGCCTCGCATGCGTGAGGCACTGGGTTCGATCCTCAGCACCACATAAAAATAAAAATAAAGATATTGTGTCTATCTACAACTAAAAAAATATTTAAAAAAAAAAAAAGAATGACATGTGGGGGCTGGGATTGTGGCTCAGTGGTAGAGCGCTTGCCTCACATGCGTGAGGCACTGGGTTTGATCCTCAGCACCACATAAAAATAAAGATATTGTGTCCATGTACAACTAAAAAATATTTTAAAAAAATGACATGTGACTGTAAAAAAGTAAGATTTAGGGCTGGGGATATAGCTCAGTTGATAGAGTGATTGCCTTGTATGCATAAGGCCCTGGGTTCAATCCCCAGCACCACCAAAACAAAACAAAAAAAACCAAACAATTTTTTCTGTATCTCACATGGAGTAATGTTTAAAGTAGTTCCCAAAGAAAGAGTTTGTAGATATTTTCAACAGTTATAACTTCCTAGAGTAAGTTAATGCCTCCCTAAGGAGACTTTTTTTTTTTGGTACTGGGATTGAACCCACACTCTACTGCTGAGCTTCTTCTCCATCCCTTTTTTGTATTTTTAAATTTTGACACAGGGTCTCACTAAGTTGCTGAGGGTGGTCTCAAATTTGTAATACTCTTACTTTAGCTTCTGGAGTCTCTGGGATTATGGGGGTGTGCCACCATGCACAGCTAGGGAGTCTATTTTGATTATGGTTTTCATTTGGTTTAGTAACATGGGAATTGTTTGCTAAAAAGGAGTCACTTTCCTTTATACTCGCTGTGCATATGCTAGCTTCTAGGTCAAGGTGACCAGATAGTAGAAAAAATTAGCCTTTCTCTTGGTAATCCTCCCAAATCACAAATGTGCTGAGAGTTGAAAAGGGGTTTGGAACATTTTGCTGTAGGAAATTGCAGCTGAGGAGCCTCTGCAGTTCCATCTTCTGAAGACCCACAGACAGGACTTAGGAATTTTCAGCCTGGCAGCTGATGCTTTCTAGGCCCCAAAGTCAGCCAGTATGATTCCCAGTTGGTGTGGTTGAAGCAGATGGTTGGATAGCTCTAGTCTTTTATAGAGGAAGTGAAGAAATGATGTACTAAGTCACTTCTTTGACACCCTCCCCCTTTTTTTTGTCAGTAGTTGTAGGTTTGAACAAGGGTTGGGGGCAAGCTGGGTACTGGAGGGTAGAATCAAATAGAGGGGTTAAGGTAACCACACTCAAATTAGGTGAATTATAGTACCCTGGAATCTGTTCCTGTAAATGGTGGTCTTGTTGATAACACATTAGTAAAATGAGGTTTTAGGCATCCTGGTCAAAGGATTTTGTCACTAGATCCTTAGTGCCAAAAACAGCAAAAAACATTGTCACTGTATGAGTATTTGCAATTCCCCTTCTTTCTGTAGTCCTGGTTTCCCTCATTTTTATGTTGAAAGGGTTAAGAGATGTTAGATCTGAAAATCAGATAGGCCAAAGGAGATTCAAGGTGGGGAACTGTTTGTGTGAAGCTGCTTGACTACTGTGGGTAGGAGTGGAATTTCCTTTTTACCCCTAAATTATGGTGACTCCTTGCAACTTGCAGTCAACAGTCACAGCTGGGTGATCAAACATGAAGTAGCTGTTTAATGAGAAGCAGGCACTGGGAGCTTTCTCCTGAAAAACAATCACAGGACACACTGGTGCCCAGAGAAGTCACTCCTTGGGAGGACCTATTGTTTAAAGGAGGTGGGGGTGACTTTCATCAAAATGGATAGTATATATATTGTGATTTAGAGGATTGAATGACTTTCTTCCCTGCTGTTGTTAATTTCAAGCTTTTCTTTAAAGGAATTCTCTGAATGGGATTCGTTTAGAGAAAAAGCCCCATGTAGCCACAATTAGAAGTTAAATGCCCAAGAGAAGAGCCAGTTGCTCAAGTGACAAAGTGGCCAAATCGGTTCTTTTTCAATCATTAGATACTACAGGTGACCCCAAGAGAGAATAGGTTGTTTAGTGAGTTCACTAAGCACTAGTGTGGAAGATGTGGGCTCCTAACTGAGGAGGAGGTGACCTGTAGAATCCACACCTCTTAATCTCCTTATTTTACTTCTTCCCCTCAGTGCCCTTTAGTTTTAATTACGACTATGTAAACACAGTCTAGCTTGCCAGTCTCCTTAAAGTGGCCCATGACATTTTCTGCTTGTTACTCATGCCAAGTATATGACTTGAAATTAGAGGGACTGTCCTATTTCAACAGTTGGCTTCACTGGCTGCCTCACTGAAAGAATTTACTAGATAAAGGCCTGCTGGCTGTCATTCAGTTGGGCAACATTATTTAATACTGTGTGTCAGTGTGGGGAGTAGAGGTAAGTAAGATGGTTTCTACCCTCTAGGAGCATTGACCTATGGAGGAATAAAATAAAGTGTGTAGAGGAACAAGCAGTATAGGAGCATATAAAGGACGGAACAGTTGTAGGAAGGGACATGAGAGAAAGCATTTGAGCCAGGTTATAAAGATGAACAGGAGGGGCTGGGATTATGGCGCAGTGGTAGTGTGCTCACCTAGCACGCGGGAGGCACTGGGTTCGATCCTCAGCACCACATAAAAATAAAATAAAGATATTGTGTCCACCTACAACTAAAAAATATTTTAAAAAAAAGAAAGAAAAAGATGAACAGGAGTTCAGTAGGTTTAGAAGACAGGACATTTTGGGGAGGTCACACCGTAGGCAAAGACATAGAGCATAAAAAATGCCTGACGTGTTTAGAAAAAATATGCCTGATATAGACAATATCTTAAAATGAGCTGAAAATGAGGCTGGAAAGGAAGTCGGAATGCTGGATCTTGAAAAACCTTCAGTGTCATGCTAAGGGATTTGGGTTTTACTCTTTTTGGAATTAGCCATTGAATGTTTTTGTTGTACAGGATAGCATGATCCAATCCACATTACTTGGGTCTTGGTCTGTTTTTAAGCAAAAGCCTTTTAAGTTTTAGGGTTGAGAAGGTGGTGGTCCTCTCAGTTATAGTTACTAAACCAACTCCAAAAGCAAGAAGACAAGAAGTGGTCAGTTGTGATTCTATATCACATACAACCAGAGAAATGAAAAGTTGTGTTCCATCTGTGTACAATGAATCAAAATGCACTCTGCCATCATGTAAATCTAAATAGAATAAAAAAAAAAAAAGAAGTGGTCAGAAGTGGTCAGTGGCTTTTTTCCCCTTTTAACTGAGCTCCTAGCCCCAAAGATGGTTTTGTTAGGTCATGTACATTAATGTATAGTCTTCTTGCTAGTGGGTTGCTTACTATTGCTAATCCTTTGAGAATAAAAATTTCTCATGGTGGGGGAACTATTGATTGTATACTGGAGATAAAACTTAATTTTTTGATCCTGAGAGAAAAATAGTATATATTCATTGTTGAAAATATGGAAAATACAAGCCAGGCACAGTGGCACCACATCTGTGATCCCAGCTACTTGGGAGTCAAGAGGATCATTTGAATTCAGGAGTTCAAAGCTAGCCTGGGCAACATAGTGAGAACTCAACTCATTATTATTACTTTTTAAAATATTTTTTTAGTTGTCAGTGGACCTTTATTTTTTATTTATTTATACGTGGTGCTAAGAATTGAACCCAGTACCTCACACATGCGAGGCAAGCGTGCTACCACTGAGCCACAACCCCAGCCCCCCAACTCATTATAAATAGAGAAATCAGTCAGTCAATAAGAGTGATGCCATAATAGTTTTACATCCTGCTTTTTAAATTCAACATTTCTTATTTAATTGTGTATGTGTGTGTATTTAGGTGTGTGTTATTGGTGATCAAACTCAGGGCCTCAAACATGTTAGGCAAGTGCTCTACCACAGAGTTACACCCCCAGCCCAACATTTCTTGAGTATTTCTCCATGTCTAAAAATTATTTAAAACAGGGCTGGGATTGGGCTGGGATTGTGGCTCAGTGGTAGAGCGCTTGCCTAGCATGTGTGAGGCACTGGGTTCGAGTCTCAGCACCACATATAAATAAATGAATATAAAATAAAGATCCATCAACAACTAAAAATATTTAAAAAAAAAAAAAAAAAAAACAGGGCTGGGATTGTAGCTCAGCGGTAGAGCGCTTGCCTTGCATGTGTGAGGCCCTGGGTTCTATCCTCAGCACCACATACAAAGCAATAAAATAAAGACATTGTGTCCATCTACAACTAAAAAAAAAAAATTAAAAAAAATAATTTAAAACATTTTCCCCAGGTGCAATGGTATACACCTACAATCCTAGCAACTTGAGAGGCTGAGGCAGGAGAATAACAGATCACAAGTTCAAGGCCAGCTTCAGCAACTTACATCCTCTAGACCCTCAGCAACGTAATGAAACCCTGCCCCCACCAAAAAAAAAAAAAACCACAAAAAACTGGGGATGTTGCTTAGTGGTAAAGCACCCTTGTGTTCAATTCCCAGTACCAAACACACTTTTAATGACTGCAAAAGATTTTGTCATGTGGATGTATCCTAATTTTTAAAATTTATTTATATAAAAAATCTTTTTAGTTGTAGATGGACATAGTACTTTTATTTTTTGATTTTTATGTGGTACTGAGGATTGAATTCAGTGCCTCATGCTAGGCAAGCACTGTACCACTGAGCTACACCTCCAGCCCCCTAATTTGTTATAAGACTTTTTTCCTCCAGCTTTCCATGAAAATAGTTCTGCTGTTAATTACATATGTTATTGTATTTCATATTGCTTCCTAAACTTTTATTGCAGCCAATGTAAATGTTATTTGATCAAAGAATATGAACTTAAAAAAAACAACAACCCTGCTTTTAAAAATTTTTGGAGGGGAGCTGTGACTATAGTTCAGTGGCAGAGTGTTTGCCTAGCACGTATGAAGCCCTGGGTTCAATCCCCAGTTCCACAAAAAATTTCTTTTGGTAGAGCTGGAATGTAGCCCAGTTTTAGAGTGTTAGTGTAGCATGTGCTAGTCCCTGGGTTCAATCTCAGCACTGCAAAAAAAAAAAAAAAAAAAAGGTAAAATATATAACATAATTTCATTCTAACAATTTTAGAGTGAACAGTTCAGTTCAGTAGTGTTAAGTACACTTACATTGTGCAGCAGTCAGCACTATTCTCCTGCCCCTGGTAACTAACCTTTCTACTTATTTTTTTATTGTCTTTTTTTTTTTTGGTACTGGGGATTGAACCCAGGAGCACTTTACCACTGAGCCACATCAATTTTATTTAGAGACAGGGTCTTGCTAAGTTGCTTGGGGCCTTGCTAAATTGCTGAGGCTGGCTTTGAACTTGAGATTCTCCTGCCTTGCTGGGATTACAGGCATGCAACACCATACCTGGCTTTTATTGTCTTTTTGAAAACTGCTTTTGAGGATATAAATTCACATATTGTACAGTTCACACATTTAAATTGTACAATTAAAATAGTTTTTTAGTGTATCACATTATTTTTTAAAAACTGGATATATACATATATATGCACACATAAATGTACATATATATCCCCTGGATTCATACATATGAACCTCTGAGTTTAATCCCTGATACCAAAATATATATGTGTGTGTATGTATTTATATAAATATATACACAGTATTATATATAAATATATAGGATTTTTAATATATTTATATATAGATATTTCACAGTATTGTACAACTATGTTCAAAACTTTTTCATCACCCCAAAGAGAAACTCTGTAACCATTACTTTCTGTCTCTATGAGTTTGCCCCCCTCATCAGTGAGATTATACAGTATTTATCCATTTGAGGTGAGTGGTTGTAATCTCAGCTACTTGAGAGGCTGAGGCAGGAGGATCACAACTTTGACGCCAGCCTGGGCTACTTAGACCTTCTCTCAGAATAAAAAGGGCTGGGGTTGTAGCTCCATGGTAGAGTGCTTGCCTATAATGTGCAAAACCCTGTGTTCAATCCCCAGTAAAATGTACATGCACATATACAAATGCAAATTTATCCTTTTGTGTCTGGCTTATTTAGTATAATGTTTGAATATGAACATTTTAAAGGTTCTTGATAGGTATCCAGGGAACCAATAGTAAGTAGTGCTTGCTTATTTGTAAGAGAAAATGCATTGTTCTTTCTTTTTTTTTTTTAAATATTTTTTCAGTTGTAGATGGACACGATATCTTTATTTTATTTCTTTTTATGTGGTGCTGAGGATCGAACCCAGTGCCTCACGCTTGCATGGCAAGCGCTCTACCACTGAGCCACAATCCCAGCCCCGCATTGTTCTTTCTTTAATCACTAATTTTTCATTTGAAATACTAGATTGTTCACTTTTCCTGAAGAATATGATGGTTGCTTTGCCATTATTGTAAAAAATAAAAATCTGCGAGAGGATGGTAGGAGAAATTAGAGGGTCAATGATATGAAGCCCTGTTAGCTAAAATGATCTTTGGAAATAAAATGAAGACACAAGTCACCTTCAGTGTCCCCATTTGTGAAATGTAGCTCTCTGTCAGAGCTGAACAGCCTAAAATTCCCAGGAGAATGGACCTCTTAACTTTGTGGCCAGGATCTTCATTCAGAAGGCTAGGATAGATAGGGGAGAATCAGCCTGTCTTTCCCACAAGGGAGGGTCAGGGCCCTTTCTTGTCAGGGGCTTGATGTGCTGGAAAATTTCAACTGCTTCCTAGTGAGTCTTCCTTCTACTAGTGAAAGCAAAGGAGAGAGCTGTGTGGGGTTGGAATATGTTGGGAATGGTTAGCAGCAGCCGTAGCAGGGCTCGATTTGATTTCATATTATTGTGGTTTGTGGTGAGGGAGCCACATAGCTTGTCAAAGTCACCGAAGGACAATAGGAACCAGATCTGTTTCCCATTAGTTGAAATTAAAGAAACAGAGGAAGATGAAGAGTAGCACATAGGAAACCCTTTGGAGTAGTGTTGCAACCTGGTAGTAGAGGTATGTCTTTTGACTTCATTTGTGTTTTTGAGGTCTTTCCTTCAATATTATGTATCAGACCTATACTGCATATAAATTCATTTGAATAAGCCACTTTGTAACATAAGCACACTATAGTCAATTGGCCATTGAAAAGCTTATCTTTAGATGTTAAATATGGATAGTTATTTAGACCCAGGAAATAAATGTTTTAGGCTTTGCAGACCATATGATCACAGCTTCTAACCTCTGCCATAAGAGAACAAAAGTAGCTATAGACAATAGGTAAATGAGTGGATGTGGCTGTTTTGGTGAAACTTGATTTACGAAACGTGGACTGTTGGTCTACAGGCCATAGTTTGCTGACCAGTGGGTCCTGGGAGGTACACTTGACAGAGTCAGAGGCCTAACTTTGATGAGAAGTTGTTAAAAATACATAGCTTTGATGTCTACTATTTATTGACTATGTCACCCTAACTTCTCTGGGCCCTCCTGTTTAAAATCAAAGTGGCAATACCTTCATAATAAATAAGAATGACCAGCTGCTTGGAAGGCTGAGCCAAGTTGGAGACCAGCCACAGTAACTTAGCAAGACCTGGTCTCACAATAAGGGCTGAGGGTGTAGTGCAGTGATAGAGCATCCCTGGGGTCAAGCCCCCAGTACTGGGGGAGTCGGACAGGATAAGAATGAATAATTGCATATATGAGTAGATGTTTTAACTATTATGGAAATCAGGAAAATATAAATTAAAACAATATTGTTTTTTATCTTTTATATCCATTAAATAAAACCTATCTGCCTATAGGTGTAGAAACAGGAATTTTTGTGCTTTGTTGGTGAAACTATGAACTACTGAACCTTTTTGAATGGTTCTTTACAGTTGCAGTTTACAAACTGTTTGACCTATCATCTCCACTTTTGTAAATATCCTAGAGAAATACTAGATTATGTATAAAAAGAGGTGTATCCCACTATTATCAATGCAGCATGCTTTGTCCTGACAAAACACTATAAACAAACTAAATGTATAGATGTAGCAAAATGGGAGAATAAAGTTGGGGTACATCCTAACTCTGGGATTTTTCTCAAGGTTTTAAGAATGTGGGGAATCCAATATATATATATGTTATGTGTATGTATAAAAATACACACATACATATACAGTAGTATTTTTGAAAAAATGTTAAATTTTTAAATGAAAAAGGGCAACTTGCAGAACAATTATACAGTATGAGGAAAGGCATATAATATAGAGCAAAGACGTGTATATGTGTATGTGTACATGTGTGCAGATGTGCTTAGGAAAACTCTGAAAAGTTATACAAGAAACTTCCAGCAGTGATCACTTTTGCGGGGGGAGTGTATTGGTGAATGTGGTGGGTTAAGGGTTGGTGAATGGGGAGTTTTGCGTTCTACTGTATATACTTCTGTATTATACTGTTTCATAGCGATAATGTATTCTTTCTCTGTCCCATTTGTTTAGGTAGTTGGTGGGCTTATCTGCACTTACCAGGGACAGGAATGACAAAGTAGGATTAATTCCTCATACCACTTCTGCTCACATCAGTTGAGTTGGAAGGATCTGCTGAGACCAGAAAAGGGAGTACATGTGAGGGGAGAGGAGTTAGCATGTGTAGATGGCTGGGAGAGGCAGCCTAGCAGGCCAATTCCAATCTACCACCAGTAACTCTTACCTCATTTTTTTTTTTTTTTTTTTTTTGGTACTGGGGGTTGAGCTCAGTACCAAAAACTGAGCCACATCCCCAGCCCTATTTTGCATTTTATGTAGAGACGGTCTCACTGAATTGCTTAGCGCCTCGCCGTTGCTGAGGCTGGCTTTGAACTCGCGATTCTCCTGTCTCAGCCTCCCTAAGTGCTGGGATTACAGGCTTGCACCACCGTGCCTGGTGTGTGAACTTTAATAAGGTTTTTAAACAACTGTTAAGTGAGGATCTTGGTCTCTCCTCATCTCTGAAACAGAATTTATAACAGGAGATACATTGTAGAGGTCTGTGAGCCCACAACTGTTGAGATTAGAACATTGTATTTCATTTGTTTGAAAATACTATTCTATTTTAAATTTTTTAATATTTATTTTTTAGTTGTAACAGAATATCTTTTATTTTTTATGTGGTGCTGAGGATCGAACCTAGTGCCTCACGCGTGCTAGGCGAGCACTCTACCACTGAGCCATAGCCCCAGCCCCCTATTTTAATTTGTAACACTGAATTTGGGATGCATTTTATAACTAGTGAAACTTTCAATTGCCACTGGCCTTTTTTTTTTTTTTTTTTTAATCTCTGAAATTGAGATACCTTAGCATTGATTATGTAGGATAGTTCGACTTTCCAATGCTGGGTTTTTTTTGTTTTGTTTGTTTTTTTGGCTTCCCTTTCTTCCAGTTCGATCAGATTTAGTCACATTACCAGATGTTCTGGATAGGGAGAAGTAGGTAGGTATACTATTTCAATATGGAAGGATTTTGTGCATCTTCACTTGTAAATGTCCTCTATATACCTGCTGTTTGGAAAATTAGGTAAATGTATGTATAGCCTTGATGTGTACAGCTTAAGACACCTGAGCTCTTTTACTCTCTAAAGTTTGCCTGGAGTTTTCTTGTTTGTTTGTTTTTATTTTATTTTTTGAGTTACTAGGGATTGAATTCTGGGCCTCACACATGCTAGGCAAACTCTACCACTGAGCTTACATCTCTAGTCCTTTTTAAATATTATTTTGTTTGAGACAAGCGCTCTCTAAGTTACCTAGACTGGCCTTGAAACTGCAATCTTCTTCCTCTGCCTTTCCAGTAGCTGGAATTATAGGTGTGTGCCACCATGCCCACTGCCTGGTCTTTTTGGTTTTTTTGGAGGTACTAAAGATTGAACCCAGGGGTGCTTTACCACTGAACTACATCCCTAGCCCTTTTTATTTTTTAAAATTTTTGAGACAGGGTCTCACTAAATTGGTAAAGTTGACCTTGAACTTGAGATCCTCCTGCCTTAGCCTCCCACATGGCTGAGATTACTGGCATGTACCACCGTGCCCAGCCTGCCTGGTGTTTTTAAAAAATTAAAGTGTATCATAAATACAGAAAAGGGCTGGGGCTGTAGCTCAGCGGTAGAGCGCTTGCCTCGCATGCGTGAGGCCCTGGGTTCGATCCTCAGCACCACATACAAACCAATAAAATAAAGACATTGTGTCCATCTATTTAAAAATAAATAAATAAATAAATAAATAAATAAATACAGAAAAATACACAGAGTATATAGCTTTTTTTTTTTTTTTTTTAAAGATTTTTTTTTTTTTTTTTAGTTGTAGATGGACACAATGTCTTTATTTTTTATTGCTTTGTATGTGGTGCTGAGGATCGAACCCAGGGCCTCACGCATGCAAGGCAAGCGCTCTACCGCTGAGCTACAATCCCAGCCCCCAGAGTATATAGCTTAATGGCGTTCCTAAAAGTCAGTACACTTGTGTAACTATTGCCTGCTTCAAGAAACACAACATTACCAGCATACCTCTAGCCCCTTTCTAGTTACCATGCTGCTGCAGTTTTCTTTTTAAATGCAGTGAAAGTATACCTAGGGATGGTGGTTTGTAAGTCGGTGGCTCAAGTTTTCTTGCATGAGTTTATTTCTTGCATGAGTTTACTTGAAAGAGCTCCGGGTTAGGAGCCAGAAAAGATCAGAGTTGCATCACAGCCCTGTTGCTTTTTAGCTATGTGACCTTAGGCAAGGTACTTAACTTTTCTGAACTTTTTTCTCTTTAGCAAAGTGTAAATAATAATGCCTACCATACAGAGCTGCAAAACAGTTTGTCAGTGGTGAAGAGCCATTCACAAATGCTGGTTGTTTGGGTGAGCACCATTGAATCCCAAGCAGGTAGAGATGTGGACCTAGAGTAAGAAGATAAAATGAAGAATGACCCCTAAAATCCGGTCTTTTAACCTCTTGTACTGTCTCATTTTTATTATTGACTTTGGTGTGGTTGCTGGCTTTCTCTTAAAGAAAACAAAACAAAACAACAACAACAAAAAACTTCCCAAATGGAAATAAGGTGAAGGATCAGAAAGGAGTTCCCAAAGTAGTTCTGGACTTTCTTCTCAAGTCTCCCACTTCCTCTTTTTTTTGGTACCAGGGATTGAACTCAGGGGCACTCGACCACTGAACCACATCCCCAGCCCCTTTTTGTGTTTTCTTTAGAGATAGGGTCTCACTGAGTTGCTTAGCGCCTCACCATTGCTGAGGCTGGCTTTGACTCGCGATTCTCCTGTCTCAGCCTCCCCAAGTGCTGGGATTACAAGCGTGCGCCACCATGCCGGGCTCCACTTCCTCTCTCTTTTTTTTAAACATTTTTTTAGTTGTTGATGGATCTTTATTTTGTTCACTTATTATTCATATGTGGTGCTGAGGATCGAACTCAGTGCCTCACGCATGCTAGGCAAGCGCTCTACCACTGAGCTACAGCCCCAGCTCTCCACTTCCTCTTTTAATGCTGGCACCACTGGAGCTATGCAAGGCAGAAGGCTTGGGAGAAGATTAACAAATTTCAAATGAACACACCAGCTCTTTAACGGCCTACCAAACAAGTGTGATTCTATCATAGACTCTTCTGATTATAGTCATGCTGTTCCAAATGGAACCCAAATCTGTGTCTCTAGCCCTGAAATCATATTTTTCGCTAGTTACTGATTATTTCTACCTGTATATCCCAATAGATGCTCCATGTCTAAGACTTAACTCTCAAGACTGTCTGCCAATATAGCATAATGGTTTGATTTATGACTCTGGAGTGAGACTTGAGTTTGAATTTTTTTTTTTTTTTTTTGACAGTGCTAGGGCTTGAACCCATGGTCCAGGGCCTCCTGCATGCTAGGCAATCGTTCTACCAATGAACTACACCCTCACCCCCTTTTTTTTTATTTTTTAAATTTTGAGTCTCACTAAGTTGCCCAGGCTGACCTGGAACTTGCAGTCCTTGTACCTCAGCCTCCTAAGTGGCTGGAATTACATTTTATATTTGGTGAAGCTTTCAAGTGCCACTGGCCATTTTTTTCATATTATTATCTCTGAAATTGAGATACCTTAGCATTAAGTATATAGGATGGTTTGACTTTCCAGTGTCCCCCCTTTTTTCTCCATTAGCTAAGTATGCCACTGCATCCAGCTGTCACTTCCTTTTTACTTGTCACAGTTTACTTCAGACACATCATCACTTTTTGCTTGAAACATTTGTTTTACACTGCATTCTACAAAAGTGTTTTAGGATTGTAGAACTGACTCGAGCCACATGGAAGCTGCGGGAACAGGGCTTCATATCCTTTACTTCAAGTCATCTACTTTTATCTGTTTCTAAAACCTACTTTTAGGGGCTGGGGTTATGGCGCAGTGGTAGCGTGCTCGCCTAGCACGCGTGAAGCACTGGGTTCCATCCTCAGCACCACATAAAAATAAAATAAAGATATTCTGTCCGCCTACAACTAAAAAATAAATATTTAAAAAAAAATAATAATAAAACCTACTTTTATCTGTATTGTGGGATTCCATATGAAGATTTCATTTAAAGAGGATTCACTTTTAAAGTAGTTTAAAACCTTTCATTCATTTAAGAAATACCAAGCTCTAAACTGTTCCTGGCATCATGCTGAATTGTAAGAGTTCAGTGGTGAGCACACATTGTGTGACTTTATAGAACTTATGGTAGTGGAAGGAAGAGAAATTAATCAAACACAAGTGTAATTAGAAACTGTGACTGCTATGGAGGAAAGGAATATGGTGCTATGAGTACGTGGTAGGGACTTGACCTACTCTAGGGTGTTAGGGACAGTTTAGATAATATTTGAACTGAGTTATGAAGGATAAATTGGAGTTAACTAGGTGAAGAGGTAGGAAAAGGTTTCAAGTTGCCAGTGCAGTGGTGTGCACCTGTAATCTCAATAACTTGGAGGCTGAGGCAGGGATTGCAAGTTTGGGGCCAGCTTCAGCAACTTAGCAAGACGCTCTCTCAAAAAATAAAACATAAAAAATAGAGGATGTAGCTCAGTGGTAGAGGGTCCCTGGGTTCAGTCCCCAGTACCAAAAAAAAAAAGTTTCCAAAGGAAGAGAATTATTGCATAATCCATATAGACCATATGTAGATACACCTCTCTGCTCATGAACTTGCAGCCTCTGATAGCAACTAGCGTTTATCCCTGTACCAAGTCTTGTGTTAACACTTTACACATACTATCTTGTGAATTCCTCATAGTAGACAACCGTTTGAACAGTAGTTACTGCCATTTTACAGATGAAGAAAATAAGGGCACAAAGAGGTTAAATAATTTGCTCATGGTTGTACAGCGTATAAACTCTTAGAGCCACAATTTAAATTAGGCAGACTTATCTCCAGATGTCATGTTCTTTGTTGTTATGCTTTATTGTCTTCCTGTTTCATACCTTTCCAGTCTGTACTTCATAGAGTTACCATCCTGAAACAGTTTTGATCATGGTGCTTCCTTTTACCCTTCCTTTGGAAACCATGGTTGTCTCTCATTACCACAGGATAAAATTTGAATTCCTTAGCATGATGCAGGTGTTTCACATTTTGTTGTTTGGTGCAATTTATCCTCGTCATGCGGTGCACCTTCCTAAAACTGCACACTGCTGCAAGATGTAACACAGTCTCTGCACACACTCTTTTCTTTACCTAGAATGCTTTTTTTTTTTTTTTAAACTCTTGGTGGAAACCCTATTTATCCAACTCTTAAGTATATAGCTTAGGTGTTACTTCCTGGGTAAAACTTTACCCATCAGCCCTTCGTGAGTTACTCAGTTCCTCATAGCTCCCAATAACCAATAACTTTCTTCTTTTTTCCCCATGCTGAAGTCTTTTCACCAAAGGAAGAATCTCAGCCATCTCTTCAGTTCCCTACCTTTTCAACCCTAACATACCAAGCATTGGCTACTCTGCAATGCCTTTCTAATATCCCTTTTCATTATTTATTTTTAAAACTTATTTTTATTGGTGTATCATAATTATACATAAAAATGGGATTCATTATGCCATATTTGTACATGCATGGAACATAATTTGATCATCCTTCCCCAGTACCTTCTCTTTTCCTCCTCTCTTCCCTCCCTCGATCCACTTGCCCACCTCTACTCCTCTCCTTTCTCCTTTCTATTTTAATAATAATAGTGCAAGCCAGGAGCAGTGGCACATGCCTGTAATCCCAGCAGCTTTAGAGGCTGAGGCAGAGGGATCGTAAGTTTGAGGCCAGCCTCAGCAATTTGGTAAAGCCCTAAGCCACTTAGTGAGATCCTGTCTCAAAATAAAATATAGAAAGGGCTAGGGATGTGGTTCAGTGGTTAAGCACTCCTGGGTTCAATCCCTGGTACTCCTCAGAATAATAAAAATGATGGTGCAAGCCGGGCGCGGTGGCTCACGCTTGTAATCCCAGCACTTAGGGAGGCTGAGACAGGAGAATCGCAAGTTCAAAGCCAGCCTCAGCAATGGCGAGGTGCTAAGCAACTCAGTGAGACCCTGTCTCTACATAAAACACAAAAAATAGGGCTGGGGATATGGCTCAGGGGTCGAGTGCCCCTGAGTTCAATCCCCGGTACCAAAAAAAAAAAATGATGGTGCATTGTCATTGTATATAGGAGTAATTAATTCATTGTGCTATGTGTGTAGTACATGGACATAGCATAATTTTGTAGATTTTGTTCCTAGTCCTCCCCTCTTCCCTTCTTCTTTATTTATTTATTTATTTTGGTACTGGGGATTGAACTCAGGTACTTGATCACTGAGCCACATCCCCAGCCCTATTTTGTGTTTTATGTAGAGACAGAGTCTCACTGAGTTGCTTAGTGTCTCGCCCTTGCTGAGGCTGGCTTTGAACTCGCAATTCTGTCTTAGCCTCCCAAAGTGCTGGGAATACAGGCATGTGCCACTGCGTCCCGTCCGCTCCCCCACCTCCTATTTTTTTTTTCCTATTTAGCTTCCACATGAGAGAAAACCTGTGGCCCTTTATCCCTTACTATTCAGTTCCTGATTCCCCTGCCCTGACAGGGCACTTTAACCTCTGCTTCTGCAACTGCCACCTGTTGTCTACTCCTGGACTTCCTGTTGTGTCTGTCACCTTTTCTTTTTTGTACCAGATATATAACTCAGGGGTGCTTAACCATTGAGCTACAATCTCAGCCTTCTTTTTTTGGTACTGGAGATTGACTCAGGGGCACTCGACCACTGAGCCACATCCCGAGCCCTATTTTTGTGTTTTATGTAGAGACAGGCTCTCACTGAGTTGCTTAGCCATTGCTGAGTCTGGCTTTGAACTTCAGCCTCCCAAAGTGCTGGGATTACAGGCTTGCGCCACTGTGCCTGGCTTCAGCCTTTTTTTTCTTTCTTTTTTTTTTTTAATATATATATATATTTTTAGTTGTAGATGGAAACAATGTCTTTATTTTATTGCTTTGTATGTGGTGCTGAGGATCGAACTCAGGGCCTCATGCATGCAAGGCAAGCGCTCTACCGCTGAGCTACAATCCCAGCCCAGCCTTTTTTTTCTTTTGAGATAGCATCTCACTGAGATTGAGATTGAGATGAGATTCACTGAGTTGCCCAGGTTGGTCTTGAACTTGCTACCCTTGTGTCTCAGCCTCCTGAGTAACTGGGTTTACAGTGTGCACCACTGCGCTGGATGCCAGTCACTTTTTCAAAAGAACACAGAGAATACTGTTCTCTCAAGACACTTCAGCACCTCTTACTGCTTGCTTGTCTCTGTCTCTCTCTTTTTTCTCATATGGTACTGGGGAAGGAACGCAGGGCTTTTCCCATGCTAGGCAAGGGGGCTCCCACAGAGTCACACCCTCAGCCCTCTCTGCTCTTTAGTCACTAGGTAGGTCTCTACTCACCTTGCCAATGCTATCTCACCTTCCCTTGAACATTCCTCAGGCCTGTGTTCTTTGGCCACATATTATGGTTATTGATGTGTTCTTCCTCTATGGGATTATAAACTTGAGTTTAAAGATTATGTAATTCATTTTTGAGTCCCCAGTATGTAGAAGTGCTTATTTCATGTTTATAGTTGAATATCCTTGATTAAATTTCATTAATTCTAAGGAAAGACTAACATATTTTGGAGAACTTATATCTCAAGAGAGAAGCAAAAAGGACTTAACCCTAAAATGGGGACGTTTCAATTATTAGGAAAATTGTTTATGCAGAATTTTGTACTTCTTGGTGGTGCCCAATAGGTAGAATTTATTTTATCTAATAATGATCAAGTTGCTTTGCATCTTTTTTTTTTCTCTTAGATTTGTCATTTTATTTGGAAAGGAAAGTTTTAGCCAGTGATATTTTGACCAGATTCAGAGGAGACTATTTCTATTCTAAGATTTGCTGCTGTTAGTGGTATCCTGAGGAAAGAAGCATGGAAATTTTTGGAGGTAGAAAAGTACTTAAACTCTAACCTAGTCCCCTTCTTTACTGAGACCCAAGCTAGGGCCTGTAGGGACAGGGTGAAGCTGTTCTTAGGTGTTTTGTAGAGAGGTCTTCTTGAGGGAGAACTGAGTGGGCCTTTTGGATGTTTTAATGAATCCTCTCTGGGTTTTGATTTGCCCTCTGCTTTTCTCCCCAGGAAGCCTCAGGCTTACCAACACTGACTCATTAACCAGCTTCTACCCTCTGGAGATGGAGAAGGAGGTTATGGTAAATAAGCAGGAGGTTAGGCTTCTGAAAGTCCTACCCTCCCTCCAGCCAGCAGTGGTTTCCTTCTTGCCTCTCCTTATCCTTGAGATATCTCCACCGTCCCTCCTAGTTCAAGATTTTTCTTTGGTGCTTGCTGCTTCAGAGGAATCTTGGTCCTTTAATGTTTGTAAAACTGTTGCGTCCTCAGAAAAAATTTTTTTAGTGACAACTTGAAATTAGAGCTGTTCACTCTTACAGCATCTTAGTTACAACACCAAACCCACTCCCCAGTCTAGCTTTTATTATTGATTGTCCTCACCTAAAAATAAAAATAAAAAAAAAAAAGAGAAAAAACGAAAGAAAGGAGAACTGTTTTTATTAAGATCATTTTCTGAGGAAGAAGAAAGGCTTCTTTGAGCTGTGTAGAATGTGCTAGCTTTTATTCAGTCATTCAGTGATTTTCTGCTTAAAAGCAATACAGAATAATGTAGGGATGTCATTACCATTTGGTAGTTAGTCACTACCAAAGTGACTAACGCATGTAAATAAGTCACTTAATTCCTGAGCCTCAGATTTCTTCATCTTTAAAACAAACTTATACAATGCCTTCTAGTCTTTGCTAGTTGATGTTCTAGCATAATAAATACTTACAGACTGTCGTCGTTGTTGCTGTTACTGTTGTAATTAATAGCTAACTTTTAATGCGCACTTACTGTCACTAGGCATTGTTCTGAACACTTCTCCTGTTTTATTTATTTATTTTTAATACTCAAAGTAACCCAGTGAAGTTAATACTATGGTTATCCATATTTTACAGAAAAGGAAACAGAATTAGATTAAATAACTTGCCTAAGGTCACATACTAGTGTTAGAGCCACAATTTGAGCCCAGTTAGGTCTGTCCCTAAAATTAGTTCTCTACACAGTCTTGTCTAATCCTCAGGACAACCTATAACTTCATAGACCTGCCTAACAGCATCGAGGGTTTGGGTAAGGGAATACCTAACTCTAGAAAGTAAAATGATCTAGTTCATGGAGGGCCTTGAATGCCAGGCTAATTATTCATACTAGAATCATCCCAGTTTCTGGGCAGTCTCAGGAAAATTGCTATCTCCCTGTCTTTTTAAAATGTAGAAAATGGTAATATACATGAAAAACTATAATATTGGCATTTTAAACAAGAATAATCAAATGAATACGGCTCAGGAGATGGAATATTACCAGGCTCCTAACTGAACACCCACCCCCTCCAATTTCTACCTGAATAGTCTTCCCCCAGAGTTTTAAAATTATTTTTTAACTTTTTCTATTTCTTTTTAAAAATTAGTTTCAACACTCATGTGCCATCTTTTGGGTACAGTGAGCAGAGGCCTGTGGAGACCTGTGGAATCAGGCAAGAGCCATGTGGCCTGCCTGCTGCTTATCTGTATTGAGAGGCTAGGGAAGTTCTGCCCTGCCACTGGAGGGAAAATAGGAGAATAAGGCTGGGGAAACTGGCAAGCCTCCCTGGCTGGCCTGCAGAACTGGCCCAGAGGCTTGGCCACTTGGCACAGAGGTTCCAGAGTAGAGTTCAGCACCTCTGAGACTACCCACCTGGAAGCTGTTGGCTTTGAGTTTAGAGCATAGGACAGAGATGGGGAGACTTCTTATTTTAAAATACACTATCAAAGCCGGGCGCAGTGGCACACGCCTATAATCCCAGCACTTTGGGAGGCTTAGACAGGAGAATCTCCAGTTCAAAGCCAGCCTCAGCAAGGGCGAGGCGCTGAGCAACTCAGTGAGACTCTGTCTCTACATAAAACACAAAATAGGGCTGGGGATGTGGCTCAGTGGTCAAGTACCCCTGAGTTCAACCCCCAGTACCAGAAACAAAAAACAAACAAAAAAACCACTATCAATTCTATCTTGTCTGAGAAGCTTTAGGGCTAAACACAATACCAGATATGGCCAGGGCAATTGTAGCAGGACTGCCTCCTGTTTTCAACCCCATACACTTCCTGAAGTGGTGATTGTGCCAGTCTCTAAATTAAGCTTGCCACTTTTCTTCTCTGTAAAATTTTTTGTATCTGCTTTGCTTTTGCTTTTGTGGTATTCTTTTGAATAAGAATTTTCCTCTCTAGTAATGGTGACTGCTAACTACAGACTCTAGATAATACTGTGGGATGAGGCAGTAGGGCCTAGGGGAAAGGAGGTGATGGGAAGCCTCTGCAGGCCTTGACCTGACCCCCACCTCATCCGCATCACTTAACCAGGATCATTCTCTGGTGGCCAGAAGGTTGGATTGGGAAACCTGCCATCCAGATGTAGTTCAGTGAAATAGATTTAAGGAGCTTAAGGTACTATGGTGGATCACAGAGAGAATGGTGGAACTGAGTGATGCTCTTGAGGAAAGACAAGATTTTCATGCAAATACACAATAAAACAGTACAAGTGCTGAATGCGGAATGTAGATAATTTTTTCTGTCCATCAGTGTAATATGTGGCTATTAAAAACCAATTCGGCCAGGCATGGTGGAGCACACCAGTAATCGCAGCTACTGGAAAGGCTGAGGCAAGAGGATTTTTAAGTTTGAGGCCTGTCTGGGCAATTTAGTGAGACCCTTTCTTTGGCGTAAAATTTAAAAAGGGCTTGGGATGTAGCTTAGTGGCAGAATGCTTGCCTAGCATACACAGGGCCCCAAATTTGATCCTCAGTACTGCAAAACAAAAAACTCATAAATTTTAACATAAAAGAAACAGTACATTAAGTCCTCAAGTGATTGTCCCCAATAATCTAACTTCTCTCACAAGGTAACTTCTGTTAACAGTTTAGTATTGGAGGAGCTGGGATTTGATTTGGCCCCTAAAGTGAAACATAAGACAGACTGGTGGTAAGAAGGCAGGCATTCTGAGGATCCAGTCCCCTGACCCAGGAGGAGCACCCTCTCCAGCTTCTCCAGCAAATGCTAAGCCAGCCTCTGCTGGGACACCTTGGTATCAAGGGACCAAAAATTTAAGTAGGAGCTAAGCTAAACTTTCAAGTACCAACCACATGCCTTATGTGTGCTATGCTAGCAAATGGGTCAAGCATCTTATAGATGTTACTGAGTTAATCCTCATCACCTTGTTACAGAGATGTTTTCATCTTTGTTTTACAGTAGGAGTACTGCCAGGGTCATGTGGTTAACAGCTAGTGGTAGAGTATTTGACCACTTATTCACTGTGTGATCTACGGCAAATTATTTAATTTCTTTGGCTCAATTTCCTCATCTCTAAAATTGGGTGGCAATATAGTGCCTTCTTCATTAAGGGAATATTGAAGAACAGTAGGTCAGCAGAACAGTCTGGGGCACATAGTAGGCACTTAATATTAGCTACCCTGTCATGCCCCGTTCTCTCTCTGTTCTTACTCTCATCCTCTCCTGAGTTTGATTCTGTATGTCAGCCCTTACTCTTTTCTCCTCTGTACAGTGTCTTCCTCTGCTTTCTCTCAGTCCTTTCTTTCTTTTTTTTAATATTTTTTTAGTTGTAGATGGACGCAATGTCTTTATTTTTATGTGGTGCTGAGGATCGAACCCAGTGCCTCATGCATGCAAGGCAAGCACTTTACCACTGAACTACAATCCCAGCCCTCAGTCCTTTCTTTACCTGTCTCCTCAATGCCTACCATTCCCTTTTCCATTCTCTTATCTCACCCTCTGTGCCCTCTTTACCTATCTTCTGTCTGTTGGGGCAATCCCTGCTGCTAGTCTCACTCATTTATATACCAGAATAAACCTGGAGTACCATTCTCACAGCTCTTTGGTAAAAGCAAACACCTAAATAAACTTTAAGCCTTTTTTTGATTCTTTGGTTTTAAGTTGAAGATTTTCCAACTCTGACCCCGACTCACCCTTCAAGCCTGTCTTCCCACTTCTTTACTTTCTCCTCTCCCCATTCCTCTGTCTTTCCCCCTTCTAGGGAAATTCTCTCTGTGCTTCAAGATCCAGGTTAAACTATCACTTCATTTTCTTAATCCTTCCTTACTCTCAAGTGCTTAGAATTTTTCTTTACGTCTTTTGTAGGTGTTCACACATCCCATCTTGAAATATAATTTTTTAATTCATTTCTCATCTCTTGCGGAATTATAACCTCCCTCAGTGCAGATGTTGAGTTTCTTTGGATACTTCCTGCAATATCCTATAGCAGTGCTTTGCACATAGTCGGTGGCCAGTAAATGTTAGATGGGCTTCTTCATCAGCTTTGTGAAGGTCACTGCTCAGTGGGTGGAAACGCTGTGGTTTTGTCTTCTAAGAGTCGGACATCTTTTTTCTTTCGGCCATGCAGGAGAGGCAGAGCCTTTAGGTCCCAGTGTCTGTGTCTGTTAGGGGCTCCAGCCACTGCCTGCTGTACTCAGTCCCGTGCCTTGGCCCCTCAGCCCCTCCCCACAAATGCTCAGCGGAACAGGGGATTAGGTTCTGGCAGCACAGCTGGGATTTTGGCGGCCATTCCACAGTCGACAATAGCACGCAGCCACCGGGACAGGACAGCGCAGGCCTGTACTCCAGGGCCAGAACCTGCCTGGGCTTCTTGTTTGGGTGGCCGAGGGGGAGGAGCGGGCACAGCGCAGCATCCTGGCCTTGCTACGCAGAAGGTACGGGTTGGAGAGATTCCCGTGGGGAATGGGTTTGGGGGGTGGCCATGTCGCAGGGCAGGCGGTGCCCACGGAAGGAGGCAGGCGCTTTGTGTGCGAGCGAGCTGGCGGGGCGGCATGTGTGTGCTCACAGACACTCCTGCCCTGGGCCGCCAGGAAGCTGCCCCCGTGAAAGGGCCTTCGTGTTGCCTGCTTTTCAGAGCCTCGGTTCCCAGGTCCTCCTCCCTGCCGTGCCCGCTTCCAGGCAGGGGTTGACCGAAGGTGCAGGCAGCCCTTGGCCTCCCCTGCGGCGGCTGGCTAGAGAGATGGAGAAGCCATCCCTGCTGCCTTAAGCCCTGGGTGGAAAAAGAGAGAAGGGGGAGTGTCCGGGTGATCTCAGGTTTGTCAGGCAGGCCGCTGTGGATGTGTTTTGTGTGTTTATGCCACAGTTTGGCTTGCTCTTGCCGCCGTTGCACTTAAGTGATTTTGCCTGCCTGCTCGCTCACTGGTGCCCTATCCCCCTGCATCCCATCCTCTTGTTTGGGGACCAAGCCTCCAGCCTCCCTCTTCAAGGCCATCCTCTCCAGTGCACCCCCATCCTTTGCTGAGAGGTCCCTGCTTGGCTGTTGCTCTCAGACCACGGAAGCTTGCTGTGCCTTTAAAGAAAGCAGACTCCTGGCTGTGACGCACTTCTGGCTGTCAGCCAGGAAGATCGCTCCTGCCAGGCTGACTGAGAAGAAAACCAACAACTTTTCTTTTGTGTGTGGGGTTACTTTCCGCTGCCCCCCCCTCCTCTCCTTTCAAGATTTAAATGCTAATGGCGGATTAAAACCTGTAGATACGTTTGGCTTTAAGAGTCTGGTAAGGCCTCCCCTGCACTGAGACTTTTTCTCCCTCACTCTTTCTCTGGGTTTTTGTTCAAACATGGACGAGGGGGTGGGGTGGATTCTCCCCCCTCACCTCCCTTTCCTGCGCCATCCTTAAAGGGGAGGGAGAGAAGAGGGAGAGCAAGTAAACACTCAGAAACAGGCGCTGGGAGCAGAGCTTGCCAACATCCGGGAGTTGGCGCCTTTCAGAGCCCAGGGTTGCTTTCTTTCCCTCTTGCGTAGATGTCTCTGTTTTTGTTCAGAGGAGGAAAGCGTGTGCGCCTGTACTTAAGCTCTAAAGACAGCCTAGGAGAGGGCCTCTCTGTTGCCTTGTGAGGCCCTATGTTCAAGGTGGTGGGCAATGAAACCAGGTTCATTTGGTCCGCTGGTAGGGCCTAGGGTGTGTGAATGTAGTAGTGGGGGCAGGTGCTGATGAACTGCTGGAGTGGGTCCTGGTGTGTGCGCTTGCGCAGTCACTGCGTGCATTTTCTGGCTGCAGGCCCTAGGTCTATCTAGTTCGTGATCGCAACCTTTTGCTCACATCTGTTGGCTCTGGACCCTACTGAACATGGGGTAAAAAGGGGCGATATCAGTAAGCACTTTTGAAGCAACCAGGGAATCTTGGTTTCCTCAGCATCTCTCCCTTGTTCCTCTCCACCTCAGGTCTCTGGGCCAAACTCTAGGCTACAAAGAGGGGGTAATCTCTGTGAAGATGAGGAGGTCTGAGCCCAAATCTAGTCCCTTTAGAGGGTCCAGGGAATACATTCAGCAAATTGTTTTGTCCCTGACCTCAGGAGTTCAGAAACTCTTTGGACTTAAACCAGAAAGTCTACTCAGGATTCCCCACGGGATGAAAAAGATTGTTTTCTCCTTCCAAGGCTTCTCATGGAGCTGCTGGTCCTGTGGTCTTTTACCTTCTTTAAGTGAGGGGATGAACCAGCAGGATATTTCCTATTCGGGTTTTTGGTTTTTGAGATTGGGACTTGCTATGTTTCCTAGGCTGGTCTCAAATTCCTAGATTCAAGTGATCCTTCTGCTTTAACCTGGGACTCCAGGTGTATAACACGGAGCCCCATCCCCCTCCCTTTTTT
Organism: Xerus rutilus; assembly: GCA_028644305.1. NCBI lineage: Eukaryota > Metazoa > Chordata > Mammalia > Rodentia > Sciuridae > Xerus > Xerus rutilus. The sequence continues at coordinate 53,256,946 of CM053399.1, read as the reverse complement.
TTAAATTTTTTTTTTTTAGTTGTAGATGGATACAATATCTTTATTTTATTTTATTTTTATGTGGTGCTGAGGATCGAACCCAGTGCCTCACGCATGCGAGGCAAGCGCTCTACCACGAGCCACAATCCCAGCCCCTCAGCCCCCTTTTAAATGGCAAATTAGTCTATGGCAAGATAGCTTGGTTTTTGCTGGGCCTGTTTGGAGTCACCTGCCAGGTGAGGTCCGGGTAGTTGCTTGCCCTTGTCTCCTGATCTATCTCTTCCAGAGTTGGGTGAGAAGGAGCTCTAAGATCGTGTTCACTTTTAGGATGCAGATGTTTCTCAGATGGCGGGGTGGAGAGAGAGGCGTATCTCTTTCAGAAAGGGATGCACAATATGGAATTCTTATGGCTACAGTCATTCAGGCTCTCGGGATACGCTTGGGCATACAGATGGGGCAGCCATTTTCTTTGCTGTGAGTCTTTGGGCCTTTAGAACTATTCAGTGGAGAGGGGGTTGGGATTCAGGGAAGGACCCTTTGAGGTGGAAGTATGTGTGGCCCTGAAATTCTGAGAGTGAGAGTTAGCACTAAGGGAAGGAGTTCAGTGGAGGCAGAGGCTCATGAGCTGAGAGGTAAGTACAGTTTAGCAGCTGTATAGACCAAAGGTCACTTTGCGTTATCTTTAGGTAAGGTGGTGTTCAGGCCAGCAGTAAGTGGCTAAGAGGCAGTCTCCAGGGGAGCTGACACCCAGGCTGGGGGAGGGGTCAGGAGAGCAGTACTGCTGCAACTCAGACCTTCTGGCCTATCCCTTGGTCTCTCCTAAAACTGCAGCTTTTTCAAAACAGACCCTGGAGCTCAGCAACCTGACCCTCTGGTGCTGGTCCTTGCATCTGGACAGGTGGTTTGCATTAGCCTCAGCCCTGGTAGGAAACCATGGCTAGGCTGTTAACTCTTTAAGATCCAGAGAAGGGTGCAGGCCAGGTGGTGTGCATTTCTTGAGTGTCACTTGCCATGTCCTAATATATCTTCTCTGGAAACGTAGAAAGTTCTTGGAAATGTGGGAATTGGTCCTGACATGGGGGAGTTGCATCTTGGGGAAATGTAAAAAGGATGCAGGGCCTTACATTTGCAAGGCACCTGCCTCTGTGTCTCAGTTCTTCTTGGATTAGGGAAATGAGAAGAGCCCTACCAGCTCTGGGAAGCCTCTATCTTGGATTCTGGGGGCATTTCTTTTTCAAAGAACCAGGTAGGTGGGAACTTTGAAGGTACACTCTGGGCCCAGCCTACATTCTGGGAATCTTTGTTTTTGTTTGCTGATTGGGTGAAGGGTAGGGGGCTGATGGAGTTGGGTGGATCTCAGCAGGTCCTTCTATGAAATGGTTTCAGTCCACAATCTTAGGGATCTGTTTTTCCATCACCATCACCCAGTCTTCTGGGTGGGGCCTGCTTTGGATTTCAGGGGGAGGGTGGGGAGGATGGTGCTCTGGCTGGAAGCCCTTGGGTTCTAAGCCAAGGTCTGCTTAAAGCAGTAATCCTGGTGCAGAGCACTGGCTGTGCCACTGGCTTCTCTGATGACCCAGTGAAGCCATCGCTACCAGTGAATGGCTGTACTGTGCTTAAGCCACTCACTCTGGTGTCCTGTCTCTGAGGAAGTGCCCCTTTGTGGACTTTAATGACAAGGTCGTTCAGTAGTAGTTCCTAGTGTTTGGATTCCTCCTATTTTTGTGCCTGGGGACCACGGAAAAAGGCATTTGGCTTTGACACAAGAGGACATAAACAGAAGATTGTATGTTTTGCCTTTGAGATGAAGAAAAGAGGTTGATTAAATCTCAGGTCATTTTTAACAATGTAGCTATAGAATGTCTCAATGAGGACGATGTCTACCTCTGCTTGTGAATAAAAGTTCTGATTGAAGCTGGGCTCAGGGGCACATATCTGTAATCCCAGCTACTTGGGAGACTGATTGCAAGTTTGAGGCCTGCCTGGGCAACTTAGTGAGCCCTGTCTCAAAATAAAAAGGTCTGGGGATATAATTCAGTGATAGAGCACACCTGGATTCAATCCCCAGTACAAAAAAAAAAAAAAAATTCTGACTGAAATGGTGGGCCTTATTAAAAGAACTACAGGTCAAGAGGCAGCAGTGGGAATGAGGAGATGATCCGGGCCATGTTTCCGTTGTTGTTGAATAGCTCAGAGACCTTTTTAAAAGAAGTTCCAGTTGATTTTTTTTTTTTTTTTTTGATACTGGGGATTGAACTCAGGGGCACTCGACCACTGAGCCACATCCCCAGCCCTATTTTGTGTTTTATGTAGAGACAGAGTCTCACTGAGTTGCTTAGCACCTCGCCATTGCTGAGGCTGGCTTTGTACTCGCGATTCTCCTGTCTCAGCCTCCCTAAGTGCTGGGATTACAGGCTTGAGCCACCACGCCTGGCAAGAAGTTCCAGTTAAGCTTTTGGCTACTGCAGCCTTCAACCTACTGACCACGCATCTTCCCTCTAGCTTTAGGCTGGCCAGCTTAATTTCAGTGTAATGGTTGAGATCATCTGCCTCCACTTTTGCTCCGCCCCAGAGGTGCAGCAGTGCCCACAGATAGGTCATAGTTGGTGAAAATCATCCAAGACTAAGGAATATATGGGCCCTTTAGCTTCTCCATCCTCCTGAGAACTCCCTTAACCATTTCACTTGCTCCTACCAAAGCCCAGGTAAATTGGGTCATTTCCAAGACTGCGACCCTGGTGTGTCAGATACGATCATGTTAGGTTTTGCAGGGTCAGGAAGCATTTAATTACAGTTAGCATTTACTTATATTAACATTTAATTATTTTCTTCAGTTAGTGATTCGTGGATATTTAATTTTACTTCTCACCCTGCTGTAAGCTCCTCAGAGACTATTGCCTCATCTCATCTAGCTTTCAACACAGAATGAATATATGTAGGGACTAAGAAAATACCTTTTGGTTGGTAAGCAGAGTAGGCTTGAATAAGAAGTACCAAGAGATAAGGAGAAGCAAATTATCAGATTTATGTATCTCTTTCCCTTACCTGACAGTGAACATCTTATGGGCAAGAGTGGTGTCTTTCTTTATCAACAACTTGCATACAGAAGGGGGTTAGCTAATGTTGCTTTTACAGAATTTGTACCTTGGAGATGCGAACATGGGGGGAAGTTTATAGGTCACGTGACTTACTCTTGTTCCTCCTCCTAGAGTAGTGACATACCGGGCACTTGTAGCAGGAGGTGGGTGGGGCTGACTGTGCCTGTGGAGATTTGTGGGAATTATAAGGGCTGCTAAGAGGTGTTGGGAAATATTTACTCATCAAGTCTGTGGTCCCATGGGTAGGTTGGCAGGCACGTGGCAGTTTCCCAGTGGCAAAGGAAATTGGGGGTTAGAATACCAGGACAAAAGCCTAATCTTTCATTTAATGTCCCTTGTGATCTCCAGAATTAGGCTTGGCCTCATCAAGAGACCTTGGTTTGGATATGCCCAGTCCCTGCATTTGAACCATATCTATCTTTAACATATCTGTGGAAGATATAAAAACCCAGAACTTGGAATGGTTTCCCCATGGACTTGGTTATTGTTGGGTAGAACTGCAGAAAGTGATTAAGAACAGTGATAATTTATTGATCACTCTATTTGCTTTATCTTTAAGCACCACAGTAAGCCAGAGAGGTGTGTGTGGATCCCATTTTGCAAATTAAGAAACAGACTAGAAGAGGTTATGCTAATTGTCCAGAATCACATGACCACAGTCATATAGAAAAGTATTCAGACCCAGGTCTGTCTAAAAACACGTTTGTTCTATGATTAAGGGTACTGTGAATCAAAGAATGAAGCTGAAGACCAATGTTGAATGTTATATTTTCCATGAACTGAAAGATTACCTGGGGAACTTGTGAATAGAATTCTTTACTGTCATTCTTGACATTGTAAGCTTTATAGTAATTTATAGTATAGTCATAAATTTTATAGTATGCTCTGAGCTCTGAGAATTCCCTTGGTGCCCTGGTGGATTAAGTGTTGAGTGAAGAGTGATTTATTTAAGTTTTCAGAGCTGGCAAATGGAACTATTTCTCCTCTATTCCTTGATCATGGATATCTGATATGATTGCCTCCTCTCTTGGGTTCCAGGTGTGTTGGGGTGACTGTCTGGTATCACCAAGATGACGCTCCACGCCACCCGGGCAGCTGCACTCCTTTCTTGGGTGAGTAGTCTTTGTTTGCTGTACTTCTCCAGGAAGCTACCTAGGGGCAGAAGAGGAGTCTTCTAGGAGCCAGGGCTGTGTAAAATCTCAGTTCCAGACTAAGCAAATACAATTTTCCTTTGCCTTTCCCCTTAGGTTTTAAATTTTTTATTTAATTTCATTTGTTTATTTTTTGACAGTGTTGGGGATAGAACTCAGGACTTTGTGCATGCAAGGCACTGTATCACTGAGTTATATACATTCCCTGCCCTCATCTTGGTTTTTTAACTTTTATTATTTCTAAAGATGTTGCCACTGACTGATCCATGCCTCTGCTTTTCTTGCTTAGCATAGGCTTCTCTAAAGTGTATATTCTCTTTGGTCATAAGAAGAGTGGCCACAGGACAGTGTAGAAATTGTCTTCATCTGTTCTCTGTACACATTTATTTACTTATTTATTTTTTGGTACTGGGGATTGAACCCAGGGGCACTTTTGCACTGAGCCTCATCCCCTTTCCTTTTTATTTTTTATTTTGAGACAGGGTCTCACTAAATTGCTTAGGGCCTCACCAGATTTCTGAGGCTGGCCTTGAACTTGTGATCTTCCTGCCTCAGCTTACCATAGTTGCTGGGATTACAGGAATGCGTCACTGCAACTGGCTAGCTGTATACTTTTTTGACTGAAGGGTTGACTGTGAACTTTAGTGACCAATGTTGGCAGAGACTTTGATCTTCAAAGGCCTTTAATCTTCGGACAAGGTTCTTGCTCTCTTTACTATGTTTCTGTCAACTTCCATTGTGTTCCTGCTGCCTTATTGATTACTTCACCAAAATCCTTCTGCTACATCTTTTACACATTTTCCTCCTGAGACAATGGCAAATGAGAAAATAATATCAAGTATTGAGCTTTTAAAGCTACAAACAGAAGAGGCTACGAAGTGTGGTAATTATGAGTATGAGCCTTGGAGTCAATTTGGCTTTAGAATCACAGCTCTGGGCCCTGTGTGACCCAGGGCAGGGTAGCCTCTTAGCATTTCATTTTTAAAGTATGGGGGCAGGGGTTAGTAATACCTCATGAGAGCTGGGCGCGGTGGCGCATGCCCGTAATCTCAGCACTTTGGGAGGCTGAGACAGGAGAATCGTGAGTTCAAAGCCAGCCTCAGCAATGGTGAGGCACTAAGCAACTCAGTGAGACCCTGTCTCTAAATAAAACACAAAATAGGACTGGGGATGTGGCTCAGGGGTCAATTACCCCTGAGTTCAATCCCCAGTACCAAAAAAAAAAAAAAGCTCATGAGATTATTATGAGGATAATGAGATAAAGTGTGTTAAAAAAACTTAGTGCACATACACAAAATCATTTAGCATAGTATCTCAATGAATAATAGATTTTGATACTTAGGAGTGTGGAGGCATGGTAGTTCGCACTTTTCTCTTTTTTTTCAGTACTGGGAATCAACAAATTTGGGGGATGGGGTGTGGTGCTAGGGTTTGAACCCAGGGCTTCAGGTTTACTAGGCAAACTGTACCACTGAGGTACATTCCCAGCCTCTCAATAACTTTTTTTTTAAATTAGAGAAGATTTTAAAGGAATGAATTTTTAATTTCCAAGTAGTGTGGATTTTAATAAGACAGTTGTCTTTACATCAAATCTCTAATCAGGAAATATTTTTAGTGTTTAGAATGTACATTCATAGTCTTCAGTTTCTGAAATGGATGATTGTTCAGTTGTGTAGTTTAAAATTGGTATATTTATATTTCATATTTTTATTGCATTTCATTGTTTTTTATCAGTATCAGAAACATTGACTTCCTCCTACTACTTTTTCCAACAAAAGACTGATTGGCAGCAGCTTGGAAGGCTGAGGCAGGAGGATTGTGACTTCAAAGCCAGCCTCAGCAACTGATCAAGACCCTGTCTCTAAATAAAATATAAAAAGGACTGGGGATGTGGCTCAGTGGTTAAGTGCCCCTGGGTTCAATCCCTGGTGTCAAAACAAAAAAAGGACTGATTGGGTTATGGAAACCTCAAACCACATCTCTACTTCAGAGGGGTAACTACGAATGTTGGAAGTTCCTGTAACCACATTGTTTTATCTTTTTTTTTAATTAAATATTTAAAGTATTAAATATTTAAAATTTTTAGTTGTTGATGGACCTTTATTTATATGTGGTACTAAGAAATTGAACCCAGTGCCTCACACATGCTAGGCAAGCGCTATATCACTGAACAACAACCCAAGCCCTTGTTTTATCTTGATTGATTTACCTATTTATTTGTTCAGGTTCTAGGCTTGTTTTTACAGCAAACACTACCATCACAGAGAATACCCATGACTAGGGGTTTTTTGTTTTGTTTTGTTTTTGGTAATGGGGATAGAATCTAGGGGGGCTTAACCACTGAGCCACATCCCCAGCCCTTTTTTATATTTTATTAGAGACAGGATCTCACTGAGTTGCTTAGCGCCTAGGTATGTTGCTGAGGCTGGCTTTGAACTCATGATCCTCCTGCCTCAGCCTCGTGAGCCATTGAAATTACAGGCATGCACCACTGTGCCCAACTGACTAGTTTTATTTGATAGCAAATAACTTGCCTCAAAATCCATAATACAGTGGCACATGCCAGTAATTCCAGTGACAGGAGAGGCTGAGGCAGGAGGATCACAAGTTCAAGGCCAGCCTTAGCAACTTGGCAAGACCCTAAACTACTTAGTGAGATGCTGCTTCAAAAAAAAAAAAAGGGCGAGGGGGGACTAGGGATGTAGCTCAGTGGTAAAGTTCCCCTGGATTCAATCCCTAGTATATATATAAAAAACTATAATGAATATGCATTAAAATATTAAAGTATATTTAAATAGAATTTTCAATTTAAACAAAACTTGCTCAGCTAAAATGAATTTTGTGAAACTAGCAGCATAAAATGTGACTTATGTGAGTGAGGAGAGTGGCATAGAATATACACATACACATGATAATTAGAGCTGTGGTTTTAAAAAAGTACTAATGGGAAAAATATTCATCAAGGCCCAGGGACGTAGCTCAGTGGTAGAGTGCTTCCCTAGCATGCAGAAGGCCTTGGGTTTCATCCTTTGCTCTGAATCCTGAAAATTCCAAAAATGCATGTATTAAAATACTAGCATGAGTGGGAAGGTTTTTTTGTTTTATAAAATTTCAGTACCATTTTATTAAAGTGTAGCTTGAAATTACTCTGTAAATGGCAGGAAGTAGTGCATCAACTACTGCAGGGATTTTTTTTTTTTTTTTTTTTTTTTGTACTGGAGGTTGAACCCAGGGGAACTTTACCACAGAGCTACATGCCCAGCCCTTTTTATTTTTTATTTTGAGGTAGGGTCTTACTAAGTGACTGAGGCTGGCTACAAACTTGAGATCCTTCTGCCTGAGTCTCCCCAGTCACTGAGAATACAGGTGTGTGCCATCACACCCAGCTATTCAGGCAATTTTAAGATTTGACAATCTTAAGCAATCTGCAGACCTTATAGGTAGGTCTTGGTTTGTCCGGTGAGCTCCATTCTCAGGCCAGCGTTTATACCCTGACTAGAGATGGGAGAGCTTCTCTATTTTCTCACCTTTTTTTTTTTTTTTAAATATTTTTTAGTTATACATAGACACAGTGTCTTTATTTTGTTTATTTATTTTTATGTGGTGCTGAGGATCAAACCCAGTGCCTCACAGGTGAGGGGGAAGCGCTTTGCCACTGAGCCACAACTTCAGCCCCTATTTTCTCACCTTTAAATGATTCTCACTTGATAGCAAAGTAATTAACAGGAAGAAAAAACATACTTTCATATTCAGAAAAGAAACTATTTCTGGATTATTACTTAATTGGTATAAGCAGTGAATCTAGATTACTTAAGTGACTGTAAGTCAGGTAATTGGTAGGATTTTTAGTTCTTTTAGTAAACAAGCATTCATAGGCCTTGAATGTTTTACCTAGATTGCAGGGATTAAAAGGAGATGGAGAGGGGCTGGGTTGTGGCTCAGTGGCAGAGTGCTTGCCTAGCATATGTGAGGCACTGAGTTTGATTCTCAGCACTGCATATAAATAAAATAAAGGTCCATTGACAACTTAAAACAAAAGATGGAAAACTGCAACTTCCGGAGGGGTTTGTGCACCTGGTGCTGGAGCTACCAGGCCCCAAGAGTAGTGAGTGCACCAGCACGTCCCATGGTTCCAACACACTAGTTTTGACTGCCTCATTACCATTTTTTTGCCTGAGGACTGGCTTTACCAAGTGGAATATGCTTTCAAGGCTATAAACCAGGGTGGTCATACATCAGTAGCTGTTAGAGGGAAAGATTGCAGTAATTGTCACACAGAAGAAAGTACCTGACAAATTATTGGATTCCAGCACAGTGACTCACTTATTCAAGATAACTGAAAACATCGGCTGTGTGATGACTGGAATGACAGCTGACAGCAGATCTGAGGTGCAAAGGGCATGGTATGAGGCAGCTAATTGGAAATACAAGTATGGATATGAGATTTCTGTGGCCATGCTGTGTAAAATTGCTGATATTTCTCAGGCCTACACACAGAATGCTGAAATGAGGCCACTTGGTGGTTTTATGATTTTAATTGGTATAGATGAAGAGCAAGGCCCTCAGGTGTACAAGTGTGATTCTGCAGGTTACTACTGTGGGTTTAAAGCCACTGCAGCAGGAGTTTAACAAACTGAGTCAACCAACTTCCTTGAAAAAAAAGTGAAGAAATTTGATTAGACATTTGAACAGGCAGTAGAAACTGCAGTTGCATGCCTGTCTACTGTTACATCAATTGATTTCAAACTTTGAGAAATAGAAGTTGGAGTAGTTACAGTTGAAAATCCTAAGTTCAGGATTCTTACAGAAGCAGAGATTGATGTTCACTGTGTTGCTCTAGCAGAGAGAGACTAGACATTGTCATTAGTTTACCAAATCCATGATGTCATTTACCTGTGTGTTTACTAACAACAAACCAACATTATGGAGGTCCTGGATTTAAAAAGGAACCTCTCTCACTCTTATGACTGAAATAGTTAGGACTCTGTATAAGTAAAAACAGTACTTTTGGGGCGGGGGAACAGAGATGGGAGGCTGGGGTTGTAGGTCAGTGGTAAAGCACTTGCCTGACAAGAGGGACTGGATTTGATCCTTTGAGCTTCAGCACTGCATGAAAATAAATGAATAAAATAAAGGTATTGAGTCCATCTACAACTAAAAATATTAAAAAAAAAGAGAGAGAGAGAGAGAGAGAGATGGGTTTTGGATGCTTTAGTTTCTTTATTTTCACCAGGTTAAAAGGGATCTTGACCTGAAGTTTTCAGTGTCTTCTAGAGAACATAAACTGACCTGCCCTGACCAATTAGATGGAGCTTTTTTCAAAAGATAGTATAAATATATTGTCTTTAAGACTTCAATGAAGCTGGACGCAGTGGCGCAGGCCTGTAATCCCAACACTTTGGGAGGCTGAGACAGGAGAATCACGAGTTCAAAGCCAGCCTCAGCAACGGCGAGGCACTATGCAACTCAGTGAGACCCTGTCTCTACATAAAACACAAAATAGGGCTGGGGATGTGGCTCAGTGGTTGAATACCCCTGAGTTCAATTCCTGGTACCAAAAAAGACCTCAATGAGAGGGCATGTTTTTATATTCCACCCTTAAAAAAACAAACAAAAAATCTTTTTAGCCTATTTTAATTTGGATCCCGTCCAAAAGTCAGTTTTGTTTTGTTTTGTTTGTGGTACTAGGGATCAAACCTAGGGCCTTGATATGCTACTTAAGCACTTTGCCACTGAGCTACATCCTCAGCCCTTTTTATTTTGAGACAGGATCTCAATAAGTTGACCAGCCTGGCCTGGAACTTGTGATCCTCTCACCTCAGATTCTAAAGTAGCTAGAATTACAGGCATGTGCCATCACACCTGGCTTTTAAATGGACATTTATAAACAGTAGATTCTAGTTGTTTGCACATAACTACTTGCTCAAAACAACTGCCTTTCTTAGGCGTGCACGTGCTCTCCCCCCTCCCCTCTTTCTTTTCTCTCCTCTTTGTGATGCATATGTAATTAATTCACATAATTAGCCAACCTTTCCTAAGGTAAACTTAAGCCCAGGCGCCTTCTGAACTTGAGTGCCTACTGAATTCATGTACAGGTTTTCCTGTAGAACTTGATTACATGATTGTCAAATAACCTATGTATCTGATTGATTTGCATGTGACCTCTGGTGAGATTTCTAGTGGTAAAGTGATTTAGATGGATGTCTGAAGCCAAAAATGGGAAGACTGTTGAAGCAGAATTGAGAAGTTTGTCTTCGGGCTTCCTAATTTTTTTCTTCCTCTTAAAAAAATTTTTTTTTTATTATCTTGTTTTCACAATTGTTTCTCCCTTTTCCTCTTACGCAAAGTTTGATGTCTGGAAAGAAGTTTTAAAATGCATTACTAAGATTTTATATCCATGAGGGAGTATAAACATTTAATGTTCTGAAAAAATGTTACAAATTTCAAGAGCTACAAAGGGTTGTCATAATAATTCAAGAGCTAGAGTTGTAATACAAATATTCAATAGATACAGAGTAACAATGTAAACATAGAAGAGATACAAAGGGCTATAATGTAAAAAGCCTTTCTTTTATCTACCTCAGGCTCTCTGCCATCAAGTCTCTCTCTCTGGAGGCAGTGGTACCACCAGTTTCTTGTGAATCCTTTCAGAGCTATTTTATGCTGGTTTTTAAGCATGCCCTAGGGCTGGGACGTCCTGTGAGAGCATAGGCTCTATTAGTTGAAGCCTAGGACTCTAGTGGTAGAACTCAGGGGGCTGTGACTCAGGCACATTCACTAAGTGGGTGGGCGCAGCAGCATTCCTTTGCTGAAATTAAAAACCCTGAAGTTATATGTCCCTTCATTCCTATAGGCTACAACAATAGGCACTCTCAGTGAGCAGGGAGGAACTAGCATCTGGAAAAGGAGCAAATATGGTTCTGGCATTTCTAATGGTCTCACCAGGCTCTTCTCTTTGGCTCACAGGTGAATAGTCTGCATGTGGCTGACCCCGTGGAGACTGTGCCTCAGCTCCAGGACTGCAGCATCTTCATCAAAATCATTAATAACATGTGAGTAGTATGCACCACTTCACTCTCTAGCCAATCTGGGGAAACTGATTGCCCAGGTGGGGGTCTCCATTTGTTTGCCTGACAGGCTGTGACCAGAAAGCAGGGGCGGTACTGGGTGGGCCCAGAGGCTAGCACATATTGACCTTCTCCTCCAGCCACTGGGCCTCTTGGTGGGAGAGGGTTAGTCTTGTCTCATCTAAAGGCTTCCTCACTTTTGCACAGAAGGGCCTTCAAGAGCCCACCTGAGGCTGCCAATCCTCTTGTCTCAAAAAGAGTCTTCTGTAACCCTCTTTTCTTGAGTCATCCCTACCTTCTCTCACAATCCCTTTTTGCAATTTCCAGGGCCAGGAATAGGAAAACTGAAGCTATTACTTCTGGAAGTTAGTGTAGTATGGATACACCCCTTCCTAAACCATTCTGACATTTCTGGGTTTTTTGTTTTTGGCACTGGGGATTGAACTCAGGGGTACTCGGCCACTGAGCCACATCTGCAACCCTATTTTTGTGTTTTAGGTAGAGACAGGGTCTCACTGAGTTGCTTAGTGCCTCGCTGTTGCTGAGGCTGGCTTTGAACTTGCGATTCTCCTGTCTCAGCCTCCCTAAGTGCTGGGATTATAGGCGTGCGACACTGTGTCGGCTATTTCTAGGGTTTTTATCTGCTCCATTAACTTGTTTTGTTAGGTTGATTAGCTTTGGAGAGGCTTTATTGTTGTCTTATAGCCAGGATCCTAGTTTAGCCTCTCTGTTTAATGTCTGTGTTTCCTTTCAACATCAGTTATCTGTGGAAATCAAGGATGCTGGGCCTTCTTTTCATCATACCTCTCAGGGACCACACAGAAATCGGTCAAGCTATAGACCATTTTATTAAGCTCATATACTTTGTCCTTAACTCTCAAGAATTAAAGAGGGTGAAGCCAACCTTTCCTCATTTCCTTGTCCTATAGGGAACATTAGAAGCTACCCATAAAATAAGGAATTGAGAAGATCGTGATGGAGAGGACTCCCCTCTTCCCCTGCTCCTTTTTTTTTAAAGCTCAGCAGAACGTGAGCCCCAGGCTAAGGATAGACTGAAGTGTTGAGGGTGTTTGTGTGCTGCACATGGCAGTTAGGAACTGATGCCAGGCAGTCACATCTCTGTGAAGCAGTTGACCACCCATTCATTGGAAGCAGCTCATTGACAGGGGAAAGAAGGCAGAACTGGGTTTATCAAAGGCAGAGACTGTCTCATTCATCTTCCCACGTAGCTTAGGAGAGCACATTGGTTAGGTTTTAAGCAGTGTTTGAGTAGATGATTGCGTGAAGATGGAGCTGACATTCTTTATCAGCAAAGTCCACAGGGGCTGAGCAGTTCAGGACAGATGAGTCCACTAGAGTGGTTTTTATAATGTCTTTTGAAATGTCTGGTGATGGTGGGCTGTCTTACAGAATTTTTAAAACTTTATATATCTCTGACCAACACCTGCTTTGATGCCTTTGAAAGAAGTCACTTTTTGGGGGGGTACCGGGGATTGAACTTAGGAGTACTTGACCCCTAAGCCATATCTCCAGCCCTATTTTTGTGTTTTATGTAGAGACAGGGTGTCACTGAGTTGCTTAGCACCTGGCCATTGCTGAGACTGGCTTTGAACTCGCGATTCTCCTGTCTCAGCCTCCCAAAGTGCTGGAATTACAGGCGTGTGCCACCACGCCTGGCAGAAGTCACTGTTCTTATTTTGGTCCAGAGGCTGCCATAGTCTCTTCCTCTTACCCAGACAGTGCATCTCAGCATCTTTTTTTTTTTTTTCCAACTTTATTTAATTTATTTATATATTTTGTATGTGGTACTGAGGATTGAACCCAGTGCCTCACACGTGTGAGGCAAGTGCTCTACCACTGAGCCACAACCCCAGCCATCTCAGCATCATCTTGGGTTCCTCTCTCTGGCATTGATTTCTAGTAGGTTGTGTCCTCTTCATTTATCTTTTAAAAGAAGACTTTTTGCATCCCTTCCTCTGCCTCGTTCTGGATACATCTCCTCCTTCCAGTCCATTCCTGTATATGTAAGGAATCTTTCTCATATCCTGCTTTCATTGTGACACTTCAGCGACTCTCACTGATAGTAGATGGAAATTAAAACCTTTAGCCTGATGGTCAAGATCTTTCATCAAGCTGAGTGTGGTGTCATGTACCTGTAGTTCAAGCTACTTGGGAAGCTAAGCAGAAGGGAGGTGAGGCCAGCCAGAGCAAGGTAGCAAGACAGTGTCACCAAAAAAAAAAAATCTTCCGTCAGCTTCTATCAAGGGTTTGTTTCCTCTCACCAGTCTTATTTCTGGCTTAGTTCTCTTTCCCCATCCCATCCCATGATTTTGATCCTGCAGAAATATCTAAGTTCTAGATTTTGTTAATTGCATCATCATGGTGCTGCTTTAACTTATTGCTCTGTTCCTCCTGCTGCCTGTAAACTGATAATTAGATCTCAGTTTGATTAATTAAAAACAATTTTTTTGCAAGGCTGCTTCATAGATGGGGTTGTATATCACCTATAAATCAGCAGTTTCAACTCCTAACAAAAATAATTCTTTTGTAAATCCTAATGAAGTGGTAGATCCAGATACCTCTCATCAGTGGCTGGTAAACCCACTACATCCCAGCCCTTTTTTATTTTTAGTTTTGAGACAGGGTCTCATTCAGTTGCATAGGGCCTTGCTAAATTGCTGAGGCTGACCTTGAATTTGCGATCCTCCTGCCTCAGTCCCTTAAATTGCTGGGATTACAGGTGTGTGCCATCATTCCTGCCTGGCTATTGCATTTTTTTTTTTTTTGGTACTGGGTGTTGAACTCGGGCACTCACCCACTGAGCCACATCGCCAGCCCTATTTTGTATTTTATTTAGAGACGGTCTTACTGAGTTGCTTAGTGCTTCACTTTTGCTGAGGCTGGCTTTGAACTCATGATCCTCCTGTGCTGGGATTACAGGCGTGCACCGCTGCACCTGGCTGGCTATTGCATTTCTTTTTTTTTTGGTACTGGAGATTGAACTCAGGGGCACTCGACCACTGAGACACATCCTCAGCCCTATTTTGTGTTTTTTATGTAGAGACAGGGTCTCACTGAGTTGCTTAGCACCTCGCCGTTGCTGAGGCTGGCTTTGAACTCGCGATTCTCCTGTCTCAGCCTCCCTAAGTGCTGGGATTACAGGCTTGCGCCACCGCGCCTGGTTTGGCTATTGCATTTCTGATACTGATTCTGGGACTAACCTAAATCAGAATCCTTGTTCTCAGTGGGAGGCAGTGGAGGATGGCAGGGTTGGTGGGCAGATTGAAGCTGTGGGAATTGAATAGTGTTGGGTCCCTTGACCACTTGGCCATCTCTGTGGGAAACTACATTGGCATTAAAGCTTCTGATAATTTTCTTTCTTGTTCTTGTGCATGTGAACAGCCAAAAGCAAAAGGATGTCCCATATCTTTGACAGCTTGAATAGCAAAATTGATAGGAGTTATTTTGCCAGCAAACCTAAAGCCCTGATGTTTGTCTTACTGATATTGACCTCTGCTCTTCTCAGTAGAAAGCATGTCAAGTCAGCCCGAGGCATTGAGCACCTGCTAGACTCTTCTAATTCTCAGCTGGCACACGGAACTAGTGCGGGTATGATCCCAGTGCTGTAGGAATACCTGAGAAGGGCAGTGCAGGCGTGAGTAGCTATAGTTGTGGATGACTTCCTGACAGATGAAATGAACACAATTGTAAAGGAAGGGCTGGATTTTTCCAGGACTACCATTTTCTAAAGCATGTTCTGCTTAACTTACACCAAGGGCTTAGTGTGAAAAAAGGTTTGTGGTCAAACAGGTTTAGGAAATTGTATTATATTCTCTTCTGCAGTTTGGCTTAACTGAGCATTTTTTCAAACAATTAACAAGAGAACCCTCTTTTTATTGTATTTAATGGAATTCATGAGATAAATAATATTTTACATGGGGGCAAGAATTCCTTATATTCCAGCAGTGGGGTGGGCAGGGAAGATGGCTCATTTAGGAGTTGGTGAGGTTAGTGCTTCCTCAGGAGCTTAAGTCTATAATCTCTGAGTCCCTAATCTCAGACCAGCCATCCAGAATGCATGTTGCAAGGCTCTACTTGGAAGAAACCTTGGCAGTCATACGGGAGATGGGAGGAGGGTATCTCTGGCAAGAGAAGGTTCTAGGGCCTATCCTGTCCTCCAGAAAGTTGGTTGAGATGTGAGGATTCAGATTCAGAGAGCCAGTACACAAGCTGCAGCCTAGATATAAAAGGCAGCTTTCTACCTTGAGTGTGATTTCACCTATTTCAGAGGTGAAATGACAGTCACCTCTGAAAATGAACCTGCAGCTTGAGCCTGCACCCAAGGCCTAGGGCCCTGGCTGTGTGACAGCTCCCCCTGCTGCCTCTATCTTCTCACTTCTCTCTTTGTACTTCACCTTTCCACTTCAACAAGCGAGGAAGGCAAGGCCTGCCAATCAAGAATGATTGCTCAGGCACCTCTGGGAGTTGTTAGCCATCTTAGCGTTCAGCCTAGCGTGTGAACTTTGCCCAATCACTTCAGAGCCTTGCTCATATTATTCCTTCAGTTCTGGGCCCCGTTTTCCCTTCCCATGGGCCTCTGTTTTCCAGATTTACTGATATTTTAGGGTTGAGCCACTGTAGAATATTTAATGTAGCTTCCTATCTATTTGTACCTCCTCCACCTCCTCATGGCCCCCTTCCTACAGAGCTTTTTCATATATGCAAATGGATGGCAGAATGCCATCTTTTTCAGGAGCATTCCATGCCTCTAGTCCCCACTTCTCACCTACCACAGTCATCTGTATTAGTGTTGTACTTTTCACCTGCTTCCAGGATCTGGTTTGGTTCTCTTCCAGATCCACTGTAAACCAAGCCCTGAAGAGAAGGGAGGTAGTATATAATGGAGGAGACAAAGATCACTGAGTCCTCTGGTTCTAATACTTGCTCTTTTTCTAGCCACAACACTGAAGAGGGGCAGCAAATCCTAAAGCAGCCGGTTCCGGAGAGACTGAACTTTGTGTGCAGTTTTCTGCAGAGTAAGTGACTTTCTTATCTAGCTAGGTAGCTCCCAATCCCAGGATTTGGGAGTCCAAAGGAACCAGTTATGGTTATCTGGAGTCAAAAGATTCAGGGCTATCTGCTCTAACATAGAGTCGAATACAGCTGGGTCAGCTTCAAGAGAGATCTCCTCCAGTCAGTGTAAGAAGCATTTCTCTTGAGTTCCAGAGTCCACCCAGATCCAAATAGAGTAGAGCGTGACTTTTTTTTTTTTTTTTTTTGGATACTGGGGATTGAACCCAGGGATGCTTAACCACTGAGCCACATCCCCTTGTATTTTATTTAGAGACTGGGTCTCACTGAGTTGCTTAGGGCCTTGCTAAGTTGCTGAGGCGAGTTTTGAACTTGCAATCCTCCTGCCTCAGCCTGTGGAGCTGCTGGGATTTTAGGCATGTGCCACTGCACCCGGTAGAGGGTCACTTTTTGGCACTCATTACCTTGGGCACCTGTTCACTGATTTTGAGGAGATAGAAAAGGGAAGGATCCATGTTACTCTCCAAGAAAAGCAGTTTTTGTTGATAATTGCTTGGATGATAGATTTAGGAGTAGAGGTCAATTTAGGTCGAGATCTTGGCTCTGCTCACTGCCTTGTACCTTTCTGGACATGGGTTCTCTGTGTGTAGTATAGCGAGAAGGATAATTGCTCTTCAGGTTGATAGGAAGATGAAATAAGGACACAGATTGAAACTCTAGCACAGTGCTTGTCAGCTCCCCTCCCTGGTCCAGCCTTGGACTATAGAGTTACTACCTTTGACATGGGTAGCTGTCTACCATCGCTACCTCAAGAGAATGATAGGGAAGGTGAGAATCTATCTAGATATAAAGCAAGGTGTTAAGCTAGGCATGGTGCATATGCCTTTAATCCTAGCTACTTCAGAGGCTGAGGTAGGAGGATTAA
This sequence comes from Xerus rutilus, assembly GCA_028644305.1. Classification (NCBI taxonomy): domain Eukaryota; kingdom Metazoa; phylum Chordata; class Mammalia; order Rodentia; family Sciuridae; genus Xerus; species Xerus rutilus. Next base: position 53,239,695 of record CM053399.1, on the reverse strand, counting down.
AGTTTGAGGCCTGTCTTAGCAATTTAGCATGACCCTGTCTCCAAATAAAAAAAAAAAAAAGGGCTGGGGATTTAGCTTAGTGGTAGAACGCTCCTGAGTTCAATCACCATTACTGCAAAAATTAAAACAAAAAACCAAACCAAACAAAAAACCCCATGGCATTAATAATTTGAGCCTAGACTTTCTGTAGCATAGGAGTCAGGTGTCCCCAGTCACTCTACTCTGACTCAGTTGCTGGCTGCTTCTGTGGCCTTAGTTGGAACAGGATTCTGGCATGACTTGGGATCTCTGAGCTCCCTCTGTGGTGCTAAGCAGGAGTTGTAAATGGGTAGGTGAGTGCAGTGTCCTGACACAGTGGCTGTGAATCCCCAGCATGCTTTCTTCTTGCGTGTACCTGGATTTCTGGGACTGACTCAGGATAGAATTGACTTTAGATGGGAGTGTAAGGCAGGGAAGAGAGGAGGACATGGGAATAAGAAGTCCTGGATCGCATGTTCCCCTCAGATACTGTAGTTCTACTTCTCAGACTCAGGGATTTTAAGGAAATTCACTCTGTTTTCTACATTGTCCCTCCAGAAAATCGAAAACCTCGCTCTTCTCCAGAATGCCTGGTGTCTGTGCAGAAAGTGATGGAGGGGTCAGAGCTGGAACTGGCCAAGGTACCCGTGGAATACCAGACTAGGGCAGGGGTAGTGGTGGTGCTAAGGGACCTGCAGGGCTGCCTTTTAACCCAAGGGGAAGTGGAGATAAAGGAGCTTTATTTCTGGGGCTCTTAGAAGTTGGAGGTAGGACCAAGTAACCAACTGTCTGAACCAGTTTCACCCAAGGATTCTAGGAGCCCGTGGTCTTCTGATAAAGATGTTTACTAGACCAACACTGAGGGCGTCCATGGAGTTAGGTCTCCCCCTGCAATCATTTTTTTTTTTTTAAGCTCAATATATTTTATTCCCTCTCCCATTTCCTAGTGCTAGCCTATGGAGGGTGCTTCAGGCTTTAAACCCACGCTTCTATGAGTCCAGAAATTTAGCATACAGTAGTTCTGGCACCCAGATTTTTATACAGTTTGCATTGAGTTCTTGGAAAAAAAAGAAAAGTAAAAGAAAAAAAGTATCTGCTAGGGTTGTTAAGAATGGTGGCCTGGAACTACTAATTTTAGGAGTTTTGGAAGAGTCTCAGGTATAGCTGAGTCCCCAGAACAGCCCTGAGTGTAAACACGGGGTAGAGAGATCGCGCTTCTCAATGACTGCTTCCTGTTTGGCTTTTAGATGACCATGCTACTGTTATACCACTCAACTATGAACTCTAAAAGCCCCCGGGACTGGGAACAATTTGAATATAGAATTCAGGTAAGCTCATGCACTCCACTGGCAGGCCCAGCCCTCACTCCTTCATAAGTGAATAAAATAAAGATTCTTCAACAACTAAAAAAATATTTAAAAAAAAAAGTTAATGGTGATTGTAATGACAACTGTTCATTATAGAATATATTGAGAAGCCCAAAGAGGGACATAACACTTGCCAATAATCTCAGGCCCAAAGGTAACTGCTAACTTTTTTGGTACCAGGGATTGAACCCAGGAGCACTTCATTTTTCACTTTGAGACAGGGTCTTGCTAAGTTGCTGAGGCTGGCCTTGAACTTGTGGTCCTCCTGCCTTAGCTTCCCAAGTTGCTAGAAAATAGGTGTGTACCACTGTGCCCAACCAACTTGATAACTTTTTAAAGGATAGACTTCCAGGGTTTTGTTTTTGCTTTTGTTTTTTTTTCTTTCCTTTTTTTTTTTAATGTTACTGGGGATTGAACTCAGGGGCACTTGACCACAAGCCATATCCCTAGCCCTATTTTGCGTTTTATGTAGAGACAGGGTCTCACTGAGTTGCTTAGCGCCTTGCCATTGCTGAGGCTGGCTTTGAACTCATGATTCTCCTGTCTCAGCCTCCCTAAGTGCTGGGATTACAGGCTTGCGCCACTGCCACCAGCTGCTTTTGTTTTCTTTTAGTGTTCATATATTTAACTGTAGCTTGTGTATCAATAATATGTAGCAATTATTCTGACTGTGTGTGTGTATGTAACTGTCACTCCATCTCATTCTTTCCTCTATTTGGATCATCTGAAAGAGGCCAACATAGTTATGTGTAAAAGCTTTCTGGCTGTCACCTTCCCTGAAGTCAGTTAGGAAGTGAGGTTCATTAGGAATTCTGACTCTGGATGTATCCTCCGGGGAGGCAGAAGGGGATGGAGAAAGTGGAGTGAACATATTTGTAACTGAGTGTCATAGACTGGGTTGTGATACTTTGGGTCTGATAGGACTAACACTGGAAGCCAGCAGGCTCCTGGGCTCAGGAGAACCTGTGACTAGCACTAGGGATGGAGCCCTGAGGCTCCCTCCAGAGGTCTCTTTAACACCTCAGTGATGCTCCTGTCCTCCCTCTGTATTGCAGGCTGAGTTAGCTGTCATCCTTAAGTTTATGCTGGACCATGAGGATGGGCTAAACCTTACTGAGGACCTAGAGAACTTCTTGGAGAAAGGTGAGTAGAGACCCTTCTGAGGTTCCCCTCATCTCTGAATAGGTACTGCTGGGATCCTGGTTGTGGACAAGGATATGTTGAGTGGGGGACAGGTTGTTTCCCTGACACAGGGCACAGAGTTGGTGCTTAGGAAGGGTGTGTATAAAGGATCAGGTGGTTCCTGGGCCATGTCACCATCATGTCAGTTCCTGTGGAGCTCCTGCTGCCGCCTGGTAGTAGTTCAGTAGGGTACTTATAGGTGATGATGTCTACTGTTAGGGTGATCTCAGTCCCCCACATACATACTTTTTTTTTTTTTTTTTTTTTGAGATGGGGTCTAAGTTGCCTGGGCTGACTTAAAACTTTTGATCCTCCATTCTCAGCCTCCCAAGTTACTGAGATTACAGGCACATACACTCATGACTGGCTTCTCCTTTTTTATTTTTTAAAGCTGGGGATATGCAGTCTTTTTAAAGAAGGTTTTCTTTTAATGAGGTTCATGTTCTACATGGAAGGCAGGTACATAAATCAGTCAGTATGATTAGGAATGTAAGTATGGAATATGTCCCATGTCTTGTTGGCCTTCTGATGAAGGGGTTAGCTGGTGATGGTAGGAATCTTAAGACAGAGGTCTGGGCAGGTTCTCTTCTGGGTATTAAGTTTGGTGATCCTCAAATTCATGTTCATGAGATCTTCAGGTAGAGATATTAGAAACATGAGTCTGGAATGCAGGAGAGAGCGCTGAGCCAGATAAGAGTTTGTAGGTCAGCATGTGGATGGCTGTGGAAGCTATGAGTACTGTGGACAGAGGCCCCACCTGACGTTTGGGAAAAGGGGTGGAGGGTGGGTACAGGAGGGAGGTGAGTAATTAGAGGTAGAAGAGGCCTGTGAACATGGTCATAGAACCAAGGGAAGAGAAGGTTTTGAGAAGGAGGATGTGCTGGTGGTATAAGAGCTCAGAGTAGAAGAATCTGAAGGCCAGTGGTTCCCCTACAAGAGGCTGATGGGGGCTACCAGGAGATTCTGAGCAGGGATCTCAACCTGCCTGTGCTGTGCTGTGCTGACTTGAGAGAAAAGCATCAAGTACTTGGTCATTTCTGAGCATGGAGGACACTCTCATTCTGTGCACTTTCTGAGCAGTCATGCTCTGAGGAAGTGGAAGACCCTCTGGGGTCAGGGTCTGCCTGGTGTCTCCCTCTAGTTTCTGCAGATTCACACCCCTTAAGGTGCAGTCTCACACTGCATTAACATGCAAATCTGTAACTCCAGTACTAACCTTTGTTGGTTTGTCTATTTCTTACTCCTAGTTCCTGTCTCTTCCACCTGTTCCAGCACCATCTCTGAAGAGCTCTCCCCACTCAGCCACCAGGCCAAGAGGGAGGTTCGCTTCCTAGAGCTACAGAAGGTTGCCTCCTCCTCCAGTGGGAACAAGTATGTTCTGGGCCTGCCTTTCTGGGAGGGGTCTCAGCATCCATGCCACCCTTAGATCTTTGCCTTCTGAAGGCTAAGTTGACCAGCATCTTCTGTCACCAGGGAGTACAGGTCTGAGATCTCTTCACGTGATCTGGCACTAATTGGGATACTGGTTGGGATCTGTCATAGGCAAGCCTCCCTCAAAGGCAGTTCTCTGTTTATGAAATTCCTTCTTCCTTGGAGACAATAGTAAAGTTCCTTCTCTCAGTGCCAGTTTGCAGAGGGGAAGAGAATATGTTTCCCTTCTACCCAGCAAAGAAACTAAGGCATGGAGATGGCAGAAGACGAGTTTTTTCCAGGTCATGTCCTGAGACAAGAGGGAGCACTGCAAACAGCCCCTGTGCAGGGGTCTCCCAGCCAGTTCCCACAGCACCTACCCTGCTCCCCCATAACTGGCTGATGCTGATTGCTTTGTATCTTGAGCTCTCATCCTGAAATCTGGGCTGTCTTCTTCCTCAGCTTCCTCTCAGGTTCTCCAGCCTCTCCCATGGGTGACATCCTGCAGACCCCACAGTTCCAGATGAGACGGTTGAAGAAGCAGCTTGCAGATGAGAGAAACAATAGAGATGAGCTGGAGCTGGAGCTGGCTGAGAGCCGTAAGCTCCTCACTGAGAAGGGTAGGTGTGTGGCACACTACGATGTGAGGAAATGGGCAGCATCTAGGATCTTCCTTGAAGGAAGCTCTGGATGATGGCTTAGCCTCCATGTTGTCCCCTCTCCTGGTGCTTTGGAACCTAATTAGAGCTCAATCCTGGGCTGACCTCCTGGAAGCCAGGTTCTGTCCTTGTCCTCGTGCTCCCTTTCCTCTTGATTGGATGCCGTGTGCCTGTTCTGCCTCTCCCTGCACCATAGTGCTGTGCTGACTCTCCTCTCCTTCCCCGCTTGGGGCAGACGCACAGATCGCCATGATGCAGCAGCGCATTGACCGCCTTGCTCTGCTGAATGAGAAGCAGGCAGCCTGCCCACTGGAGCCCAGGGAGCTTGAGGAGCTGCGTGACAAAAATGAGAAGTATGGTTCTCCCTCTTCTCCTTCATCCCCAGTCCCCCTCTGCCCCCAGTGAGGGCCACTGTCCTCATGGCATCCTCCCTGGCAGCCTCACCATGCGGTTGCACGAGACTCTGAAGCAGTGCCAGGATCTGAAGACAGAGAAGAGCCAGATGGATCGTAAGATTAACCAGCTTTCTGAGGAGAATGGAGACCTTTCCTTTAAGGTGAGGGTGGGGCTGGCCCATGCAGGGAGGCTCCTCAGGGATGAGGTGATCTGGAAGGCTGGCTAAGAGGATTGAGAAGATTCCCAGCATGTGGCTCAGGCTTCATCTTTCCCGAAACTCCTTTGCTCCTTTCCTATGCCATAATTGTCTGCTGCTGGGGTACTCATTTAAAAGTAACCCTAAGTTTTGCTGTGTGGTCCTGAATTAGAGGTGTGATCAGTTGTGATTGGTTCAGAAAGGGGAGAGATCATGGGAGGCACCGAGCCCCTGGGCATCAGGGAGCTCATCTGCTGGTTTGGGCCTTGGCTGATGGGATTTCCTCTCATGTCTCAGCTGCGGGAGTTTGCCAGTCACCTGCAGCAACTTCAGGGGGCCCTCAACGAACTAACAGAGGAGCACAGCAAGGCCACTCGGGAGTGGGTGGAGAAGCAGGCCTGTCTCGAGAAGGAGCTCAGCACAACCCTGCAGGACAAGGTAACTCACTGCAGTGGAGTCAGTGCCATAGTCTGGACCTGATGTGTAGAGCTGAGCTCAGCTTACTGCTGGGCTCTGCTGGGCCTTTGGGAAAGAAGCTGCTTTCTGTTCAGGGTTTCATAGTAGTTATAATGGAAAGATGTGGACTTAAGTCCAGGACACCTTGAATCCTGTCTGCTACTTACAAGCTATGGTTCTTGGACAACTTAATCAATTTCACTTTCTAAGCATCCCTTCCCTAAAAGAATAATAAATTTGTCTCTAATCCTAGCAGTACAGGAGGCTGAGGCAGGAGGATCCCAAGTTCAAGACCAGCCTCTGCAACTTAGCAAGACTTTATTTCAAAATCAAAAATAATAAGGGGTGGAGATGTAGCTTGGTGTTCAGGCACCCCTGTTTTAATTCCCCAGTCCTGAAATTTAAAAAAAGAAGAGGTAATAATAACAACTAGCTGTCTCATCAACTATTATGGGATAATATATATAAAGCATTTGCCACATTGTGAGAGGTAAGTAAGCTCTCAGTGGGTTTGTTGCTATTTCAGGTAGGTTATTTTGTATCTGAAATGCTTGGGACCAGAAATGTGTCAAACTTTTGACACATTATGTAAATATGTATGTAAAAACTTTCTGATTTGGGAATATTTACATACACTTTGTGGGTTGAGTATCCCATAAAGTTTACATAAAATTGTCCCAGATATTTGAGATGCTCCAAAACCCAAAACTTGGGGTTCAGAAAGTTGTGGATTTTGGAGCATTTCAAATTTTAGATTTCCAGATTAGAGATATTCAGCCTAAATTATTTATTGTTGCTGTTTTACCCAACTCTGCGACTTGTTAACCAAGTAGCCCTTGGGCAAGGCACTTAGCACCTGAGCTCCAGATTCTTGTCTGTGTAGAAGAGGGACAGTAACAACTCCCTCCCAGACTTCTGGATGGATTAAGAGTTCAAAGATGCACCTGGTACAGTGCCTGGTACCCAACCAGCAATGGTGGGGAAGGTGGGGGGTTGTGGCTGCTGCTAGTGTTGATGCCCAGGGACTATTTTTAAACTGGTGGTGGCTTGGATAATCTGAGGATCAAGGCTTGTCTGAGAAAGGGGTTATGGTACTGAGATTGGTCTCTTGGTACTGAAATTGTAAGCTTTGCAGTGTTGGAGAAGTAGTGTGTAGTCCACATTGTTACTTAATTCAGCTCAAGAACTAGGTTTAGAAAGTCAGGTCCCCCATGGGCTCAGCTCCATGGTTCCTAAAGTTCTTTCCCCCAGGCCAGGGCATAGAGGTATCATCTTGGTATCAAAATGATAGGGTCACATGTTTAGGGGATGTTTGTGATCATCTGGTGCCTGTTCCACCTCTCTGTTCATGAGTCTCTTGTTTACTTCCAGAAATGTCTTGAAGAGAAGAATGAAATCCTTCAGGGAAAACTTTCACAGCTGGAAGAACGTTTGGCCCAGCTGCAGGAGAACCCCCCTCAGGAGAAGGGCGAGGTGTTGGGTGACGTCTTGCAGGTAGGAACACATAGGAGCAGGCAGTAAGACCTGCATGCTGGGGTTGGTTCCTGTGCTCCTCAGTTCCCAGATGGGGCATGGTGACTGAAGACTCCTGCTGATCCCTACTGGTCTCCTCTCTCACCAGCTGGAAACTCTGAAGCAAGAAGCAGCCACTCTTGCTGCAAACAACACCCAGCTCCAAGCCAGATTGGAGACGCTGGAGAGTGAGCAGGGCAAGCAAGAAGCCCAGCTGCTGGCTGAGCGTGGCCGTTTTGAAGAAGAAAAGCAGCAGCTGGCCAGCTTGATTGCCGACCTGCAGAGCTCTATCTCCAACCTTGGCCAAGCCAAAGAGGAGCTAGAGCAGGCCTCCCAGGCTCAGGAGGCCCGGCTGACCGCCCAGGTGGCCTCTCTGACTGCAGAACTCACCACACTCAATGCCACCCTACAGCAGCAAGACCAAGAACTGGCCAGCCTGAAGCAGCAGGCCCAAAAGGAGCAGGCCCAGGTAGCACAGGTCCTCCAACAGCAAGAGCAGGCCTCCGAAGGCCTCCGCCACCAGGTGGAGCAGCTGAGCAGCAGCCTGAAGCAGAAGGAGCAGCAGTTGGAAGAGGCAGCTAAGGAGCAGGAGGCAACCAGGCTGGACCACGCCCAGCAACTGGCCACTGCTGCCGAGGCACGAGAGGCCTTTTTAAGAGAGCGGGATATGGCTCACCAGCAGCTAGAGGCATTGGAGAGGGAGAAAGCTGCCAATCTAGAGATTCTGCACCAGCAACTTCAGGCTGCTAATGAAGCCCGGGACAGTGCCCAGGCCTCAGTGACACAGGCCCAGCAGGAGAAGGTAGAGCTAAGCCAAAAGGTGGAGGAACTCCATGCCCGCATTGAGGCAGTCCATCAAGAGCGGCATGAGGTCCAGGCCCAGGTGGCATCGCTTGAGGCCCAGCTGAAGGCTGAGCAACAAAAAGCCACTGAGAGAGAAAGGGTGGCCCAGGAGAAGGGACAGCTCCAAGAGCAGCTCCGGGCCCTTGAGGAGTCCTTGAAGATCACTAAGGGTAGCCTTGAAGAGGAGAAGCGCAAGGCCACAGATGCTCGAGAGGAACAGCAGCGCTGCATCTCTGAGCTGGAGGCAAAGTCCCGAAGCCTGGTGGAGCAGTGTAAGCAGGAACGGAAGGAGCTAGAAGAAGAGAAGGCTGGGCGTAAGGGGCTGGAGGCCCGATTACAACAGCTTGGGGAGACCCATCAGGCTGAGGTTGAAGCCCTACGGCGGGAGCTGGCAGAGACCATGGCATCCCAGCGCAGGGCTGAGAGTGAATGTGAGCAGCTAATGAAGGAGGTAGCTACCTGGCGGGAGCGATTTGAGGATAGCCAGCAAGAGGAGGCACAGTATGGTGCCATGTTCCAGGAACAGCTAATGACCCTGAAAGAGGAGTGTGAGAAGGCACGCCAGGAGCTGCAGGAGGCAAAGGAGAAGGTGGCAGGGATAGAGGCCCACAGTGAGCTCCAGCTTGGCCGACAGCAGAGTGAGCTGGCCCAGCTCCATGCCAACCTGGCTAGGGCCCTTCAGCAGGTCCAGGAGAAGGAGGTGAGGGCCCAGAAGCTGGCAGATGACCTCTCTGCTTTGCAGGAGAAGATGGCTGCTACTAGCAAGGAAGTGGCCCGCCTGGAGGCCTTGGTGCGCAAGGCGGGTGAGCAGCAGGAAACAGCCTCCCATGAGCTACTGAAGGAATCCCCAAGGGCTGGAGACAGACAGTCTGAGTGGCCAGAAGAGCAGCAGGGACGGCAGTTCTGTAGCACACAAGCAGCATTGCAGGCCATGGAGCGGGAGGCAGAGCAAATGGGCAGTGAGCTGGAGAGGCTGCGGGCTGCACTGATGGAGAGCCAGGGGCAGCAGCAGGAGGAGCGTGGGCAGCAGGAGAGGGAGGTGGCGCGGCTGACCCAGGAGCGGGGCCGGGCCCAAGCTGACCTTGCCCGGGAGAAGGCAGCCAAGGCCGAGCTTGAGATGCGGCTGCAGAATGCCCTCAATGAGCAGCGTGTGGAGTTTGCTACCCTACAAGAGGCACTGGCCCGTGCCCTGGCAGAAAAGGAGGGCAAAGACCAGGAGCTGGCTGAGCTTCGTGGGCAGGAGGCAGCCCAGAGAACAGAGCTGAAGGAACTTCAGCAAACCATGGAGCAGCTGAAGACACAGCTGGCTAAGAAGGAAAAGGAGCACCAGCAGCCTGTAGGCGTGGCCAGTGGAGAAGATACTTCTGGTCCAGGAGCCCAGGTGAAGGCTACTGGAGAGAAAGAGTCATCAGGTCCTGAGCTGGAGACACTGCGGGCAGAGGTGAGCAGGCTGGAGCAGCAGCGCCGGCAGCAGCAGGAGAAGGCTGATGACCTGGCGCGTAGCCTGGAGTGTGAACGTGCCTCCAAGGCTGAGCGGGACAGAGCCCTGGAGACTTTGCGGGGCGAGTTGGAGGAAAAGGCCCGGGAGCTGGGGCACAGTCAGGCCACCTCAGCTTCAGCCCAGAGGGAGTTGACCACCCTCCGTACCAAGGTCCAAGACCATAGCAAGGCTGAGGAGGAGTGGAAGGCCCAGGTGGCCCGTAGCCAGCAGGAGGCGGAAAGGAAAAGCAGCCTCATCAGCAGCTTGGAGGAAGAGGTGTCCATCCTGAACCGCCAGGTCCTGGAGAAGGAGGGGGAGAGCAAGGAGTTGAAGCGGCTGGTTATAGCCGAGTCAGAGAAGAGCCAAAAGCTGGAAGAGAGGCTGCGCCTGCTCCAGGCAGAGACAGCCAGCAGCAGTGCCAGAGCTGCAGAACGCAGCTCTGCTCTTCGAGAGGAGGTGCAGAGCCTCCGGGAGGAGGTGGAGAAACAGCGAGTGGCTTCTGAGAACCTGCGGCAGGAGCTGGCCTCACAGGCAGAGCGAGCTGAGGAGCTGGGCCAAGAATTGAAGGCATGGCAGGAGAAGTTCTTCCAGAAGGAGCAGGCCCTCTCTGCCTTGCAGCTGGAGCACACCAGCACACAGGCCCTGGTGAGCGAGCTGCTGCCCGCCAAGCACCTCTGCCAGCAGCTGCAGGCCGAGCAGGCAGCTGCTGAGAAGCGCCACCGGGAAGAGCTGGAGCAGAGCAAGCAGGCAGCTGGTGGGCTTCGGGCAGAGCTGATGCGGGCCCAGCGGGAGCTTGGGGAGCTGGGGCCCCTGCGGCAGAAGGTGGCAGAACAGGAGCGAGTAGCCCAGCAATTGCGGGCAGAGAAGGCCAGCTACGCAGAGCAGCTGAGCATGTTAAAGAAGGCTCATGGCCTTCTGGCAGAGGAGAACCGGGGTCTAGGTGAGCGGGCCAACCTTGGCCGGCAGTTTTTGGAAGTGGAGCTGGACCAGGCCCGGGAGAAATACGTACAAGAGTTGGCAGCTGTGCGTGCTGATGCTGAGACCCGTCTGACTGAGATGCAGCAGGAAGCACAGAACACAACCCGGGAGCTGGAGGTGATGACAGCCAAGTATGAGGGTGCCAAGGTGAAGGTCCTAGAGGAGAGGCAGCGATTCCAGGAAGAGAGGCAGAAACTTACTGCCCAGGTAGGTGCCCAGCTCTAGCACATTCCAAAGATCTGGTCATGAGAGTGGGGATATGGGGAAGTGGGCCTCTGTACTCTGTGGCCTCTGGCTACCGTGCTGTGATGTCTTGCCTTCCCTTGTTCATTGGGTGGCAGAAAAGGAGAGGTGGCTGGTTGCTTTCTCCTTTTGTCTTAAAGAAAATACCAACAGTCTCCCCTTCCCTGAAGGCTCTGTCCCTAAAGAGCCAAGTTGTGATTACAACCATCTGTTCCAGATGCATATTTGCACTGGAGGCCCCAAAAGCCACTAGGGACTAGAAACAGCCAAACTGGCATTTTTAATTTACTACAAGTAGTGGCTGAGGAGAAGTGTCAGAGCCCAGGTGAGGTCATCCTAGCAGCAGGGGGGCACCCTATAGCCCCCATCTCACAATCTCCATTGCTCCTCCCTCGTGCACAGGTGGAACAGCTAGAGGTATTTCAGAGAGAACAGACTAAGCAGGTAATGCCTGGGGTCCCTGATAAATGCTGGCTGCTTAAGCGGTGACCAGTCTCGGTGCATGACCCCGGCTGCAGCTTGCCTCCGCCAGCTCCCGTTGTGAACTGTTTGTGAAGGGGGCAGGGTCAAGCGTGGAATCCAGGCCCAGGCTGCCCAGGAGTGCCGTGTGCTGGGCGCTCTATCAGGCCTCATCCCACCCATCCCAGGTCGGCCTCTCCACCCTTCTGCATTTTGTCTTATCTGCTTGTCAGGGATGAGGGGTGGCATAGGCTTCATCTTTCATGGACCTGAACCAGTGACAAACTGAATCCTTGTGATTCCAAAACCTCCTAAGATCTGTTTTTAGTTAGGTATACTTAACTAAGAGGAATAACAGAGTTATGGCCCAGGTGGGCCATCTGGGCCCCGTTTAACACAGTACCGCTCCCCCCAACCCGTAACCTCTTCTAAGAAGCCTGAGATGATGGGGGACAGTCAAATTGAAAAGCAAACAGTTAGCAATGGAGCCCTTGCTTCTCCCTCTGCTGCCTGGTCATGCCTGAACTCCTGGAATGCCTGGAGAGCCAGGACTGCTTGTGGCTGTTTCAGTGCTTCTCATCCCTCTCCTCCCTTTCCTCTTCCTTTGTGGGAATGGGGGAACTTGGAGTGTGTGTGCTGCCCCTGCTGTTCTCCTCCAGCAGCCTGTTCCCCCAGGGCTAACCATAGTGGCCTCACTGCTAACACTAGCCCTAATGGCCCATGGAGATGGGGAAGAAGTCTGAGCATCTGGGGGCTTTTGCTTTGGTGGTTTCTGGGAGGAAGGAGAACTGGGTGTTCATTAACTATGTCTGCTAGAGGACTAGCCTAGGTCCCTTGTTCCTGCCCCCACCCTGGGAAGGTTTGGGAGCCTAGGAGTAGTGGCAGCAGTGGGGTGGTAGTGAGGTGGCAGGCTAGGGGGAGTGGAGTAAATGTGGGTAGATGGCCCTGTCAACATCTGTGTGGGGCCACCTCATTCAGATTCTGCCAGCCAGCCTGGGCAGTAGGCTGTTCCCTAACTGGAGGCTGGAGAAAGGGCCTGAGTTCCTTCTATGAACTGTGAAGACACTGGTCTGAGGGAGCTCCCTACTTTGTCCAGACATCCAGGGAAAAGCCTCCTGAGTTTTTCGTCTCCTCTTTCCTCCCCAGGTAGAAGAACTGAGTAAGAAACTGGCTGACTATGACCAAGCCAGCAAGGTGCAGCAGCAGAAGCTGAAGGTGGGCCATCTGGGGGGATAGGCCTGGCCATTAGCTGCCTCAGAAGAATGGCAGAGGGAAGTGGTCTCTAAGCCCCACAGGTGTGGGGATAGAGGAGGGGCAGCTGGGTGCCTGGCAGCCTCAGGAGACCTATGCATGGCTCATGTAAACCAAGCTCAGGTTTTACTACTGTTTACCTGCTCAGTTTACTTAGATCTCTACAGTGTTTCTACATCTCAAAATTTGAAGAGTTACTTTTTGGGGGGATACTGGATTGAACTCAGGGGCACTCAACCACTGAGCCACATCCCCAGCTCTATTTTGTATTTTATATAGAGACAGGGTCTCACTGAGTTGCTTAGCACCTTGCTTTTGCTGAGGCTGGCTTTGAACTTGAGATCCTCCTGTCTTAGCCTCCCGAGCTGTTGGGATTACAGGCATACACTACCACGCCTGGCAAGGATAAAGTTACTTCTAAAAGTGGTTTGGAGAAGTGAATTCCCTGTCACAAGAGAACTCATATGTCAAGTACCTAGCACCACCATCTGCACCAGGATGCTGTGCACCCAATGTTCTCTGAGGATCATTTTCCCTTCCTCCTTGGGGAGACTGTGTGCATGGGAAGACTATGATTTGTGCCTGTTCTCAAAAAAGGCAAAGACAGGGCTGTCAGAGCAGATGGTGTGAGCTGGTTAGGAAAACTTCCACAGATGTAGACTTTGAGAATGTGTGGTGTTTCCACAGGCTGTAGCTGCGGGGAGTGTATTTGGGGAAGGGGGATGCCTTAAGCACTCTCAGAGAATACTCTGGAGAATACCTTCTGGAATACCTGTGGAGCCTGAGCAGCCAGCTAGGGAAGGTCAGTGGATTTGGATGAAATAGGCATCCCAGACTTTCTTCTCAGGCTTTCCAGGTCCAGGGAGGTGAGAGCCAGCAGGAGGCCCAGCGCCTCCAGGCTCAGGTGAATGAACTGCAGGCCCAGTTGAGCCAGAAGGAACAAGCAGCTGAGCACTACAAGCTACAGGTGAGATACCCAGCTCTGGCCTGCTCTGGCCTTCCTATTGCTCTCTAGGCTCTGCCACATCCCACCTATCCCTCTGCCCACACAGATGGAGAAAGCCAAGACACATTATGATGCTAAGAAGCAGCAGAATCAAGAGCTGCAGGAGCAGTTACGGGGCCTGGAACAGCTACAGAAGGAGAACAAGGAGCTGCAGGCGGAAGCTGAACGTCTGGGTCGTGAACTGCAGCAGGCTGGGCTGAAGACTAAGGAGGCCGAACAGACCTGCCGCCACCTTACTGCCCAGGTGCGCAGTCTGGAGGCACAGGTAAGCATCTGACTGAACAGGCTTACCTCAACCCTACCCTGTTGGACCCTTCTTTCCTCCTCTCCAAGCCCACCCCACCTTATGCTTCCCTTCTCTCTTTCCCAGGTTGCCCATGCAGACCAACAGCTTCGAGACCTGGGTAAATTCCAAGTGGCAACTGATACCTTAAAGAGCCGTGAGCCCCAGACTAAACCCCAGTTGGACTTGAGTATTGACAGCCTGGACCTGAGCTGCGAGGAGGGGACCCCTCTCAGTATCAGCAGGTCAGGAGACAGCCCTCTACCCTAAGTCTGTTGTTCACTGAGCACCTGCCATTCAGCAGGCTGTATGCCAGGTACTGGGCTAGGAAGATAGTGAAGGTACTATCCCTTTCCCTGTGGACGTTTATCCCCCCCACCCCCTTTTTTTTGTGAAACAGGAGATTGAACCTAGGAGCACTGTACCACTGAGCAACATCCCCCAGCTCCACCCCTTCTTTTTAAAGATAAGGCCAGCCTTGGCAATTTGGCAAGACCTTGAACTTAAATCCTGCTTCCGTCTCCCCAGTAGTTAGAATTACAGGCATGCACCATGTCCAATTTCCAGCTATGCTCAGTTGGAAGTTTATAAAGCATCACAGGTGTGATGACAGACATCTAGATAGGGCACAGTGGGAAGAAAAAGTAGCAAGTGGTTAGGAAAGGCTTTGTGTGGAGGTTTTTGTTCTGCTGAGTCTTGAAAGAATCCACAGGTGTATGTGCTAGGTAGGCAGAGGACTACACTGTGAGCACAGGTAGAGAAGGCGGCTGTGAGGCTTGGAGGGCCTGGTTGGACTCCCTCTTGGAGGCTAGTATCTAGACTTGACCCTAAAGGCACTGAGGAATCTTAGAAGGGTCAAAATTGAGGAATACATGATCAGATTTGCATTTTAGAAAGGTTCCGATAGCAAGTGTAAAAGTTTAAGGCTGAAAACACATCTATTGTTTTTACTAAAGTTATATTCTAAGTACTTCATTTCCTCCCCAGCAACTCTCTGAGGTAGTTTATCATTTCTCCTTAAACACATGAAACTGGGGCATAGAGGCCATTCATTTGTCTATGTTCCCACAGTGGTGGAGCTGGGGCATGAACCTGGGTAGCCTAGACCAAGTCTGTCCTTGCCACTACTCTGCTGCCTCTCATAAATGCCGTTCTTTTTTTTTTTTTTGCAGTGGGGATGGGGTACTGGGGATTGGATTCAGGGGTACTCGACCACTGAGCCACATCCCCAGCCCTATTTTGTGTTTTATTTAGAGACAGAGTCTCACTGAGTTGCTTAGAACTCAGGCTGGCTTTGAACTCGCAGTTCTCCTGTCCCTGCCTCCCATAGTGCCGGGATTACACGCATGCACCACTGTGCCCGGCTCAAATGCCATTCTTTTTTTTTTTGTACTGGAGATTGAACTCAGGGGCACTCGACCACTGAGCCACATCCTCAGCCCTATTTTGTGTTTTATGTAGAGACAGGGTCTCACTGAGTTGCTTAGCACCTTGCCATTGCTGAGGCTGGCTTTGAACTCGCAATTCTACTGTCTCAGCCTCCCTAAGTGCTGGGATTACAGGCTTGAGCCACCATGCCTGGCTTCAAATGCCATTCTTTATAAGGTCTAGGTGAGAGGAGGTGAGAGTAACCAAGGAAGGAGAGGGGTGCATGGAGAGGGGTGTGGTGAGAGGAGCTGCTTAGGTAGTGTGGTGACGGCTTGGCAGAGACTGCGTCTCTGTTAAAGGACTGGAGCCTTGCAAGTGTATGCCCCCTTATGAAATAGGAGATGCAGAAGGAAGACCAGCCAGATGGGCTTAGTTTGGGACCTGTTCATTGTGAAGTAGCTATGACATCCATGGGATATCTGGGCCTAGAGAGCAGGGACTGGGCTAAACCAGAGACCCAGAAGTCACTGGTATGGAGGGCTTAGAAGCCCCAGGAGTAGACTGAAAGCCAGGCCCAGGTTGACAGCTTTTCTGATACCTCTGAAAAAAATCAAAGATCATGTGCTTGACCACCTCTACTTGGAATAAGCATAGGAGATGGCTGCTCAGGAGGCAAAGCTATACACAACCCAGGAAGCGCATCTCAGCAGTTTTCTTTTCAACAGCAAGATGCCTCGTACCCAGCCAGATGGCACAAGCATCCCTGGAGAGCCAGCTTCACCCATCTCCCAGCGCCTACCCCCCAAGGTGGAATCCCTGGAGAGTCTCTACTTCACCCCTATCCCTGCTCGAGGTCAGGCACCCCTGGAGAGCAGTCTAGACTCCCTTGGGGAGGTCTTCTTGGACTCCGGCCGTAAGACTCGGTCTGCTCGTCGGCGTACCACACAAATCATCAACATTACCATGACCAAGGTCAGGTTGCTGGTGATGGGGTTCCAGGAGGGTACTTCTTCCTTTCAAAGGCTTCTTTCCCTTCCTCATTCAGGAATAGGCAGGGATGACCAACCAGTCCTTAGTATAGATGAAAAAGCTGAGATCTTAAAGGCAGTGACTTGCTTAGGAACTTTTCTGTAGAAAAGAGCAGGGCTGGAATTATATTCCTGTCTAACCCATGCCCCATGTGGGGCATTGATTAGCATTGATTCCTTGCAGGCTAAAAGGAGAGGACAGGAGGAAGCTGCAGCCCATCCCATACCTCCAGCACACCCTTGTACAGCTGAGATGTGTGCTAACTAAGTCCCCCGTGGACTGCCTCCCAGGCCTGGATTCTTGCTCTTGTTTCTGTCTCTGGGAGGAGAGGTGCCTTTATGCAGCAGGTGGATCTTTGTGTGCAAGGTGCCTTCTACCAAAAAGCCAGAGAAGTGATAGAAGATGGTAGGGGTCCAGGAACTTTGGACTCTGAGGGACATCAGAGGCTGTGGGCCAAGGCTGAGTGTATGCATATCAGGATCTGTGGGTTCTAGCTCCAGTTCACCCACTTCCTAGTTGAGATTTGGGGCTAGTCGCTTTATTTTTTTGCGCCTTACCTCTGAAATGGATTGATAACTCTGCCTGCCTTCCCTCAAAGGAATGTTAATAAGACTTCATGGAGAAAAAATGGATAGAAAAGTCTTGACAGGCTCAGCACCTTGTAAGGGCTTCCTGGCAACAAGGCCCATTTGTAGACATCCGAGTCAAGGACCCTTGCACATGCAGTGGGGTGGGACTTCAAGGAGAGAATGGGAGGTGGCTCTATAACAATTCATGCTCTTGCAGAAGCTGGACGTGGAGGAGCCAGACAGTGCCAATTCATCCTTCTACAGTACACAGTCCGCCCCTGCTTCCCAGGCCACCCTGCGGCCCGCCTCCTCAACCCAGTCTCTACCCAGCCTGGGTTCTCCTGATGACAGCAACTCAGCTCTGCTTAGCCTGCCTGGTTACCGGCCCACCACTCGAAGCTCTGCTCGCCGCTCCCAAGCCAGAGTGTCCAGTGGGGCCCCACCAGGTTAGAGGACTTGGCCATGTCCACATATTAGATTTGAAGTAGATCCTGGCACAGGAAAGAGGCAAGCTTTTAAAAATTCAAGGCTGGCCTCCTTGCTTCCTTCCTGTTCCAGCAACAACTACCTTTCTCCTCTATAGCCTCAGACTCTTGCTTGTCCAGCTAGGGTCATGCTGGGGCAGTCTGAACCAGGAGCGCTCACACAAGGGGCCTGAGATTTCCAGTATGATAGTGACAGTTACCTGTCAGAAGTCCTCTATGTCCTTCTTAGCTGGTGATGGGCTGTTGGAAGGGCCAGATTTTTCTTGGATGCTGTTACTCTTTGGGCTCCAGGAACCCCTTCCACTTCCCCAGGTATTAATTCTTGGCCCTTAATTAGTTTCTCTTGGTGTGAGACACTAAGCTTTGGCAAGTGAATAATACGTAGTCCCATCCTCTGCAAACGACCTCCCCAGGGAGAAAGCAGTGACTAAGGCCACATAATAGAAATGGTCTGCATGTCTCACTGCTGTCTATGCAGCACTAGTATATTAGGTTTGAAGTCCCTGGGGTGGTGGAAGGGAACACTAACAGTCTAAAAGTTATGAGGGCCAGTGGGCAACCTGTTGACTCCAGTTCCTCCTGACCACTTTTCTGCCCTCCACAGGAAGGAACAGTTTCTACATGGGTACTTGCCAGGATGAGCCCGAGCAGCTGGATGACTGGAACCGCATTGCAGAGTTACAACAGCGCAACCGAGTATGCCCCCCACACTTGAAGACCTGCTATCCCCTGGAATCCAGGGTGAGCCTTGGAGGGGGGTCACCGTGCAGGAGCTCCTACACTGGCTCCCCTTTGCTCCCTTAGCATCTCACCTCAGTGCCACCTGCTCATCTAGCCTGAGCACTAGTGCCCTGGGTCTCTGGCCTGCTGAGGAGGGTGACTACCTCATGCTTCCAGATGGAATGGCCAGCAGCTGTAGTTCAGGATGAAGTCATTGTGAGTGGGTAGGAGCTCAGAGAGAAGTCTGCATGGGATTGCTGGCTGTTTGTCCAGGGTATAGAGAACAGGAAGGGGGAGGCCTTTTAAGGTAGGAAGGATCCAGCCATTTCAAGTGTCAGGCATTTGAAAAGTTCTGAGGTAGGCACAGTTCCTGCTCCATTTCCATATAGCTGGGGCTCACTGACAACTTCTACCCCATGCAGCCTTCCCTGAGCCTGGGCACCATCACAGACGAAGAGATGAAAACCGGAGACCCCCGGGAGACCTTGCGCCGAGCTAGCATGCAACCAACCCAGATTGCTGAGGGCACTGGTATTACCACACGGCAGCAGCGCAAACGGGTCTCCTTAGAGACCCACCAGGGCCCTGGCACTCCTGAAGTAGGTGATACTGTTTTGTTGTGTGTGTTTTATTTTGTTGTGTCTAGCAATGTGTCCAGGTCAGGCCCAAGTCACCAGGTTTGAAGTAGATTAAAGGGGAGGCTTCTCTCCAAAGACCTGATGCATGGATAGGACCGTGGAAAAGGGAGCAGGTTGACTAAGTCCACTCAGCTCTAAGGAGCCAAGACACCTGGCTTGGGATGTCATATTCTCTTCCCCACAGTCCAAGAAGGCCACCAGCTGTTTCCCACGCCCCATGACTCCCCGGGACCGACATGAAGGGCGCAAACAGAGCAGTACTGAGGTCCAGAAGAAAGCTCCAGCTGTTTTAAAACAGGTTAGACTGGGATTAGAGGGGACAGAAGCCTTGCTGGCTGAGCCTTGGCGTAGCAGGCTGGCCCAGGAAGGCAGCAATGGATTTCCCAGTTTGACCTTTTCCCACAGGCTGACCGGCGTCAGTCAATGGCCTTCAGCATCCTCAACACACCTAAGAAGCTGGGAAACAGTCTTCTGCGACGAGGAGTCTCAAAGAAGGCCCAGTCCAAGGCCTCCCCTAACACCCGCAGTGGAACCCGCCGCTCTCCACGCATTGCCACCACCACAGCCAGCGCTGCCACTGCTTCTGCCATTGCTGCCACCACTGCCACCCCTCGGGCCAAGGGCAAGGTGGAGGCATTGACAGGAGCGGGAAGGGAAACCTGGTCAAAACACAGGCCCTTTGTAGGGCAGCAGCCAGGGCAGAGCCAAGTCAGGCCATTGGAGGGTTAAGAGAGGTCCCTGGGTCTGGAGAGCAGCTTAATTGTCAGAGAGGAGCTCAGTAACCCCCTTCCACTGAGAGCACCCAGAGCTGCTTGGGCAGGGCCAGGGTAAACTGAAGCTAGATGTATCCAGGGTTCATGAAGGAAGGAATCCCAGTCAGGTGTGTGGGAGCAGGAAGGGTTCTCCAGCTATGTGACTTATCTCTTTGTCTCTTTCAGGCAAAGCACTAAAGGGCTAATACCAGTGAGTGGCTCCACCTGTGTCCCCTGATGCTGGCCTCGCCTGGTCCTTTTCCTTCTACTGTCCCTCTCAGTGCCTTCTCTCAGCTCCCAGGCCAAGTGGCCAAACCCCTAGAAACAGTGATGCCTGCCCACACCCTGGCCTGGTACCTGGACCTTCACCGGCACCTTCCACAGAGCTGGCCCAGGAGGCTCGGAGCTTGGACAGTGTGGGCCCTTTCCTGACCTTGCCTCCTGATTTTTTGTTGGAGCTGTCAATTCTCTATCATAACCAAGATGTGAGGCTGGCTTTGAGTGGCTGGATCCTTGGACCCAGTCAGTCTTCTCTCAGCCTCTGGATCTAGAAGGGACCAGAGGAGCAGGCCCGGGGTTCTGCATCTCCTGATGGCTGGGACTAGCAGGGGACCTTGCTCTTGAAGACTGGGCATGACCTAGTAGGAGCCCCTGCTCTCTTCCACAAGGGCACAGATGCCCAAAGGATGCTCTTTTCCAGGACAAATGGGCCCTGGGTCTCAGGGCTAGGGTTGGGTGAGAGGGCAGCCTTAAACAGCAGCTCACACCCTACCTTCCCCAGACTTGCACTGGGGTTGGATTTGGAGTGATTGGAAGGTTTTTAAGGGCTGGGATGGATCTTTTTTTAAATGTTATTTCTTGTAAATAAAGTCTATTTTTCTCCCTTGAGTGGTAAGCAGCCTTGATCTTTATGCAAAGTGGGAAATCTAGGCTCCTGGAGCATTTCTCTATCCCCAGGATCTTCCCACACTCCATTTCTGGCCTGTGTTCCTCTGAATCTGGTTGTCTTAAGGCTTCTGAGTAGCAATCCTTCTCTTCCCTGCTCCCTCTTGGGACAGGCAAAGTTTCTAGGAGTAGAACTGAGGCCTAAATGACTAAACAGATGTCAAGATGCCTCCATTGAATAATCCTTTATGAGGACTTATTGTGGGTCTTGCTGGGAATGACAAAGACACAGTTGTGGATCAGAAGCAGTCACTGCCCTCTTCCCTGGGATAGTTCATTAAGGTGAAAAATAATATATACATGTAGGCAACATGAAATCAATGCAGAATGTGGCCAGAGCTGTGTGTGGCCATCACTGAAGAGGTGGCATTTCAACCAGGCTTGAGGGATCACCTGTTGAGATGGCGAGGAAGATGGGACCAAGGGAGCAAAGGCAAGAGTGGGAGTCATCTTAGAAACAAGGAAAGGTACTCAGGCAGGGCACGGGAATCTTAGGCTAAGGTGCTGGACAGTTCTTGGAGGTTTCTGAGCAGGAAAGCTGTGTGACGAATAGGACATTGGAAAAGCTAATGAATGAGAAGAGAAGGGCAAGCTGGAGGAGGAAGCTGTAAGGGGAGGTAAGTATGATTTTCTAGGTGGATGGGAAGGAAGTTTGAATTTGTAAGAAGAGGAGCTGCTTGCCCACACAGCCTGCAGCAAAGACTTCACCCTCCAGGTGGGAAGTATCCAGGCTCTGGTCAAGGTGGCACTGCTGCTGGCCCTATGGTCACTCTTGACCCTGCTGATGTGGGCAGCTGGGGACCTGGGCTGTGGCTGGAGGGCAGGGTTTCTTGAGAGCCAGGCAGGACCATCCTCAGCCCAGCCTGGGGAAGTAAATGCAGACAAGGATCAGATCAAGGAACAGAGAGACACCTGGTCAGTTTCCTCCAGGCCACGCCTCCCCGGCCAAAATCCTCAAGTCCTTTCTGTTTCTATCTCAGGCTGACCTTAGGGAAAATGTGGGCATTAGTTTGGAGGCTACTCTGGCTGAGCCTTCCCTTTCTTCTGCACACAGAAGTGGAGCTTTCCTGTCCCTGGAGTTCTCCCTTGGGTTCCTCACCCAGAGTTGTGCCAAGATGACGTGACGCTGGGCAACCTGTCCAGGGTCCATGAACACACAGGAGAAGTTGGTGCTTTGTAGGGCAGGGCTCAGTTCCTCCAGCACCAAGGATCTCCACAGTTGAGTGCTTGTTTTTCCAGACTCTTGCCTGGAAGAGGGAAAAGAAAAGCTGTGCATGAGAGAGCTGCAGCGGGAGACCCCTCCCACTGGCCTCACCACCCTGAACATCACCTGGTGCTGCCCTCTCTCAGCCGGCCAGGTAGGTGCTCAATGAAGGAACCATTGCCCAGCCAGTATAGGATGCTGAAGTGGGGGGAGCGGCTGCAGGCAGTACAGGACAAGGTCAGCGTTCCATCTGGGGACACATGTGGCTGTTAGCCCTTCCATAGAGCAGGCTCTCCCCTCTCCCCACCCTGTCAGCTCTTCACAGACATATAAAGCAGGAACCTGCAGTGCTGCTGCACACCCCACCAAGGCAGGGAAGCCTATAAAGGGGAAGTACAGTTAGTTGTCTATAAGAGACCCTAGGCCTGAGCATGGGAATGTGAGGAAGGGTCCTTGGGTCACATAATTCTACTTCTGAGACTCTTTCGCAGGATGACCTTTTCTGGTGCACAGTCTGATTCTAGGAGCCTAGGCCAAGTGGTCAGTGCTAGCTCTTCTGAGGTGGCCACAGGGCAGGCAGGCTCTGGGTAGAGGGGCTATAGCTTAGGGTACATTTACAAGCAAGGCCCTTGGAGGTCCTACAACAATTCTGAGTCTGAATTTTCTCTGTCCCCTTTGAAAGGGATCATGGGAGCTAGGCCCTGAGCCCACACCGTGATGCCAAGTTTTGGGGGTCAGAATGGTGAGCACTCTGCCAAGCTGGCCTGGCTAGTGATATACAGCAGGTGAAAAGTGAACTTTAGAGAAACCCAACCCTTGAACCCTGTCCCCACAGTCTACCCTCTGGCCACTATGTCCTGGGATCCCATCATAATTGCTCCTTACTCAGTGGTACTTCCACTTCTGGCCAGGTCACCTCCAATGCTGGGCACTGCTTAGCTGGTGAGAGTGTTGGAGGCCAAGAGGAGCTAGGGTCCTTTGAGATCCCAGCTGAGGCAGTGGCAGCTGTGCTGGTCTGAGGAACAGGTGTGGCTCCGGCCAGGAGAGTGATGATGATATGGATATATAGAAGCAGTACCCACAAGGAACTGGAGTCTAAGAAGAGGACAGTCACAGAGGTTAGCAGCTGACTGAGCTGTCTGGTAATGCTCAGCATCCCAGTTCCTGTTTTGACCAGAGACAGAATTGCTCCCTGGTTAAAGACTGTGACCCAGATTCAGGAAATCAGAGGGGACTTAGCTCCTCCGCTCCCACCCTTCAGACTTTTGAATGAAGAGCAAAGAAGCCCTGGAATGGAGCAAGAGCCACAGTATCTAGATAGAAACTTAGAGTAAGAGCACTCTTGACTTAGGCGGAGTTTGCCTGGGGTGAGGGTGGTCACACTGCTCCATTCTGTTCACAATCCCCTCCCCACCCCCATCCATGCACAGCCCCAAGTCCCACCTGGTATCCAGTTCTGTCCCATGGTCATGGTGTACATCAGGAGCTGGCCAAGCTCAGCTCTATATATCTGTGACTTCTTCCTCTCTGGGGAAAGGTGAGGAAGGGGGAAATGTGGGCGACGCCCACATCTTCTCTGTAGCTTTTCTAGATCCCAGTCATACATGATACTTTCTTTTTTGTAAACGCCACAGATGCTCTTTGGGTCTGAATATTCAGTGGGCTACCAGGCACTGCAATTCACTGTCCATCTGTCCCACTAACTCCCAGAGCACAGGCTGAAGGTCTGTCAGCATGCAGATACAAGCTGGGTATCACTAGTGACAATCTGACCCACCCCAACTCTTTAACATTAACACGATAGCTATCTAGTCCAATCTTACCCCTTCATTAGGGATGTGGAAACAAGCCCCAAGAGGGGCCAGGGACTTACCTAGTCACAAAGGAAGGCGATGCTTTCTCCACTGTCAGAAGTGGTTCTGAGAAGGGCGGGATACAGTGAACTCCTTCTGGGAAAGTACTGCCCAGCACCCATTTCACTTTCAGTTTTGTTCTAACCAGGGATTCAGAGCAGGCACTAAGCCACTAAGAGGGGCAAGTACTGCACCTTCTTATGCCAATGCTCCCAGGGGCCAGAAATGGTCCTATTAACTCATAGGTCCCTATTCTCCAAATAGCAAACTGGTGTCTTTTATCCGTCTTGTGGCTCAGGTCACCTACATGTGAACCAGATGATTCTCTCAGATCAATTTTGACCTGGATAAGAGTCAGGACTTTGGTGTTTCCTCCATCCTTCAGAGCCATGTCTGTGTTCTCCTCTGAGCCGGCCTCTGCTTCCTCTTTTACATTCATACTGATAATCAAGGGGACAACATTCCTAGGCACTGGAAACCCCAAGTTGGAACACTGACCATTTTAGGCTTAATGCTCCACCAGCCTATCACCAGCCTGGCCTTTCTCAGGCTCCCCTGCCCCCAACCTGTAGGTCACCTGTATTATTCGATACCCATCACACCCACAAACCCTCTCACGTCCCTGTCCTAGTCCCTTTGGCCACAGCTACAGGTCTAGGGTCACTAGTAGGTCTAGATGCCCCCTATCTGGCTCCCAAGAAGTCCTGAGGAGTCTTCCGTTTTAGAACTGGGAGCTGCAAAGCCCAGTTCAGCTGTGTCTAGGCTCATGCACCATGTCACAGGAAGTACACTGAGAGTACTTTCCTCTTATCAGCAGAAAATCTCACAGTCAAGTTGAACATAAGCTGCAAGCTGGCCCTAGGAGGCGGGGAAGGCACTTCCTGGTGAAGCAGTGGCCCAACACAGGCTCTAGCAGCTCGTAAAGCTACATAAATGTTATTCCAATCACTGATGGAATAAAGGGAGCTGGGGTTGTGGCAGAGCCAGGACTAGGGTTAGGCAAAATCTAAGGCAGTATTTACTTTCAGTGTTGTGCAAATATCTGTGGAGGCAGATCAGTGGTGGGAGATCCATGCATGTATCAAGTGTGGGCAACAGCTGTGTGTCTGAGGTTTGTCATTTCTGTGATCAGGAGAGTGAAAGCTAGTGATAATAGCCAGGGAGCCTGGGGAGATAGACTAGGCTTGGAAGATGCATCAGGAACATAAAAAATCAGACTCATATTCCTAATTTATGAGGCCAAAGTCACATTCTCTTCTCTTTCTCTAGATGTCTAGTTCACATTTCTGTTCCTCTCAGTTCCTCCCTCTACCTTCTGCTGTTAGGTTTCTGGGAAACACCTCCCTGGGAACACTGTATCTCCAGGAATTAGGTCCAGAGGCAAGACTACCTGGGGTTTCTGAGACACAGTCCACTGGAGGATGAGCAGGGGTGGCAGAGAGAGGAGCCAGAACTCTACCTTGGTATGTAACCAAGACCAGAAGCAGGCCACTGGCAGTCATAGAACTCAGAACTAAGTATGAAAACAACCTTGGCCTCGGCTTCTTGTAAGCCTGCCATGGGACAAAAGTGAAAGAGTGATCTCTGGGTGTTCAACCAGTCTCCATTTCCTTCTGAGGATGGGTCCACAGGTAGCATGAGCAGTGAGGTAACATGGAAAGCTACAGCTGGGGCAAAGTGGCCAGGAGGAGTGGGTGGTGGTGGTAGGGTACGGACCTTAGGCAGTGAGGATGGAGAGCTACTTCAGAGTGAAAGGGGCCCCAGTGATGCCCCAAGGTTTCTAATGCCACAGATGGAAGCCTAGCATTCTACCACTCCAGGGATGTTGGGAGGGGAATAGCAAAAACAAGCCAGTACCAACCACCCTCAGGCCCCAGCTCTCAGATAGGAGCGGTAGAGTCAAGACACCCTCAGAGACCCCAGGGGAAAGAGGTAGGAAGAAGAAAAGCAAGATGGATGTTCAGCTTTCCAACCCAGCTCACAGAGCTTTATTCAGATGGGAGTGACAAGATCCTGCTTGTTTCTTGTTGCCCTTGAAGGGGCAGGCCCTAATGGGCCCTATTCCCTAGAAAGCCAGCACTGAAGGACCAGGATTACCCTCCCAATTTCTTCAGGAAAAATGAGGCTGGAAGCCCCTTTTCACAACTCACCTAGGCCTTATGTTCTTCCCACCCATCCACCATTCCCATTGTCAGGCCCATGAATGACAGAATTTACACAGGGATATTCCCTAGGCTGGGAATCCCCTGTTAGCATCAAGGAAAATTGTCTGATGACTGGGGGAAGTTGACATATTAGACCCTCCCGTTACGCACGCACACACACATACACACGCACATGCAAACACATACTCATTCTCCTTCAGGCTTTCAGGAAGGAAGTGATGTGGCAGAGTGGCCTTTGGCGCATGTTACCACTTCCGGACTTCTGCAGACCAACTATAAATAGATGGCCTCTATTCCTGCCTTACTACAGCCCTGCTCTGGGGCAGGTTATTCATGTTGCTAATTATTCTGGTTGTCCCAAAACACAGTCAATGAATTCTGAGGCCCCAGGGCTTCCCTTCTTGGAGAAGTAACTGAAGAGGTTCCACTTGCCTCACCCAGCCTTTAGCTTCTAGACGGGGAGAGAGAGTCGATACAACATCCATCCTGCATCAGACAGGGCAGAAGGGAACACACCTGGACCCTCAGTGTTCATCTGTAGCAACAATTGGGGCTCTTTAGCCATTCCACACTGAGTGTACCAGGCTGACCCCTGCAGAGGCAAGGGAAGGGAAAGGGAGTGGGTGGGTTGAGGCTCTCTGCTACCTGAGAACCCACCAGCACTCTCAGCCAGGAGTGAGAAGGCTCCTTTAAACCAAAAACATCATGGCTCTGCTCCCATGCTATTCAAGCAAGGTGAGGCCTGGAAGGGGCAGGGCGTGTAACTCCTACGCTCCACAATAAAAAAGTTTTTTTTAAATATATTCATCAAAATAGTTTTCTTTTAAAAAGCCCCCCACTGCTGACAGCTCCACAGGCTGGCTCTCCATCATTTCCCTTCCCAGCCCGGACACAGCCGGAGGGGTCCTGAGTGGCCCAAGTGCCCCTTTGAGTCTTTCCCACCCAGGAGGTCTTTGTGGGCAGGGAGGAGAGTGCCCTGAGGTCCATGGTGGATGGGGTGGTTTCTCCATTGCTGTGTTCCTGACTACTCCAGGCCCAGGATGTAGTTGATGCCTTGCACCAGGCCAATGATGACAGGCTGCCAGGCTACCAAGTATCGAAGCCAATCCAGCAGTTGCCCATACATGACATGAGGCCTCTCCCAGCTGTGAGTGTGTTAAGGATCAGAGGCATATATCCTAGAGCCGCCGAGTTCATCTCACATGGGAGAAAGGGATCCCCAGCTTTTCCTGGGTCTACCCCACCTTCTAGCTGCCCTACAACCTGGAAGAAAGCAAGCTGCCCATCCTCCCTGCAGCTCTTTATATTGGAGTGAAGTCATGTGAACCCAGAGAATGGGGGAGGAAGACTGAGGGGACTGTGGGGCAGATAAGACAGATGTGAGAGAAGTAAAGAGGTGAAATGGCCGACATGTAGGGAGGGCTTTATATAACACTTTCTCTAAGATAGAACTGCTGGTGTGAGAACACACAGCCTGCCATTTCTAGATACTCTATAAATGTGCTGATGGCAATAGCTGCAGAGAGGCCAGGAGTGGGATAAGGTAACCCTGAAGATTCTTCTCATGTCCAAAACTGAAGATCCTCTCAGTTGAGGAAGGGGTTGACCCTAATTCTAGGGTCAGAACTAGAAGGGAACAGGGACCAAGAGGCTAGTCACAAGGGGATCACCCTTGGCAGAGGCTTTAAGGAGGCCCCATCCAGGGTCTAAGAACCAGACTCTGCTAAGGCCAAACAGCCCTGGAAATAGGTTTCCTTTTTTTTGTTTAACATCTAAATGCTGGGCAGGAGGGGGGGCCTGGGAAGCCCAGCTCTAAGGAAAGCACAGAGAAGCTCATGAAACTGTGGAGGATCCCTCTGAAGGCACTGGAGAGATTAGCTTGTCCCAGGTGTCTGAAATAAGGGAAGTGTCAAGCCTCGGCTTGGCCATGGAATTATACTTGTTCCTGAATGGGGCCCTGTAAGAACCGAGCAGGAAACCTGAAAGGGTAGAGGCCAGAGCCTCCTGTTCTGAGACTATAATGAGTATACCAGGAACATAATGTCCCCTGTGTAACTTAGCTAGTGTATAGAAAGGAAGGGACCGGGAATCATGCAACAGAGAAAGGGGAACTCAGGTTATAAAGTTGCTAGGGAACCAAATGAACTAATGCAAGAAAAGTACTTAACATAGCGTCAGCCACAGAGTAAGTAAATAGTAAATGATAGCAGCTATTACTATCAGTTTATAATGGGAAGGTGAGCTGCTAGTCCTGCCTCATGTCACACCCCTAACTTCCCTAGAATAGAAACCGAAATGAATAGCAAACATGTTCCAGATTGAAGACAGGAGGGACCGGAAGACCCAGACACAGTGTCACATTGGCCAGTACTTTCTTCCCACCACCCACTTCCAACAAGGATCCAAACAAAGGATACGGATTGCTGAACATTCTCTTCAGGTCTACCTTTTCTTTGCAGTAGGGACACGTCTGCTTCTTTCCGACAATGCACCAGCCGCGGATGCAAAACTCATGGAATCTGAACACCATAGGTCAAGGGAAATGGTGGGAAACCAGGATGGCACTTCCATGCTAGTCTGCAAGGTGCCTTGTACCAGCTCTGGTGAAAGATTCAAAGCCTGGCTTCACTTCTTATCAGCTGTGTAATTTTGGGCTAGTCCTTTCTTTCTGAACCTGTTTTCTCACACAGAAAATGTGGATAATGATCTCTATCTTACAGGGTTATTAAGGGGCAAAATGGAGATAATCTGTGGATTTCCCATCATAGGCAGAAAATGAGAGCTGAATAAACACCTCTGGTAAATATTATAAGTGTTATTCAGAATAGATTTAATTCTAAACTGAAGGATCCTATTAGAGGATCCTCTACCCCTGGGACATCCAATCTTGGTTCAGGGAGCTCAGCCTCACTAGGGCAGCCTCAGGCTCCCTTTGACCTAGGTAGTCAGTCTATAACCACTGCTTACATAAGATGGGCTGTAGTCTGTGGGACAGGACAAGGAAGGTTGCAGTTTCAGCCCTCTTGTGGCTCTCCAACAGTCGAAGTTCTGTATGGCACACCCACTTTTCCTCCCTGAATGGAGTATGGTTTCAGGAGGGATATGGTCCAAGAGCTTATGGCAGGATACACATGATTGCAGGACAGCCTATACGTGTTCTCAATGATGCCCTCTTCACTGACGTCCACAAAGATCTGCTGCCCACACACAGCACACACACTGTCCGAAAGGTGTTTGGTAGGCATGCCTGACTCACTGTAAAACTGGAGGAGGAGAACAGGAGGGAAGGCCAAGAAAAGCTGTGAGAATCCACTGAAATGGGGGCATCACAGAGGTCTAGGGTCTTCTGGAGATGAGGCAAAGTGGCAAGGGAACTATAGGACATCTTTTATAAGCCAAGTGAAGCTCATCTTTGCTGGATGGATGGGGAGAAAGGGACAAACCAGAGAAAAGTTGAAAAGTTAGATGTAACAGGACCCAAAGGCTACCTGGAGTCAGCAGCAGGGATAAGGGAAGACTTGGAGTTTGTCAGGTAAGTCACTGTGTGGCTAGACTATGATTTTATGAGAGACAGACATCATTTTCCAACATTTCAAATAGTGAAGGCAGGCACTGTGGTGTACACCTATAATCTTAGTTACTTAGGAAGCTGAGACAGGAGGATCTTAAGGTTGAGGCCAGACTGGGCAATTTAGTAAGATTCTGTCTCAAAACAAAAATGTAAAAGAGCTGATGGTAGCTCAATGGTAGAGGGCTTGTCTACCATGTAAAAAGCCCTGGGTTCAATATCCACACCACTAATAAAATGGTGAATCAGACATGGTAGCACATGCTTGTAATCTCAGTGACTCAGGAGCCTGTGACAGAAGGATCATGAGTTCAAAGCCAACCTGGGAAACTTAGCGAGACCTGTCTCAAAATAAAAATAAAAAGGGCTGAGGATGTAGCTCAGTGGTAGATCACACCTGCGTTCAATCCCTATAACATAACATAAATAGTGAAATACTGAGGGTGGTGTGGTTTGGTGACAAGTATATTCTCAGAAACTTGCAGCAACAGCAGAGGAGATTCAATTCTTTTGAATCACATTTGGCAGCACGTCTCAAACTTCTGCATCCTTTTAACCCATTACTTTCACTTTAAGGAGTTTAAAGAAATAAATGGAAATGTAAAAAAGCTTCAGACACAGAAAGAGATATTCATTTAAGCATTATTCATAATTAAAGAAGCAAAGGGTTTGGCATTTCCTACAAAAGTTAAATAAATGGGAGTATAGCTCAGTGGGAAGGTGCTTGCCTAGCAGGTGCAAGGCTCTGGATTCAATCCCCAGCACTGAAAAAAAAAGTTAAATAGGATTATCATATGACCTCACAATTTCATACCTAGGTATATGCCCAAAAGAAATGAAAACAAGAACTAAACAGTGAATTAAATACTAATGCTCATAGCATTCCTAGCAGCCAAAAACTCAGTGTTCAACAGATGAATGGATATAATACAGTACATTCATATAATGGAATATTATTCAGGAATAAAAAGGAATGAAATTCTGATACATGCTACACACCAATGAACCCGAAAACATGCTATGTGAAAGAAGCCAGATGCCTAAGGACAAGACAAGTATTATGACTTCCCTATATGAAATTATCTATAGTAGGCAGATTCACAGGGACAGAAAATAGACTATAGGTAACCAAGGATTGGGTACAGGAGGTAAAGGGGAGTTAGTACCAAATTAGAGAGTTTGTTTACAGTAATGAAAAATTTGAGGTAGGCAGTGATAATGAATATAAAACACTGTGAATGTAATACTCTGAACTGTACACTTAAAATAGTTAAAATGGTGAATTTTATGTTTTATATCACAATATATACCCACAACTTCAGTTGGAAAAAAAAAGAACAAGCAAAGAAATGGAAATAACTATAAATGACCAACAGACCAATAATAGAAGATAAATTATAGTACACACTCAAGGTACTAATAGAAATAACACTAAATGAGGCCCTGGGTTTGTTCCCCAGTCCTATAACAAACAAACAAAAAGTAAAATCCCCAAATAAACAAGTGAGATGCAGTACTGAGTGCACAGCACAACTGTACATACATAAAGATGAGGCCAAAGCTGTACAAAGAAAAAAGACCAGAAGGAACAATATCATAATGTTTACACTGGTAATGTTTTGGTGCTGGGATTGTAACTTTTTATTTCTAATTGTAGTGCTGGAAATGGAATCGAGGATTGTGCTCATGTTAGGCAAGTTCCACTGCTGGGCTACACCTCCAGTCCTTTAACCATTTATTGCTATGCATTTCCAGAACATTTTCAACTTGCAAAACTGTATAATGAATTTCTTTAAAAGCCTCCTGCATTTATTATTACATTTTTTTCTGTACCTAGCCAGGCATGGTGGCGCATACCTGTAACCCCAGCACTTTGGGAGGCTGAGACAGAAGAATCACGAGTTCAAAGCCACCCTTAGCAATGGCGAGGAGCTAAGCAACTCAGTGAGACCCTGTCTCTACATAAAACACAAAACAAGGCTAGGGATGTGGCTCAGTGGTCAAGTGCCCCTGAGTTCAATCTCCAGTATCAAAAAAAAAAAAAAAAACCACCAAAAAGCGCTATACAGATTCAGTGCAATCCCAATTAAAATCCCAAAGTCCTTTCTTATAGAAATAGAAAAGGCAATCATGAAATTCATTTGGAAAAATAAGAGACCCAGAATAGCCAAAGCAATCCTGAGCAAGAAGAGTGAAGCAGGAGGCATCACAATACCAGACCTTAAACTTTACTACAAAGCTATAGTAACAAAAACGGCACGGTACTGGCACCAAAATAGACATGTGGACCAATGGTACAGAATAGAAGACACAGAGAGTAATGCACATTAGTACAGATATCTCATACTAGACAAAGGTGCCAAAAACATACATTGGAGAAAAGATAGCCTTTTCAACAAATGGTGCTGGGAAAACTGGAAATCCATATGCAGTAAAATGAAACTAAACCCCTATCTCTCACCATGCACAAAACTCAATTCAAAGTGGATCAAAGACCTAGGAATTAGACCAGAGACCCTACGTCTAACTGAGGAGAAAGTAGGCCCAAATCTTCATCACGTTAGGCCCCGAATTCCTTAACAAGACTCCAAAAGTACAAGAAATAAAAGCAAGAATCAATAAATGGGATGGACTTAAACTAAAAAGCTTCTTCTCAGCAAAAGAAATTATCAATGAGGTGAACAGAGAGCCTGGGAGCAAATTCTGGGAGCAAATTTTTGCCACATGCACATCAGATAGAGCACTGATCTCCAGGATATAAAAAGAACTCAAAAAACTTAACACCAAAAAAACAACC
>CM053399.1:53171440-53207363 GCA_028644305.1 Xerus rutilus | reverse complement strand
AGGAAAAGGGGAATGGGTATAGTAAAGATGGTTGATTGAGATGGTCATCACTACCCTTGGTGCATGTATGAAGACACAAATGGTGTGACTCTATCTGGTTTGCAACCAGAGAAATGGAAAAATTGAGCTCTATATATGTACTATGAAATGCATTTAAACTTGAAATGCATTTAAATAAATTAATAAAAAAAAACCAAACCAAAAAAAACCCAATTTTTTCTGTATCTTGGAGGTTAACTAATTGTACTTAGTGTTTTGCATTTTCTTAATTTGAGTTTGCTGAGTTTTTTTCTTTTGTTCCAAGCAACTGTCTCTAAAAAGTCAATATTTCCCTTAATTCAAAACTGGGTGAGGGATCACAGCAGAGGAAGAGGGCACCTGGGTACTGGACAGGGAGTAAGGGAGAAAGACATCTGAATCTCTAGAGAGGACACAGCTGTACCTGCCATAACCTTCACTCAACCTGGGTGGGGGCTTTCCTCACTCCAGGTTGCCCTTCTGAGGAATGGCCTCTCTTAACCATCAGAACTACTACCCAATCTCTCTCCCCTACTGCAAGACTCCATTGCAGTGGTCCTTTTTTGGTTTTGTTCCCCTTAGTGCTGGGGATTGAACCCAGGACTTTGTGCATGCTAGGCAAGTACTCTACCACTGAGTTAGATCCCAAGCCCTTGCAGTGGTCTCTATATCTATTGCCATGGCCCCTCTTGAGAAAAGTCTGCCTTACCATTTTTAAAACAAACAAAAATTGCAGCCTGATTTCAAGAGTCCTCAAGGGCAGAACAGAGACATGCCAACCACACTGTCCCAAACTCCATGAATACAGAGTTTCCTGCTTTTACGTGTTTGAAAAATCTTCTTAGGTGGCTCTATCACCAGGAAAAACAAAAACCAGAAAAGGAAAGAACAAGATAGGACCAGAGGCGGAGGCAGGAGTATCCCACATTCAAAGCCAGCCTTAAGTAATTTAGCAAGACCCTGAGCAACTTAGTGAGATCCTGTCTCAAAATAAAAAATGAAATATAAAAAACAGGCTGGGGATATGGCTTAGTGGTTAAGGCCCCCTGGGTTCAATATCTGATACCAAAAAGAGGAAGCAAAATAGGACCAGAATCCAGATCCTCTGACTCCTACCCTAGACCCACCCACTATTCTAATGGTCAAGGTATTTACTGACATTTGCTGACTGCAACAGAAAGAACAGCTACTCTGCTCCCTGAAAGCCAGTTACCTGATTTGTTTATCAAGAGTGCAAAAGGCAAATTGGGGATGTAGTTTAGTGGCAGATCACTTGCCTAGCATGTACAAGGCCCTGGGTTCTACACCCTGTACTGCCAAAGAAAGAAACTGCAAAAGGCAACTGAAAGGCTAGCTAGAATCAGAGAACAGGGCCAAGACCTGTGGAGTCTACAAACTATGCAACTCTCAAAAGCTAAAGTCTTGTAATGTTAGCATTGCGGAGCACCTCTGAGATCCATTTCTCCAAAGTTCAAAGGTCTTTTGACCCTGTCCAGGGCCCTATGGGCAGTTAGCGATAGCTGATTTATTCCTCAGGAAAGATACACTAGCATCAACTAAGAATGGAAGGAGGGACTTTACCAGGAAAAATCTGTCCTGGTATCAGAATACAAGAGGTGCTCCACAAAATGTCTGTGTGCATATGTGTGTTTACTTGCTTCTTGAATAAATAAATGAGGCATGGAGTCAATAGGAGGTTCAAGAAAAGCCTTTTCTGGAATGTGTTCTGGCTTAGAATTCCTACATACATCAACTGAGCAGAAATAGGACAGACCAAAGTGTCTGGGTCCAGTCCTAGTACCGAGTCCCTATACAATCATGTATATAGCAAAGGAACAGGGTCACTCACTCTGGCCCATGGTCTCTGGGAGTAAAAGAATTAGGTACATCCCAAATGAGGAGGTGGGTTAGAGTTCTGAGGGAGAGTTTTACTTCAGTTCATGCCAGAGTTCTACTTCCAGGATACTGGGACAAAGGATGCAAGAGGAAAGGGGACTTGGATAAGGCACTGACAGTAGAAAGGAAGTATAGGAAAATGTCTGTTAGGACAATGGTTCCCAGAGTTACCCCACAAGGGGCCAATGTGGCAACAAGAAAACAGAGTAAAATCCTTCCAGCCATTTCAACGAAGTTAACAGCTAAGCCTGTCAAGCCAAGAAGTCCCCAGCAATCCCATGGTCAAAGAAACCACATAGGATGAGCCTGGATTGGGAGCACTGATGTTAAGTTGGGCAAATATAGGGAGGGAGGCAGATTTTAGTTTAACTCAAGAGCCTGATCCTTCAGTGCTCAAGGGTACATGACAGTACAGCAGGATTAGACAGATCTAATTTCAATCATCTGTCACTATCTTGGTAATCCTGAATAAGATGCCCGAACTCCTCCTTTCTTCCATTAAAATATAATAGATACCTACTAAGTACCAGCCACAGGACTAGGTTCTTGGAATATAATGCTGGAAAAACATAGACTTGGACTCAGTCTTCATGGAACCTACAGTTAGGGGAGAATGATATTTAACAAATAAATATAAACCATATAAAATAAGAACAGAAAGGTGACCAAACAGAGACAGGAACTCCCACTCCCCCCATACTGGGGATTGAACCCACAGACACTTTACCACTGAGCTACATTCCTAGCTCTTTTTCTTTTTTTATTGTTCCAGGCAGGCCTCAAACTGGCAATCACTGGGATTACAGGTATGTGCTGCCATGCCTGTCTAAGACAGGAACTTTCTATAAGTTTAGCTGTGAATGACAGGAAATAAGTCAGTAGAAAAGGGAGAAAGTGCATCAAGGAAAGGACTTTTTTTTTTTTTTTTTTTTTAAATATTTTTTTAGTTGTAAATGAATGCAATATCTTTATTTTATTTATTTATTTGTATGTGGTGCTGAGGATCGAACCCAGTGACTCACGCATGCGAGGCAAGCGCTCTACCACTGAGCCACAGCCCCAGCCCCGGAAAGGACTTTTTAATTAAAAGAATGTTTAAAAGGTTAATAGGAAAAGCTGGTAGAGATCAGAGAGGTAAAGAAACGTGCTCAAGTATATATAGCTAATTAGATTAAAATTTAAAACTGGACGTATCTGACTCCAAACCCCTAGCTCTTTCCATCGCTTCAAGCAGTGATGATGAGTAGGCAGCTATTCCTGTTGTGATGTAATATGTAGCCTCTAAATTCCCAGGAGGTAAATCGGGGGCACAGAAACCTGCTCAGAACAAAGTACACGGGAGGACACAAGGCCTAGTGCAGCACAAAATATGTGTCACTCTCTTGCCTTCCCAATAAGTCTTTCAGAGGGAGAAGTCCCAGAAACAGTCCTATTTCACAATCCTCTACCCTCCACCCCAGCATGACCTTTGTTGTAAATGGAAATGGTATTAACTAGCTATCACAAGCCTATGATCTCACAGTGACCAGATGGAAAGAACAGATTCCATCCAAAGTCCCCTGATACAATTTAAGCAGAGTCACTTTAGTTCACATTACAAATTTCTCCATGTGAGGCAAAAAAAGAGCTGTTCTACACTAAATAAGGTAATGTAGAATAGTAAAAAGGAATTGAGAATACTTTTAAACACAGTTGTAAAACCTCATGGTTTCATTTCTAGAAACACTGAAATTAATAAATAAAGGATCTCTTCAGGTCAAACCATTCTTGAGATGGATGTGCTACAGACCAAGAGATAAGATCTAGTTCTTAATCTAACCTTGAGGTCTGGTTAAGAGAACACCTACAAAATCAACTATGACTCTCTAGTACAGGAGATGTGATCTCAACCTATGCAAAAGCCTATAAAAATTATTAGGACTGAAAATGTGATTATGAATATACAAAGGAATATTATTCAACCATAAAAAGGAAGGAAATTCTAACACATGCTACAACATGGAAGCACCCTGAGGACATTATGTCAAGTGAAATAAGCCAGTCACAAAAAGGTAAATACTGTATCATTCCACTCATGTGAGGTGCCTAGAGAAGTCAGATTCATAGAGACAGAAGGCAGAATGGTTCTGCCAAGGGCAAAAGGTAGGGGAATTAGCGTTTGATAAATAAAGAATTTTGGTGTTGCAAGACGAAAAAAGTTCTGGAGGTTGGGCACAGTGGTGGTGCACATCTGCAATACCAGCTACTCCACAGGTTGAAGCAGGAGGATTACAAATTCAAGGCCAACCTAGGCAACTTATTGAGATCCTGTCTCAAAAAAAAAAAGTTCTGGGTATGTGGCTCAGTGGTAGAGTGCCCCCCCCCCCCCCCGGGTTTAATCCCTAGCACTAAGGGAAAAAATAAGTTCTGGAG
Source organism: Xerus rutilus (assembly GCA_028644305.1). Taxonomy (NCBI): domain Eukaryota; kingdom Metazoa; phylum Chordata; class Mammalia; order Rodentia; family Sciuridae; genus Xerus; species Xerus rutilus. The sequence goes on along the minus strand of CM053399.1, from coordinate 53,203,037 downwards.
ATGAATGGCAGTGATAGTTACAGAATAATATAAATAAATATAAATGTACCTAATGTTACTGAACTCTATGTTTAAAAATGGTTATGATGGTAAATTTTATGTATTTTACCACAATTAACCATGGCAGGAGCCCATGTGAATAGAGATCTCGTCTAGATAGAAAACTAGAGAACAATTCAGGGGCTGGTTTCACTCTTAACAATGACTTGGTCTCCCAAGACTAAATCAGACTCTCAAGAACAACCTTAATCCCCCTCAAGGGAATCCCCCAGTGACTTAATGACCTCCCACTAGACCCTACTTCTTAAAGGTCCTATAAGCTTAACACCATCATACTGAGTACCAAGCCGCCTACACATAAATCCTTGGGGGACACACTCAAACCATATTCAGACTGGAGCAGCTGACCAAAAAATGATCCAATACACTCTGCTTTCAATTTGATCCAGTTTAGGAAAAATAAAATTAGCCCCATCATACTGACATAGTTTTGGCCTACAATTGTACTTAGTTATCAAAAAAGTAACGGAAATATTCCTTGGAATGGGTTTATTTGGCTGGCGTATGAGGGAATGAAACTAAGATGAGGAGTGATTCTATGCTATTTAAATAATTATGAAGAGAATGCATTATTTTTATAAATAAAAACCAACAAAAATATATTTCCATTTTGGAAAAAAAAATTAGGGATGTGCACTTGGATCTCTCAGATTGACTGTTACTTCACCTATATTTTAAGCTTGAAGTATCTCTCCATGGTCTGCACCTAGTGCTCCTGCAGTATTTCCTACTCTGCGAAAGTCACTACCATTCAAACAACTGCCAAGTCACAAATGTCAGCTCTGATACCAACATTTTGTATTTTTTCTTTCAATCTCCACAAACTATATTCAAGCCCTATCAAATTTACCTTCAAAATATTTCTCAAAAAGTCCACTTCTCAAGCTGGGCGTGGTGGCTCAAGCCTGTAATCCCAGCACTTAGGGAGGCTGAGACAGGAGAATTGTGAGTTCAAAGCCAGCCTCAGCAATGGCGAGGTGCTAATAAGCAAGCAACTCAGTGAGACCCTGTCTCTACATAAAACACAAAATAGGGCTGGGGATGTGGCTCAGTGGTCGAGTGCCCCTGAGTTCAATCCCCAGTACCAAAAAAAAAAAAAAGTCCACTTCTCTCCCTTTTCACTGTCTCCACCATAATCAAAGTCACCTTTATCTTGCCCAGATAACAGCAAGGGTTTCTTCAAGTGGTCCGGTCGAACATGTGCACCCCTCTCTAATTATGTTTTCTACCCAGCAGCCAGATGATCTTTGTTTAATGCAAGTCTGATAGAGTCATTCTCTATCTCAGTCTCCCAGTGTCTTTAGTACAATAATTAAAATCTTTAATTTAGCCAACAGGACTTTTTTCTTGTCCAGCCACTATTTCTCCAGACGCTTCCATCATATTCTCAACTTTACAACCATTTTAGCCTTAGTTCCTCAAAAATGCTGACCCTTGCTCCCAAAACAGGACTATTACACATACTAGTTTCTCTATATGAGACACACTTCATCTACTTAACTCCTACTTATTGTTCGAGTCAGCTCAACAGTCACTCCTTCAGAGAGGCTATCTTTGAGCCCTGAGACTAGGTCAAATGTGTCACTATTATATTTGTTCATAGTATCATGAATCTTTTCTTCAGGATTCTTTAAAGTTGTGATTTTATGCTTATTTTTGTGTGTTACCTGAATAACCATCTTTCCCACTAGAGACTGAACTTCACTTGCACAAGGACATTTATTTTTTTACACCTTTGTAATTCTAGCACACAGCACAGTGTCCAGATAGGTAGGAGGCATTTAAAAAGTGTATGTTTACGTACTGCCAAAAAAGGTTTTTGTTGCATGATTATTAACCCCCTACTGAGATGTTAATGATCCTAAAGTTAAAAATTTCAGGATATATCTGACATCTGGCTTTCCGAACTTTAAGGAAGAAATTTCCATGCATACTACCCATGTCTTGAAAAATTTCATATGGCTTGTCTTATCCCTTAGTGCTTTTCTCTTTTCATCAAGCAAGAGATGCTAGCCAGAACAATTTGGAGGTGACAGGAGGCAGTATTAAAAGCACAGGTGAACTCACCCCTATAGTAGATGCCATATAGTCTGCACACATTTCTGCAAAATCCCGCTCAAGAACTCCATAGTAGAGACCATAAAAGAGGAGAGAAATGCCAAAGTCCATGGCATCTTCTGGTTTAATCCTGTAAGGAAAGCAACACAGTCAATAAGGCCTGTCCTGAGATACAACTCTCTGGATTACTACTCTGGGACATACAAGGCAGGGTCACTCAAAAGCTAGAGCCAAGTGTTGGCAAATTCTGTTTGCTTTGAACTCGAGATTCTCCTGTCTCAGCCTCCCAAAGTGCTAGGATTACAGGTGTGCACCACTGTGCCCGGCTGCTATCTATTTTTAATAATGACCCACTGACATCTTTTGAAGAAGTTGATTAGCACTGTCAGCTACAAAGACCAAGCCAGAGTATCCCTTCTTGCCCCTCTTCCCCACTCTGCTCCCAGTTCCTGCCTGCCATGACTAGCATCTGCCTATGCGTTGGCACCTATGTGTTGAGGACTCTACTGTTGGCAATTGCTGGACACCAATGTTGGAATTTCAGCGTAGAAGCTGGCAGCTTACTGAGTTGCTTCATCTTGAGCCAGCCGCCCAAACTGAAATGGCTAAGTCCTCTAAAAGAAGGGCACAACATGCCTGGATCTAGTGTCATAAGAGCAGAAACTGATAATGGTTCCAGTAGCCAAACATTCCCTGCCAGCCTTTTCCTTCTGAGACTGGCAGTCTGATGGCAATAGGGTACAAGGTATGCCCCACCTCCAACCTGAGATGTGCCTCAGGCCCCCAGGCAAACAGGGTAATGGAAGTTAAGTGTTTTCTATCTTGGTATGTAAGTACTTACATAATATCCTAGATTTCTGCTTATTGTTCCAAAGAAACTAAAATATTTACTATTTGGCCCTTTACAGAAAAAGTTTGCCCATCACAGAATTAAAAAAAAAAAAAAAAGATAAAATTAGTAAATGTTTACATACCAGCTACCATAAAAATTTTAATTTACATCTAAACATATTCTGCATAATGTCATCTAATTTAAATTTTGATCCAACTCTATTTATTAAGAATAAAGATCTTTATAATATTAGGAGGTTTCATTTAAATTATTTATTTAAATAATTCCAAAGACCAGAAGTTTGCAACCTGGAGTCTATAAATATTATGGAAAACTACCTTAAAATATTTGTACAAAGAACTACATATGCTCACTTAAAGTTGTAAATTACATTCATCATAGAAAGTTGAATTTGTTCATCAATATTGTAAGTCACTAACTAGACTCATGGATTTTACAACAATTAACATAATCAGCAGTACAAAAATGGTCAAGATTTTCAATTCTGTTTTCCTCTTCATATAGTTTAAGCAAGTAAAAAGAAACCAACTACAGAAAAAATACCTTTCAGCCAGGCACCGTGGCTCACTTCTATAATCCCAGCGGTTCAGGAGGATGAGGCAAGAGAATCATGAGTTCAAAGCCAGCCTCAGCAACTTAGCAAGGCCCTAAGCAAGTTAGCGAGACCCTGTCTCTAAATAAAATATTAAAAAAGGCTGAGGATGTGGTTCAGTGGTTAAGCGCCCCTGGGTCCAATTCTCGGTACCAAAAAAGGAAAAAAATACCTTTCAAACAAAATTCAGAATTATTATTTTTTATTTATTTACCTTTTTTTGAATAGGGTCTCACTAAGTTTTGTAGGCTGGCCTTGAATTTGCAATCCTATACTTCAGCCTCCCACATAGCTGGAACTACAGGCATGAACTGTAGTTCAACTATCCAACTATCTGAATCTTGACTTTTTTTTAACCACATAGGTTAGGAAGATACCTGGAAATATCTTTGTTTTCTTTTGATGAGATGTATTAGACTCTACAGTGATGAATTCCTCTAAACCTTTCTGGAGCCTGTTTATTCTTTCAGCCTGTATTATCCCTGGAAGAAAGGATTCCATGGGTGTCCTCTCACTACATAAAGTAATACTTATTTTTACTTATTCTAATATAAGCTCCTTTTAGTTTCAAGATAGTCCCACCTACAGCATACTAGATCAGTGGCCTTCCCATCCATAAGTCTAAATTTGAATCCCAAATCCCCTTAGCTTCAGTGACTGTTCCTTTGATAAACAGCCCAGTCACCATTCCTTCATCTAGGAAACCACATTTCTACCCTCTTTTGACCTACTAACTCACTGCACCCTAATTTCCAAGCTCAAAATTTCTTGGCTTCTGCCTCAATTGAGGGTGAGAGGACCTGTAAACTGATAGCTTTTAGAAAGCTTGGGACAAAATAAAGCAATAGCCAGAATCTCATCCCCAAAGACGTACCTTAGGATGTGACACAGCCATGTTATGTGATAGTACTAAATTGAAAACAACTTAAGTGTCCAATAATGGCACAGGACTTAAATATCCTAGAACTGCTTCTTCATAAGTCTGACAAAGGTGGAATTCAGCTGTGTTACTGGCAATGCCACCAATATATTAAATATGACCTGTGATTGGTACACTGCATCTGGGATGTTCTTGAAACTGCATGTGTTCCTAGAGGGATTGGGCTCACAGACCAAGTTGCTCCCACATGCATCAGTATGAACTCATTCCATCATAACTGAGCTCAGGGACTACCATGAAGACTCCTGCAGACATTGCCTTGCTGGGTTTCCTATTTTGTATCCTTTTTTTTTTTTTTTTTACTTCAATTTATTTTTTATTATTGTCACCTGGATCAAATAAATTCATGGACTTTTTTCTTTTTTAAATTTTTGTTAAATTTTATTTATTTATTTATTCTACTTAGGTATACATGATAGCAGGATGCATTTTGATTCATTGTACACAGATGGAGCACAACTTTTTATTTCTCTGGTTGTATGTGATGTAGAATCACAACATACATGCAGTCATATATAAAGCTGGGGCTATGATGTCCATCAAATTCCACCATCTTTACTGTCCCCTGCGCCTTCCCCCCTCCCACCCCTGTAACCAAAGTTCCTCCATTCTTCCCATGTCCTCCTCAACATTATGGATCAGCATCCACTTATCAAAGAGACCATTTGGCATTTGGTTTTCTGAGATTGGCTTGCTTCACTTAGCATGATATTCTCCAACTCCATCCATTTACCTGCAAATGCCATAATTTTATTCTCTTTTATTGCTGAGTAATATTCCATTGTGTATATATACCTACTTTGTATCCTTTTAAGTGGACCTGTTGCCAGGTATTGCCACCTGTGGTCACATGAGTTCAACTGTTTAGCCCAAAGATTGGCAAACCTTTTCTGTTAAGGGCCAGGCAACGAATATTTTGGGTTTTGCAGCCCAAATGGTCTCTGTCACAACTACTCAACTCCAATGTTACAGGCAAAATAGCCATAGATGATAAGTAAATGGACTATGCATGACTGGAGCATGACTACGTTTCTCTCTCTTTTTTTTTTTTTTAATATTTTTTTAGTTGTAGATGGACACAATGTCTTTATTTTATTGCTTTGTATGTGGTGCTGAGGATCGAACCCAGGGCCTCACGCATGCGAGGCAAGCGCTCTACCGCTGAGCTACAATCCCAGCCCATGACTACGTTTCAAACTTTATTTTATAAAAGCAAGCAGTGGATTCATTTGGTCCAAAGGATGTAGTTTGCCAGTCCCTGGTGTAGTTGAATACAAGGCATCTCAGGCAGAGTGGATATTGCAACAAGTAACATGTGGACAAGGAAAATTATTAGGAAATTATGGGTAACTAGTTATAATCATTATTAAGCTTACCTTTGTTATGATTTCCCATTAAAATACATATTTTTTGAAAATATAACCAAAGATTCAAGACTCAGACTTTGTATATATCCAAATATTCATTGTTTTTTGCCAGTACAAATTACAGAAGGCCTGTCATCTCCCATCTCCCAACTGTACCCAAGTCTCCTATCCTGGGTGTCACGTTCCCTTGGTTAATACTCAAGACTTGCTAAGGAAAAAAAAAGACATCTCACCAGCCACTCCTCCCCAAACATCAGCAAGTCCAAAACCAAAAGGTACTCACTTGAATAATAAGTTAAGACCAAAGAGGGTAAACATGACCGCCATGTAGCCAACGATGCCAGTGGCATAGCTGATTTTATAGATCAACAGGAACCATTTATAAACCAACCTAAAGAAAGGAAATAAAATACTTATTTTATTTAGCTGATGCAGAGACACTGGCCTCCAGGTCCATTAGACCACCAGAATTCCTTAATCTCACATCAATAGGGATATCAGGCTCTATTCTTAGGACTTATTGAGCAACTTCAGTTACTGTTCAATGGTGTTCACTTCCTCAATTGCCAAAACATCTTCAAGGAACTTCTGCTTTATATTTTCGTGGTCTAGGACTGAGCAAAGGAAAAGAATTCCTAAAAAGAAGTTTCAGTCTCAAAGAAAGGGCACAGCTGACCTAAGACAGCTATGTCATCTCAAATTTAGATGACTTGGGTGAGGAAGTAAAAACTAACAACTCTCAAAAGATAACAGAAGAGGAAGGCTAGTGGTTCTTGTCAAGAAAGAGAATTCAAGGAAAGATGAATCACTGGTGGAATTAGCTGAGTACCTTTGTTAAGTCAAATCATGACTTTGGGACAAGTTTACTTCTTTGTAAAATGGGAAAACCACATTACTTTTCTCACCTCATTTTTTAAAAAATTTTTTTGTAGTTATAGATGAACAGAATGCCTTTATTTTATTTGTTTATTTTTTTTTATGCGGTGCTGAGGATCGAAACCAGTGCCTCACACATGCTAGGCAAGCACTCTGCCACTGAGCTACAGCCCCAGCCCCTTTCTCACCTCATTAACAGCCCATTTCTTGGTACAATAAGCTCATTAAACACTGAGTGAATAAATGAGGATGTTTATAAAAGTGCTTGGAGGGCTGAGGTTGTGGCTCAGTGGCAGAGCACTTGCCTATCATGTGTGAGGCTCTGGGTTCAATTCTCAGCACCACATATAAATAAATAAAATAAAGGTCCACTGACAACTAAAAAAACATTTTTTTTAAAGTGCTTAGAGCACTGTATAGCACTATCAAATGTTAGTTATTATAAAATACTTCCGTATTATTGACACATTCTAAAAACCATTTCCATTAGAAGTCAATCATATTTGTCAGTTGGTGGCTCTTAACATGTTTTATTGTACTTTTTCTTTATATCACCCGATATGAGGAAGCAATTATCTGATTTTTAGAGATGAAGAATTCAAGGCTCAGGAAGATGAGATCATGGTGCTAACAAGTAACAGGGCTGGGAGTTCCAATCCACATCCATCTGGCTCCAGGGCTTTTACTCTTTATAATAATGGCTCTACAGAAGGGCCAGAGAGGGGCTTCTAGATCACCAACTTCACCTTGTACAATGAAACTCTGAAGACCAGAGAAAAGCTTACAGTAAAGTGGAACGTAAGCAGCACAGAAAAAAGAGCAATTTGCAACTTAGAAATTGTTTTAAGTCAGGTGGTCCCAACTTTGAGGCTGGTCAGTTCCCCCGCTAGGCTGTCCTGATCTGTGCACACCTCTCATAAGCACTTACCAACTGCACTGCAACAGGTGCTTTCTCATCCATCTCCTCCAATAAACCGAGCACTCCTTGAGGGCAGGGACCATGTCTTATCCAGCTCTGTATCCCCAGCGCTCAGCACAGGGCCTGGCACATAGTAGGTGCTTATTGAATGAATGAATGAGAAAATTTCTTTTTCTGTCAAATAAATGTTAAATGACCTCACAAGCTGGTTGGGAGGATTAAACAAGAAATGCAGTTGGATAAAGTACAAAGAAGTACACAGGGAACAGCTCTTTGTAATCCAAGAAAGAAGTACTGTTTATTGGAAAATTGCAAATTTGCTGATTCATTCATTCAACAAAAATTTATACAATAGGTTACTATGTGCCAGGCCCTTTGGCAAGGCCTGGATATACAGTGGCCAACAAAATGGATATGGTTCCTGATATTTCTTTCTTTCTTTTTTTTTTTTTGGTACCAGGGATTGAACTCATGGGTACTCGACCATTGAGTCACATTCCCAGCCCTATTTTGTGTTTTATGTAGAGACAGGGCCTCACTGAGTTGCTTAGCGCCTCCATGTTGCTGAGGCTGGCTTTGAACTCGCGATTCTCCTGTCTCAGCCTCCCAAAGTGCTGGGATTACAGGCGTGTGCCACCGTGCCCAGCTTTGGTTCCTGATCTTATACATACAGTTCAGTGGCAGAGACAGATGTTCAACATAATATTTTGTTATAAATCGTGATAAGTACTATGAAGGAAAACTATAGGGTCTTATGAGAGAATACTGGAAAATCTAATTTAGAGATCAGAAGGGTTCACAGAAAATAACATTTAAAATGAGACCACAAAGATCATCAGGACTTCCTTTTTTTGTGTGCATGTGGTACTCAGGATTGAACCCAATGGCACTCTGCTGCTGAGCTCCATCCCCAGCTCCCCAGCACCACCTCCCCCTTTTTTAAAAATTTTTTTGAGACAGGGTCTTGCTAAGTTGCCCAGGCTGGCCTTAAACCTGCAATCCTACCTCAGCCTCCCAAGTAGCTGGGATTGCAGGCATGTTACCACCATGCCCCACTGTTTGCTCTTGATTTATACAGACCTTGATACAACCATAAAGTAAACTACAAGGAAATACCTGGGGCTTTTAATCTGTGAATAGAGGTGTGGGTCTCCCAATCAGCTTGTTTTAGAGGGGCCCCACACCAAATTCTTTTGGCTGGCAAAAACTGCAATTTTTTCAGTATAAACCCATCTTCCTCCCATGCATTCTAGCACATTAGCTTCAGGAAACTCAAGCTCCTCTCCACAGCCTAAGCTCTCACCTTGGAGTTGTTTGCACTAGAGGTTTTCGTGTGGCTCGGAAGGTGACGAAGGCTGTGACAGCAGAGAAGAAGATCCAGATCACTAGGAACCTCCACCAGTGCAGCTTCACTGTGAAATAGAGGGGAACAACCCACATCTGAAAGAGGGTCACCATCTGAAACACAAACACAAGCACTTCAGCTCTAGCCAGCTCCCTCTGCAGCTCTACCTGCAAGTGCAGAAAGCCTGCTTTCTGTTTTAGCCTGATCCTATTCCACATTTCCAATTTTGAATAAAGCAACCCCACTAGTGATCAAAGGTAAAAATCTGGAACCATGCCTGCCTCTTCCCTTTCATCCTCATTCAACTGTACCTTGAATATATTCTTTGCTTTCCACTTTAGCTCTTGCTATCTCTTGCCTGACTGAGATAGCAAGAGCAACGACTTCTTTGTTAGTCTCCATGCATCCAGTGAGGACAGAATGGAGAGGGAGATACCAGTGGCAGGGCATCTCTTACCACTTTCTATGCCTTTAAGTCAAGTTGTCCCCTTGGGCTAAGATATCCTTTCCACCTTCCTTTCTGCCTGATAATATCACATCCAAGATACACAAGGCCTTTAGTCTCCTTTCCAGTCAGAATTAGCCATGATTTCTAGTTCCCTCCAAGTATTTCCTTTTCTACCATCATTACAGTGCTTACCAAATAATAAGGCTGGTTTAAAATTCATTTGCTACCTGAATATAAGCTTCTTCAGGGCAATGATTTGGTCATATTCATTCATTTTCTTTAAGCTAGTAAACTATCTGACACAGTATAGGCCCTCAATAAATTTGGATAAATAAATAAAAGGAAAATAGGACTAGACTGGAGTAAGACTCCCTGAAATGAAGACACATTTGTTTTAAAGAGTGCCTTTTTAAATTTAACCCCCCTCCCAGAGGTTTACCTTATACTTGTTAGCTCAAGAGTTACAAATAAACATATTAGAAATAATTCTGATTCTAAGCCGGGTGTGGTGGCTTAAGCCTGTAATCCCAGCACTTAGGGAGGCTGAGACAGGAGAATCACGAGTTCAAAGCCAGCCTCAGCAAGGGCGAGGTGCTAAGCAACTCAGTGAGACCCTGTCTCTACATAAAACACAAAATAGGGCTGGGGATGTGGCTCAGCGGTCGAGTGTCCCTGAGTTCAATCCCCAGTACCAAAAAAAAATAATTCTGATTCTACAAGTTTGAAGTAATCACCAATCTTTTGCTCTCCAATGCCTCCTAACTGCCTTCCTCAACTACCCTGCTTTAACTAGATGTCACTATTCTCAGGTGAGCAGGAAGTATTAAAAAATTAAAAAAAAAAAATTTAAAAAGTACTTAATTGAAGTTTTCTTCCTGAAGTCACCAAATAAAATTAAAGGACATTAAAAAATCTAAAAAAAAATTTTTTTTAAAGGAGAACTATAGAAAGGAAAAGTAGTAGCTAGTTTCCTGATGTTCCATAGTAAACTAAAAAAGTGTGTGTCCTTGGGGATTTCTAGACCAGTGAAATCCAACTGAAATATAATGCAAGTCACATAAATAATTTTAATTTTTTTATTAGTCACATTAAAAAAGAGAAATAGGAGATATTAATTTTAATATTTAACCCAATATGTCCAAAATATAATTTCAACATGAACAAAATATTAAAGTTATTTTTTTGGTGCTGGGGAATGAACCCTGGGCCTTGAACACACTAAGCACAGTGCTCTACCACTAAGCTCACTCACAGCCCCAAAATATTAAAATTATCAAAGAAATATTTTACTTTTTTGTACTTTTAAATATGATGTGTATTTCATATTTACAACACATTCCAAGTACTCAATACCTAGGTGTGACTGGTGGCTAACGCTGGATATACAGTGTACAGTTAGCTTCTTTTGAGTTGTCTGTAGCTATCATTCCCTCTATGGCTAGAAAATGCCTGAGTTTTTTAATGCTAATTTACAGATAAAACAAAAAGGGAGAGGGGAAAGGTGAGAAGAGAATGGTGAGCAGAACCACACTGCTTTAGAGTTTCCTATTCTGAGGGTCAAAGGGTGCTGACTGCTGGTCAGTGAACCATGCAAGCCACAATAACAATTCTACTGCACTAGAACCCACAACTGTTCCTCCAAATGAAGCACTCTAGAATACTCTGGTCTTACATAAAAAGTGTGGATGCACCAGGCTCCAGATGCCTTTCTAGGAGACACTGGGAGGAAACCAGGAAAATATGTCACAATGACCAACTACGGATAACTATGGGACAGAAAACCAGAATCATGTCTCTAAAAGGGAGTGGAAGGAAGTTCTTTTTTTTTTTTTTGGTACTAGAGATTGAACCCAGGGGCACTTGACCACTGAGCCACATCCCCAGCCCTATTTTGTGTTTTATGTAAAGACAGGGTCTCAGAGTTGCTTAGTGCCTCGTCATTGCTGAGGCTGGCTTTGAACTCACGAATCTCCTGTCTCAGCCTCCCTAAGTGCTGGGATTACAGGCTTGAGCCACCGGGCCCGGCTGGAAGTTCTTTGTTCTTACACTATTTGCTTAAACAGGCTCATGCAGTTGTGAACTAGACAGTAGGCCCAGAGACCAGAGAAGAATTAAATCACATAGTCTGGTCACATTTGTCCTGAGAAAGAACAGGAATTCTGGTCTCCTTCCAGCTTTTATAAAAAGTGGCCTACTCTAATAGCCTCTTCCACATTGCTCATCAGTTATCTATAGAATGTTCTGAGAGGGTGTCTGAGGTCAAGAAAATTTTCTCTGTACAAGCTGCAGCTCTGTGCATTTTAGGTGAGGTGAGAGGTCAAGAACCTGGATTATATTCTGAGTTGGACAAAGACATAATTAGGAGTTAAGTCTGGGTATAGGTATAAAAGGAATGAAAAATCTTGCCTTATTTTTTAACCATCAGGCTTGAAATTTTAGGGTGAAAAAGCCACTTAAATCACATCATGAAAAAGAAAGAAAATAGAAGAGGAGGAGAAAGAGACAGGGAGAGAGAGGAGGGAGAAGGGAGAGAAGGAAAGAGGAATTTAGAGATGTAATTAAGCTCTTTGAAGCCAGATGGTCCACAGAAACCAGCTAGTTCTGTTCTGCTTCAAGGTACCCCAAGGAGGTCCTTTGCCCTTGAAGGAAGGGTTTTGGGCTTGATTCTCAAACCCCTTCAAGTTCTAACATCTGAAAGTCCTGTTAAACAGTCCTGTATCTCAGACTTCCTGGAAAAATGGAGACATAATATTTACTGGCATTTTGTCTAGTTAAGAAGTTTAAACTTCATTAAGGAAGGCAATTTTAATGGCTGGCTTGGCAAAGGTAGGGACTCTGGTGCCACCTGGTGGCAATGCTTATGCAGACAAATTTGGTTAATTGTTCATTTAAACACTTGTATCTAATGCTATGAAAAGCACAAAAATAATGGGAAGCCTCACCCTGACATCTCTTCCAAGGACATGAGTGATGAGACATAAACATATGAATTAGGCAGTCGTGCAAAGTATCAAATACTGACACGAGAGTTCAAAGGAGAGATGCAGTAGTATGTGTAGGAACTATTGTATCAGGGAAGGCTTTCTGGAAGAGGCAGAGTTCTTCTGGTTGGTTCTAAAGGAGGCTTGGCTTTGGGCAGGTGGGAAGAGAAAACAAAAGACATTTATACTTTCTCTGAATCTGAAAATATGAAGTTGAAACTAAAGACAAGCCTGAAACCAATTCAGCAAACATTTAATGAGGGATAATCCCAGTTTTTCTAATAAAAGATAAAAATTAGCAACATCCCACTTATCTCTCCACAAGGCCCAAAAGAATAGAAGATGAGGGCTGAGATTGTGGCTCAGTGGCAGAGTGCTTGCCTTGCATGTGTGAGGCACTGGGTTCGATCCTCAGCACCACATAAAAATAAATAAACAAAATACATTGTGTCCATGTATAATTAAAAAATATTTTAAAAAAAAAGTACAGAAGATGAAATTAGATGCTAACAGTAAGAGGTCATCCATATTTAATGGGACTGCCTTCTAGTTTTAGTTGAGAGGGTGCCATAGCCAGAATGTGTGTTGGTAGAGATGGAATTGACATCTCATAATTATTTCTAATCCATGTGAAGAAAGACAAGACAATCTTCAGATCCCTTTAATCTTAGAGGAACCAGAATTCATAAAATGAGTTCCCAGGGCATCAGCTGCCTTGCAAGTCTTTCTTGGCTTGTAACTTTCAGGATTCTCATCTCATCACCTCTGCATCTCCCCATGTTGTCAGCAGGGATCACCTACCATGGTTGAAAAGGAATATTGTAAATGAAATGAAAACTACAAGTCCATGTGATAGAATTAAGAAAGAGACAGTTAACAGAACAATCGGCTTGAAAAACGCTGACAAATGGGCTAAGGTCACTTAGAAAAAGTGTCTACAATGTCTTCCATGGCTTTTCTGTGTTTTCATGAGTAATTTGGATGAAGAACTTGCTTACCAAAATTTGGACAGCACTAAGCTTAGGATGGGGCAGCAGATTACTGTTCTGTGCTTTGTCCAAGCATCATTGGGGACCTGGGATCAGGTCTTAGGACTACACTGTACAAAGAACACGGACAAATAAGCATAATCGTAAAAGAGCTGCCAGGATTACAAACATCTGAAAACCAAATACACATAAGACACAGTTGAGGGCCTGAAGGCCCTGGGATCAGGCCTGGAGACAACTATGGGAAGGCCTGGCTATTGCCTTCAGATATCTGGAAATCAGTATGTGACCAGAAAGCAGACATATTCAGTGTAATTTCTATGACCCAGTAAGACCCTACACTTGCTAGAATACTCTACAAGGCAGAAACATGGTTGGCAATTTCCTCCAACTGCACCCCTAGTAAATAGTCACCCTTATCACACAAGACAGACCATTCCATTGCTAATATATGTGCTAGATAATTCTTCCTTGATTAAATTTTTTTTTAATTTTTAAAAATTTTTAATTTTTCCCTGAAAAATTTGCTTTTGTGTCCCTTCTCCCCCAGGGTCCAGAGAAGCACAGAGTATATTTACTCCCTGAGTCTTAGTACTTCTATTACCTAGAACTATGGCTTCTTTTCCAAGTCTCATCTTCAGGCAAGAGTCAATCAAGCAGCCATTTAACAAGTACTTACTGGACACTATGCTAAGAACTGGGGAATTCAAAAATGAAAAACAAAACCTCCTCAAGATCTTAAGTCTGCTGAGGAGAAACAAATAACTATAATTCAGCAATGTAAGTTCTATAATGGAGTAAGACCTGGAGGCCAAGAACTAACAGCAGAGGTACTTCACTCAAAGTGGAGGAACCAAGAAAAACTTCCTGAAGGAGGCATCCTTCAATCTCTGTCTTGATGGTCTGGTAGGTCCAGGTGCAAAAGGGATCATGATAAGTGTTCCAGGATGAAGGAATATGGTATGCTGGAGAAAGTACAACCAGTCTTTTGGAGAGAGGTGAGAAATAAGCCTAAAGAGGTAGGCAGGGCTTAGAGGAGGCTGACATATATCATAGCTAGAACTTTTTACTATATCTAAGGATAAAAGTTCTTTTCTTTCTCATAGAAAGTGGATTACAACCCCTTACCATCCTAGTCAGCAGTCTCTAGCAACATTCTAGTAACCATTTTAAAGTCTTGGTCTGAGAAGAATCTAGTACTTTCAAGATTTCCAGGTAGGAGATTTTGCCACTCATCCATTCCAGGAGGGAACAGCAGTTCAGGGTGGTGGGTATCTGAAAAGGCACTATTTTTGGTGGCAGAAGAGATGATGAAAGTTTCTCCTTGGAGATCTTTTAAAAATAGGACAGATACTTTTCCTGGCATAAACTCATCCCTTCCCCTAATATCCCTGAGGGATCTGAGGACTAAGTAATATTAGACTCTGGATAGATGATGAAAACTAAGCTATAGGGAAGCCAAAAAAGAAATGTGGCCTGGGTTATGCTTTCAATCCAGATCTCCTGTCTCTCAAGCTACCTCCCTGCCATCCTTCACTAAATTTGTGGGGGAATGGTGGAAAGGGGGCGGTAAGGTAATGAAGAATAATGGAGGGTTTGTGAAAGTACATGAGCGTCAAGAAAAGGACTCAGGCAAGTCATTAAAGAAGGAAACTCAGGCCAGGTGCACTGGCACATGCCTGTAATCCCAGTAGTTTGGGAGGATGAGGCAGGATTGCAGGTTCAAAACCAACCCCAGCAACTTAGTGAGGCCTGAAGCAACTCAGGGAGACCCTGTCTCTAAATATAAAAAAGGGCTGGGGATGTGGCTCAGTGGTTAAGCACCCTGAGTTCAATCCTCAGAACAAAAAAAAAAAAAAAAAAAAGGAAAACTCAGGAGAACTAAAAACAGAATCAACCAACAATTTCCTGAAACTTTTGAGAAATGTTGGTTTTAGGTCCAGTTCTCCAATTTAATGGTCATGTACTCCCAGAAAATCACTTCACGATTTTGGGTCATAGCTTATCTTACCTTGTAGAGCTTTCCTATAGAGGAAAGCACTTTTTAAAATCATCAACAGATTTAAACTATAAGTGATTCAAGTTGTGATTGTTGTTGCTGGAATAGAGTTTAAAATTTAGATAGAGAAAACAGTAGGAATTTGTGCTCCAAATTACAGTTAATTTAGACTAATTTTTTTCTTCTTTTAATGTAAAGATTGGACTTGAATTCCTAAGTTACAGAAAGTGGACATACCTGAGAACTCCTAAATTACAGAACCAGTGGACAGGCATCCCTACTCATGATCAGTCTCAGGGCTGACAACATTCCTGCTACTATAGGTACTAGAGTCTACAACAGTGCTTTTTATCAGGGGTAATTTTAGTCCCCAGGGGACAGACAGCAATGTCTAGAGATATATTTGGTTGTCACAACTGGGGGAAGGGAGCTAGAGTAGCTAGTGGTGAGATGCCAGGAGGCTGTTAAACAGCCTATGATGCACAGGACAGTTCTCCCTTCAAAACCAAAAAATTATCTTGCCTCAAGTGTTAATAGTCTCCCTCCTCTAGGAGAACAGACCAATTATTTTTTCCACTCAGTTGTCAGGGGTACTCCCAAAAAGCTGCGCTGCCAACCTCCACTAGTGAAAAACAAACAAATTTACTCAATTTGGGAGAAACACAAGCCTTATCAATTAAGTCCATCTTTTCTTGGCATGCCATAAGAAGCGTTTCTTTAAAAGTTCTCATGGCTAATCTCAAATAGTTCATGTTTCTGCTACTCAACAAAAATCCTACTGCCTCTCTTACACAACATTCTCTGGGGAGTTGTTTTGATTATATTTTATTCTCACTCCTCATCCCAAGAACATTCTAATATATTTAATATGCATATTTTTGTTTGTGCCCATTCATACAAACTGTTTCTTTCTTTGTATTTTTAACTTCCAAATTGGCATTATACTATGTCTGTTCCTTTCTTTTTCCACTCAGCACCATGCTTTTAGGGTTCCAGCCAAGTTGCTAGAGGTATACCTAATGTGTTGCTTTTAACTACAACACAGTTTCATGACATGCATTGACAATATTTTTTTCTTTTTCTTCTTTTTTTGGGTGGGGGTGGGGGTGGGATGGGGATTGAACTCAGGGGCACTTATCACTGAGCCACAGATCCCCAACCCTTTTTTTTTTTTTTTTTTTTTAGTTGTAGATGGACACAATGTCTTTATTTTATTGCTTTGTATGTGGTGCTGAGGATCGAACCCAGGGCCTCACGCATGCGAGGCAAGCACTCTACCGCTGAGCTACAATCCCAGCCCCATCCTCAACCCTTTTTAATATTTTGTTTAGAGACGGGCCTCACTAAGTTGCTGAAGCTGGCTTTGAACTCACAGTCCTCCTGCCTCAGCCTCCCAAACTGCTGGGATTACAGGCATGCACCACTGTGCCTGGCCCATTTACGACACGTTAACTACTTAATCTCTCAGAAATAAATACCCAGATTGTCTCCAACTCCTGACTGAGAGTTACTGCCATAAGTAACACTTAAATGAAGACCTTCTCAAATTTCCCCTTCAGGATGTATCACAGTGTGTGTATATATTGTCTGAGCGGTGCCATGCTGCTATCCACAATGTCTGCACCAGTCCTTATATATACCAAAGATTACACAAAGGCTCCGACTGCCTCTGATCCCTACCAACACTAGGCATCATTTGGCTTTTTAATTTTTGACAGTTTAATAGATATAAAGTAAGAACTCATTGCTGTTTTTGTTGCGCTGGGGATCAAACCCAAGGCCTCACACATGCTAGGCTAGTGCTCACCACTGAGCTACATCCCCAGACCTTTTTATTTTTTGACACAGGGTCTTGATGAAATGCCCAGGCTGGCCTTGAACTTGTGGTCCTCCTGCTTCAGCCTCTTGAGTAGAGAGTATTTCAGGGGTGCCCCACCAGGCCTAGCCTCATTGCTATTTTAATGTTAATGTGCATTTCCTAATTATTAATGACTCTGAGCATCTCTTCTCAGGCTTAATAGCCTTTTGGATTTCCTCATTTTCTGTTGTATCCTTTGTCAGATTTTCTGTTGGAGTTACTATCTTTCCTTGATTCATAGGAGTTCCTTTGTATAATCTAGACATTACTCTATTGCCAAGATTAATCATTACTAATCTCTTCTCCATTAGGTTATGTTAACTTTGCCTATGGTATCTTTTATGGAACAAAAATCTTCAATTTTTAAAAAACACATGATTAAACTTTTGAAGAATTTAGTATAATTATAATCCTTAGAACACCAAACATTGTTTTCTACATGGTATATTTTCTCAGTCATTGTCCAGAATTCCAAGAAGTTGTAGGAATATGCAGGCCAAAAGATCCTTTTTATTGTGCAGTGCTGGGGACTGAACCAAGTAAGTTTATTTACTTGCTAAGTAAAGTACTCTTCCATTGAGCTATAACTCTAGCCTCAAATCCTTAATGTATTTAAATTTATCAAATATTTCTTACCTGTCTATAAATTTTTGATTAAATCCATAAGCTTTACTTTTTTCTTTTCCTTCTTGTGCATGTGTGGTGCTAGGGATTGAACTCAAGACCTCATGAATGATAGGCATGCACTCTACCATTAAGTTACACTCCCAGTCCCAATTTGCTATTTCTGCAGGAAAAGCATGACTATTATATATAAAATTTGCTTCTGGACTGGGGCTGTAGCTCAGTGGTACACATGCAAGGCCCTGGGTTGGATCCCTAGCACCACATACACAAAAAAACGTAATTTAAGTCAGCTTTATACTATTGGCTGTGCACATCGACGAATGTACTTTTTTTTTTTTTGGTTGTAGGTAGACACAATGCTTTTTATTTTTACGTGGTACTGAGGATCGAAACCAGTGCCTCACACATAAGAGGCGAGCACTCTACCACTGAGCCATAACCCCAGCCTCAAATGAATGTACTTTAATGTTTGAATTCATACATTCACCAGTGACTATTTCTGTCCTGGAAGAGAAAATGAAAAATACTTAGGGACATGTTTTTCTTTGTTTTAGAAACAAAGTTTTGTTTTGTTTTTTTATTTTTAATTTTGAGGTTTGGAGATCAAACCTAGGGCCTCCTGCATGCTAGGCAAGCCCTCTACCACTGAGCTACAATTCCTAGCCCTAATTTATCTTAAGTCCCCTTTGTACTCAGTACTATGTAGAAACCTATTTTAATTTTCCTCCTTGTGGTGAGTTTGTTTTCACAATACAATCTACTTATATAATTTCTTCATTGATAGGTGGTTATGCTTTTACTGTATATTAAGTTCCTATTACAGCCTGGTGCAGTGGCACATGCCTGTAATCCCAGCAGCTTGGGAAGTTGAGGCAGGAGGATCACAAAGCCAGCCTCAGCCACTTAGCAAGGCCCTAAGCAACTCAGCAAGACCCTGTTTCTAAATAAAATATAAAAAAGGGCTGGGACGGGCGTGGTGGTGGGAGCCTGTAATTCCAGCACTTAGGGAGACTGAGACAGGAGAATTGTCAATTCAAAGCCAGCCTCAGAGGCTGCGGCCATAGCTCAGTGGTAGAGTACTTGCCTCGCAAGTGTGAGGCACTAGGTTTGATCCTCAGCACCACATAAAAATACATAAATAAAGCTATTGTGTCCATCTACAACTAAAAAAAATAATTAAAAAATTAAAAAAAAAAAAAAAAAGCCAGCCTCAGCAACAGCAAGGTGCTAAGCAACTCAGTGGGATCCTGTCTCTACATAAAACACAAAAAATAGGGCTGAGGGCGTGGCTCAGTGGTCAAGTACCCCTGAGTTCAATCCCCAGTAGCAAAAAAAAAGTTCTCATTACACAAATATGAGATCCTCATTCTGTCCAAAGGTCTATTTGCCTATTCTTATGGCATGTATTAATTAATACCTGGTAAAGAAGTCTCTGTCTTGGCAGAATTTTTGTTTGTTTGTTTTGTTTTGTTTTTCCTTGCCTTATTTTTTTAACTTCTGGTAGAAAAGGAAAGGAATTATTCAAATAATTCATTAATGAATATGCTCATCATTAGTCCCTGCATGGATCACTTTCATTTTCATTTTTAAAAATGATTTCTAGTTGTAGTAAAAAAATTGATCATTTTAACTATTTTTGAGTATATAGTCCAGTAGTGTTAAGTATAGTTACATTGTGTAACAAATCTCCAGAGCTTTTTCGTCTTGCAACACTGAAACATGAAAACAATAGCTCCCTGTTTTCCCCTCCTCCCATTAGCCCCATTATTCTTTTGTTTTTCTCAGTTTGATTACCTTACATACTTCATATATCACTATCTGTTACTGGCTTATTGCACTCAGCATAATGTCTTCAAGGTTCAGAAATGCTGTAGCATGTGACAAGATTTCTTTCCTTTTTAAGTCAACTGCTTTTAATATGATATATACTGAAGCTACCAACCAGCCAACATAGGAAGTGTGTCTAGCTATGTGCTCTCCTCCATTTTATCATCCAATATCCCTTTCAAACAAGGTTAGGAGTATGCTGAATCTTAAGTTTATCATTTTCTTGCTTTTTAAACTCTGGTCTTATCGCACACATACATATTTTTAAAACATGCTGTTTAGTTTTCATTGTTTTTAGTTTTCTATAAAAGGTACCGAATTATAGTCTTCCATGACTTATTTATTTCACTCAATTATTTTTTGGTGCTAGGGATTAAACTCAGGGCCTTATTCATGCTAAGCAGGCATTCTACCACTAAACTACATCTCTAGCCCTTTCACTCAATGTCATAGTACTAAGATTCATGCTTACCATTATTCACAGCTGTAGTTAATTATGTTATTTTCGTAAGTTTCATATGTTATATGATATTCCACTATATGAAAATAATACAATGAATTTATCCATTTACCTATATATGGATATTGGGTCATTTCCAAATTTTTTAAAAATAATTTTATTAATTGTTGATGGACTTTTATTTTTTTATTTGTTTATATGTGGTGCTGAGAATTGAGCCCAGTGCCTCACACATGCTAGGCAAGCACTCTACCACTGAGCCCCAACCCATAGCATCCATTTCCAAAGTTTTACTATTTGTAATTTAAACAGTGCTGCTATGAAATTTTTAGTACATACTTCTAGGATACATGTACAAAATTTTCTCTTGATATACATATCTATGAATTAAACTATTATAATAGGAAATAGGAATATTAAGCTTCATTAGATGATGTTAAACTGTTTTTCAAAGTGGTTTCTTCACAAAGGAAACAACAAAACTGAGCATACCCCTGCATGGGCCTACAAAGAATCAAAGAATATCTGCTGCCTGAACAAATAAATAGACATATAAAAAGTGAGGACAGCACTTGTATCAGATGGAAGGGGTGTGAATTCTGACTCTGCTAATCACTAGTTGAGTGAGGCTCAATTAATCTCTTCGTGCCTCAGTTTCGTTTCTTTCTTTTTTTTTTAATTTTGTTGTAGTTGTAGGTGGACAGCATCTTTATTTTTATTTGTTTCACCTTTATGTGGTGCTAAGATTTGAACCCAGTGACTTGCACATGCTAGGCAAGCGCTCTACCACTGAGCCATGGCCTGTCATGCCTCAGTTTTTTGAACCACTCAATAACAAAAAATATTGTCTACCTCATAGCAAAATCCCTAAATTATAATGCAATCAATAAATGCTATCCCAGCACTTAGGGAGGCTGAGACAGGAGAATCGCGAGTTCAAAACCAGCCTCAGCAACAGCAGGGCGCTAAGCAACTCAGTGAGACCCTGTCTCTACATAAAACACAAAATAGGGCTGGGGATGTGGCTCAGTGGTCGGAGTGTCCCCGAGCTCAATCTCCAGTACCAAAAATATAAAATAAAATAAAATAAAAAAATAAATGTTAGCTGGTGTTATTATCTTTACGTAATTATATAGTTGGCAATGTCCCAACTATTTCTGCTCTGCTTCTCTTCTCTAGAACCTACCTTTAACCTAGAACAGATATAAGAGTGAGGAGTCTCTAGGAGTTGCAAAACTGGTAGCTATGGATATTAGCTTTAGATGAACCGGCAAGGAAAGTCAGATGGAAGAAGTATGTGAGAAGTATATACTTACTACTTTCCAAAGCAGTAAGTCAATACATAAAATATAAAAGTAAAAATGTATATATCAATATCAATGTTACTTTAAAATACCGATGTCAGTATTAGAAAATAACTATAGAGAGATGGGGCTGGAGTTGTGGCTCAGTGGTAGAGTGCCCACCTAGCATGTGAGAGGCACTGGATATGATCCTCAGCACCACATAAAAATAAATAAAATAAAATTATAAAAAAAATTCATCTTGGAGCTGGGATTTTGGCTCAGCACCGCATATAAATAAATGAATAAAATAAAGGTTGATCAACATCTAAAAATATATATATTTTAAAAAATTCATCTTTAAAAAAAAGAAAATAACTAGGGAATTAGAAAGTAGTTGTCATAGAAGAACCAGAGATTCAGAGTTGGGCAAATGTGTTCTGCTTTTAAGAATTTAACCTTTATTTTTTAGTTATTTGTTTTTTATGTTGTGCTGAGGATTGAAGCCAGTGCCTCACCTGTGCTAGGCAAGTGCTCTACCACTGAGCTATAAGCCAAGCCTTGTGTTCTGCTTTTTAAACCTTGCAGAATTATGTAATTCCTTTTTTTTTTTTTTTTTGGCAGTATTGGGGATTGAAGGGGGGTGCGCTCTACCACTGAGCTCCACTCCACCCATGCCTTTTTTGTTGTTGTTGTCAATTTTTTTTTGGTGTACTGGGGATTGAACTCAGGGCACTCAACCACTGAGCCACATCCCCAGCATTATTTTTTTTTTTTTGGTACTGGAGATTGAACTCAGGAGCACTTGACCACTGAGCCATATCCCCAGCCCTATTTTGTGTTTCTTATTTTTTTTTGTAGAGACAAGGTCTCACTGAGTTGCTTACCACCTCGCGGTTGCTGAGGCTGGCTTTGAACTCATGATTCTCCTGTCTTAGCCTCCCAAAGTGCTGGGATTACAAGCGTGAGCCACCACACCCGGCTCCCAGCACTATTTTGTGTTTTATGTACAGACAGGGTCTCACTGAGTTGCTTAGGGCCTCGCCGTTGCTAAGGCTGACTTTGAACTTGTGATTCTCGTGTCTCAGCCTCCCAAAGTGCTGGGATTACAAGTGTGAGCCACCGCGCCTGGCTTTTTGTTGTCAATTTTTGAGGCAGGATCTTACTAAATTGCCTCCTGAGTTGCTGGGATTATTTATAGGTGTGTGCCACCACACCCTGTGCTATTTGACTTTTAAAACTATGATAAAGGAATATGCTGAGTCAAAAAGCATTGGCACCCACTGGGTATGGTAGCACTTCTTTATTTTACACTGCCTCCAAGGAAAAACAGCTCCAACTTCTGATAAGCTTGAAAAAAGATAGGAGATGCCACTGTACACAGGCCTCTTGGGCAATTTTTCTTCTTCCAAAGTTTGTACTTACTTAAAGCAATAAAATATTCATTGTACATAAAAAAAAGTTTTAACAAAACCAACATAAATCATTGTATAACAGCAGCATAAAGCAGGACATTACAGATTTCCTTTTCTTATTTTCTGAACATATAGGTTTAAATTTCACAGTGCATGATATTTTATAGTGTTAGCATATCCTCTCACCAGGGAAATTCAGCATGTTTACAGTGTATGGCTGTTAAGTAATGATATGATTATGCATATTCCTTATATAACAGGAGTCATTAAATTGCAATCATATTTCCTATTAAGAACTAAATAATCAGTGGTTTTCCATCAGCAGTCTGATGACTCCTATAGAAATTCCAATGGGAAAGCAGAAGAAATAGGGTTACCCAAACCTCATCTCTTAACTGTTTCCACAGTGGATTTTTTCTTTAAGATGCAGCTTACAAAAAAAACAAAGTAACTAACAGAAACCACTGTAGTACATATATGCATCCTCATTTTTTTCAGTGTAGGTTTTTAAAAATCTTTGCAGGGGCTGGGATTGTGGCTCAGCGGTAGAGCACTTGCCTCGCATGCATGAGGCCCTGGGTTTGAACCTCAGCACCACATACAAAGCAATAAAATAAAGACATTGTGTCCATCTACAACTAAAAAAAAATATTAAAAAAAATCTTTGCAGATTAGCTAACACTATATAGTTAAAAAATTTTTTAAGTACAAGCATACAAATGCCAAAAGTTCACACTCTAGACTTGATTTATGAGTTTTCTTATTTTTCCAGACTCAATTAATTAAATCTTGGTAATTCCCATTTTATAGAGTAGGCACAATAACCACTCATTAAGAAACAAGTATCTTGGGCTGGGGCTGTAGCTCAGTGGTAGAGCGCTTGCCTGGCATGTGTGAGGCACTGAGTTCGATCCTCAGCACCACATATAAATAATAAATGAATAAAATAAAGATCCATCAACAACTAAAAAAATATAAAAAAAAAAGAAACAAGTATCTTGTCCCAGATGACAGCATGAAGCACAGCCCGGTCCAGACATGAAGACCCACCCATAATGACTTAGTCTGCTGGACAGCACCTAGTTCTAAAAGCCTTGATGTCATGTGGGCTTTCCATACATTGTGACCTGAAGGTACAGAAGTCCCTACATGTAGCATATGCTAATATCTGAGTTAGTTATAGGCCAATGTTGCCTAAAACTTGTGCTGGCTCAAAGGCAAAGTTTAGCTTCTCTTCCTCCTATGCTCCAGACTATCCCTTGGTTCCCTTGATGAAAAAACACTTCCAGAGGCAACATACAGCACAGGTAAAAATCTGAAATCTGAAACAGAAGACCTGGGTTCAAATTCTAGCTCTACCTATTCATATTCCTTTCATACCTTAACTCTCAAGGTCTCAGTGTCTTCATTTAACATCATACTGACCCTAATGAATTAATGATAGAGAACAACAGTTCCCATTCTGTGAGTTATAGATCTTTGGCAATCTTTGGCTATATTATAAGAGGTTTGAAAAAGCACAAGCTAGAAGGAAAAGAATCATTTAGAGATTAAGGCAAAGTCCTAATTAAAATCATCAGATTCAAATAATGGTTTTATTACTTGAGCAAAATTTTTAGCCTTTCTATGTCTCAGTTCCTCACCTGAGAAAACAGTACCTTATTAGATTGTAGTGAGGTTTAATTGAGTCCATATATGCAAAGTGCTTAAAACATTAAGAACTCAAAAAATGTTAGCTATTATTACTCTAATATGAGCTTCTGTATTCTGTATTCTTTCAAAGTATAAAAATTATTATGTGGCTACCTGCTATATTTTTTTAAAGTATTTTTAAGTTGTAGTTTTTGATAGACCTTTATTTTATTTACTTATTTTTATGTGGTGCTGAGGATTGAACTCAGTGCCTCACATATGCTAGGCAAGTGCTCTACCACTGAGCTACATCCCCAGCCTCTGCTATATTTTTTTTTTTAATATTTTTTTTAGTTGTAGATGGACACAATATCTTTATTTTATTTATTTATTATGTGGTGCTGAGGATCAAACCCAGTGCCTCGAGCATGCAAGGCAAGTGCTCTATCACTGAGCCACAATCCCAGACCTTCTGCTATATTTTTATGTTAAAAAGTATTGTTATGGCCGGGTGCAGTGGCAAACGCCTGTAATCCCAGCAGCTCGGGAGGCTGAGACAGGAGGATCTCAAGTTCAAAGCCAGCCTCAGCAACGACAAGGTGCTAAGCAACTCAGTGAGACCCTGTCTCTACATAAAACACAAAATAGGGCTGAGGATGTGACTCAGTGGTTGAATGCCCCTGAGTTCAATCCCCAGTAACAAAAAAAAAGTGTTGTTATACTTGAAAAGGTTAAAAACTTCCAAGAAAATAGCTGTAAAAAGATCCAGTATACTACCTGCCATGTCTTGAAGTAGAGTAACTAAATATATGATTTCAATCTTTCTAAATTTATTGAGGCTTATTTCTGTCCTGACATATAGTCTGTCCTGGAGCATGTCTCAAGCATACCTGGGAAGAATACATATTCAGCTATTGTTGGGTGGAGTATTCTGTACACATCTGTTGGTTTATAGTGCTATTCAAGTTCTCTACTACTTTAATGATGTAGTATCCATTATTGAAAATGAGGTACTGAAGTTCCAACTGTTACTGTAGAACTCTCTCCCTTTAATTCTGTTTCACATAGGCTCCTTTGCTAGGTACACATATATTTATAATTGCTATATCTTCTCAGTGTGTTGAAGTTTTATCAATATATACAGTTCTTTGTCTCTTGTAGCCTTTTTTTTTTAAGTCTACTTCCTCTGATATTAGTATAGCAACTCCACCTTTCTTTTGGTCATCATTTGCATGGAATCTTTTTTCTATTCCTTCACTTTCAGTTCTTTTCTCTTTATATCTAAGGCAAATCTCCTATGCCCAGTGTATCAACAGATCATGTTTATTTTTAATTACTATAAGGAAATATTTATTCCACTTGGCTATTTGTTTTCTGTATGTCTTACATATATTTTTCCTCATGTTTTTCATTATTGGATTTTTGGTTTTGCTTGCTATTTTTTGTTATACAGATTAGTGGGATCTATATCCTATTTGTAAGATTAATTAGAGGCTCAGTTTCTAAGTCAAGTGACCGTCTCTCCTTCCAACTGAATAGTTCTGAAGAATACTTCCTTCATGAATCTGTCCCACAATGTTTAAAAGGAAGCAACTACCTTTTCTAGCAGTGAAAGTAGTCTCATGTTCTATCTTCGTTTTCTTCTACTGAATCTTTTGCCTTTTAGAGAGACACACACACATGCATACATGCATGCAAGCCATAAACTATTCACCATTCCATATATGAAGTTCACTGTTACTGTTTTTCTCTGCCTGAGTTAGGCTAGGCTGTTAGGAAGGGTCTATTGATGACGGACAAAGAAGTGAGAGGCAAAGTGGCTTACATTGTAGGAGCGGGGGTGCCTCTGTTTCCACTGCACCAGGAGCAGCTGGGCCACCACCAAGGTAGCGATGAGGATGAGGACCATTTCAGCGTGCATGGCTTCGTGGCCACGATGCTTGGCATGCATGCGTGCGTGCTCAACCCTGAAAGTCAAACAGATGAGGTAAGCCAAGTCAGGGATTATGTGTGGTAAAGAAGCAGTGTTTCCTAGGAATATCCTACCCGTCCATAGCTCAGAACACACTCTTGTGACTTACAGTTGAAGGATACCATGCAAATTAGGAGCTAAAAAGACACACACCCTAGAGGACAGACATTAGAGGATAGAGTAGAAGTTCTATGGGACCCACAACAAAGCTCAGCTGTTGAGATTAGAAGTGGGTAGTCTGTTGCCTGCCCCTCAAGGCAGAAACAGCTGACAACTCTCTTATAGTAAGAAGGATATCTCAGGAAAATCCTGTGTCACTGCCCATTTCAGATCTATTCTGACCTGTCAATGGAAGAAGAAAGTAATCCAGAGTTTATAGCCATAAAGCCTCAGACTCTTAGTTGATGATATTCACGACACCAATGAAGGGATAAATTACAAATATGTGCTGATTCCAGGGTTAAAGTCTTGCTTTATTTATCTAACCTTTTTTTGCCAGGGCCAGAGGTTTTTTGTGTTGGTACTGGGTATTGAATCAGGGGTACTTGACCACTGAGCCACATCCCCAGCCTTATTTTGTGTTTTAGGTAGAAACAGGGTCTCATTGAGTTGCTTAGCACCTCACTGTTGCTGAGGCTGGCTTTGAACTTGGGATTCTCCTGTATCAGCCTCCCAAAGTGCTGGGATTACAGGCGTGCACCATTGCGCCCGGCTGCTAGAGCTCTTAAGACCAGTTAAAGGCTAAAAAATCTGGACTGCTTTAACTTTATACTCATTCAACAGCGACTGCACCATTAGCATCCATAAGTAAATAGCTTCTTCAAGGGCTCAAGGAATTTCACTAATTATACAGTATAGCTGGAAATTTTTTATTAATATAAAGTTGGCATTCTCTGGTCTTGAGGACTAAGAGCAAGTAATTCCCTTGGTCAATACTGGCAAAAACTTCCTCCAAGAATAGTTACTCCTACTACTATGGGTGAGAATCAGTCAAGGGAGAGGAATGAGGGAGGAATTAGAAAGAAAATGGAATCCAAATATAGCTTACAATCAGGAGACTTTGTATAAATTTCCCTTATACCAAGGTATTAGGGAGAGAGGGAAAAGACAATATAGATGATGTCTTCGTGGAATTCCCAAGGGGCAGTAAAAGACTAACAGGAAGAAGAACCCAGTAGGATAAATCATGGGTAGATAAGTGATATAGCAAATACAGCAAAAAGTTAACTTTTTTAGGTGGTGGTTAGAAAGGCATTCATTATGTAATTCTTTCAAAATTTTATGTTTAAAATGTTAGTGGGGTGGAAACATGGTGGACAGAATAGGCAGTCAAATGTCAATCAGCCAGCCTCAGCACCTAAGGATTCATCTAACATGATTCTACACTGAGTGGAAGAACCTAACAGAAAAGGAATAGGACTGGGAGTCAGAAACTTAGGTTCAGACTCACCTATGTGGCCTTGGCCAAGAAACCTTACATCTCTCCATCACAATTTCTTCATCTGTCAAAAGGAGTCCATATCTTTTCTGCCTGCCTCACAGAGCTGTTGTGAGGCTAGGCTAAGCTAAGAGGGTAGAAAATACTTAAACAACAACAACAACAACAAAAGCCTAAGTGCTGTGGGGAATTTAAAGATAGCAAGAGATAAGTTTCTTGTTCTCAGACAAAACACAAGTAAATGGATGTATAAAACATGAAATCAAAGGAAGGATGTAAAAAAGACCAGAGAAGTCATGCACAATGCAAAAATTATTTTTGCAACCTTTGCTTGGATACTTCCATTGACTGAGAACATGTGCCTTTTAAGTTAATCTATTCTAGAACTAGCAGAGTCTGGCACATTGTAAGTATTCATATTTGTTCGTGAATGAATACAATTCCAGTACTTCAGGGACAGGAAGCGTATTACCTCTCAATATACCTCAATTATTAAAGATATTTCTAAAGTTGAGACAAAAAAATCTACCTTCCTACAGCTTCAACCCATTGGACCTAATTCAATACTCTGAAAAACAAACAACATATCAACTCCTCTTTTCCAACAACCACCCTTTAAAGATTTATCATGTTCTCAGTAAAACAACAAAAACCTCTCCTGTCATTACCTCAATTTTCCTGTGCCCTTTTAGGCTAATAGTTCTAGTTCTTTCAGCCACTGTTCATGTAACAGGATGTGAAGACTATTAATCCTGGTTGCCTTCCTCTAGACATGATCCAGTTAAAGATCTTCTTAATAAGCACTGCTTAGAACAAAACATTTGTGTCCTGCAAAGCAGAGCACAGTGGTATTGTCACCTTCCTTAAGGGAGATAGCACATTTCTATGAACATCTCACAAATTATTAAAAACATTTTGAGCCAGGTGTGGTGGTGCATGCCTGTAATCCCAGTGGCTAGGAGGCTGAGACAGGAGGATCGTGAATTCGAAGCCAGCCTTGGCAACGGCGAGGTGCTAAGCAACTCAGTGAGACCCTGTCTCTAAATAAAATACAAAATGGGACTGGGAATGTGGCTCAGTGGTTGAGTGCCCGAGTTCAATCCCTGGTTACCCCCCTCTCCCCAAAATTGGTAACTGTGGTACAAAACTGGTACATACTGAGCACTGGGTGTTTGTCATATGAGTTGGTATCTTTGCCATTCTATATTTTTATAATCAATAACTTTAATCTAAATTAAGGGATTTTTTTCTCTCAGTATTAAATTTTACTTCGTAGATTTCAGCTCACTGGTCAGCAATCCTGTGAAATCTGTGGGGTAAGCACTCTGAAACTCCTTTATTGATAAGAAATCATAAAAATAAGGTATTTTTTGACTCATTCTGGCTGGTTCCAATGCAATTTAGTAGCAGAGCTGAAATCAGAAGATACAACTCATTTTCTCAACCAGAGCTCTCCATCAGATATCATGGATAATGATGATGTTAATGATGATAATCATCTTCAAAGCAAGTAACACTGAAAGCTCACCAAACGCCAGATACTATTCTAAGAATTTCACATATATTAATCCTCACAACTCTATAAATGATAGTACTGTTAGGATCCTCATTTTACAAATGGGGCAAACTTAGACAGTGAGAAGTTAAGCAACTTGTCCAAGATCACACAGTGGAACTGGTATTCAAACCCAGATGGACAGTTTGATACAATTACCCTCTTACTCCCTAGGACTGAGGGAGCTACCCAGAAGTGATCCAGATGCTTGGAAAGATCCCCAAAGACCTGTCCTGCCAGTCTTAAACCACTGCCTCCCATAGATGAAAAAGGGTAGTTATACAACTCTATTAGTTGGGTTAACTTTCAGTCCCCAACTCATGGGACTCATAATGTGACACTTACCTCCATTGCTCCTCTGGAGAGAGGTCTGACATATCAACCTGTAGAAAGACATCACCAGAAACACCCATTACTCTCTTAGTAGTACCTCTGCCTAATATAAGGTGCTCATGCATTCATCAATGCCTTCAAGAAATTAAGGAAAATTTCATGCCTTACAATCTCTATGAAGCTTTCCTCAAACTATCTCAAACTGATTTCTCCCTTTTCTAACCACATAGTTTGGCTTACGTCCATGACTGAATGTGTGTTGCGTGCTCACATATTCTGTACTATTCAGTGAGGGCAGAAGATAGAAAGAGTCCTAACTCCCAACACACTCACAGCCTAATGAGGAAGACACATATAAACAGAAAATTTATTTCTTATATGATAAAGACTAGCTATAAAAGAATGAAGAAGTGGCTGTTAACCCAATCTAAGGCATTATAGATTAGGGAAGGCTTCCTAGAAGACATGTGAAATATCTAGATAAAGAAATGAGAGAAATATTTTGTAGGCAAAGAAATAATATGGACATGAAAGAATAAAGTTGTATAGTATACTAAGAATTGAGTATGACTAGGGAAAAAATATAAGTCAGGATTAGTGGGGAATGAAGCTAGATAAAATTTTCTGTCATAGCCGGGCGCGGTGGCTCAAGCCTGTAATCCCAGCACTTAGGGAGGCTGAGACAGGAGAATCGCGAGTTCAAAGCCAGCCTCAGCAACGGCGAGGCGCTAAGCAACTCAGTGAGACCCTGTCTCTACCTAAAACACAAAATAGGTCTGGGGATGTGGCTCAGTGGTCGAGTGCCCCTGAGTTCAATCCCCAGTACCACAAAAAAAAAAAAAAAAAAAAAAATATTCTGTCATATAATGCCATATGGTTCTAAATGGCCCCATGGGAGCAGGCAGAACATTAGACCATGGTAAAATGAGCTCTAGTTCCTGCCCAAGTATTAACTAGTGGTATGGTTAAGCTCCAAGTTCAGGTTCCAAGATTCCAGTTCAGGTTCTCTCTGGGGTCTTATCTTTTGAAAGGAAGGTTTCTCAAATTTGTCACTACTGATATTTCAGAGTGGGTAACTCTTTGTTGTATACATTGCCAGTACCAACACCCCAGGTGCAATAAGCAGAGATATCTACAGGCATTATTAAATATTCCCTAAGGGACAAAAATCACCCCCATCAAAAACCATGGCACTAGCTGAGCACAGTGGCACACACCTGTAATCCCAGCAGCTGGGGAGGCTGAGGCAGGAGGATTCCAAGTTCAAAGCCAGCCTCAGTAACTCGCAAGGCACTAAACAGCTTAGACTCTGTCTCTAAATAAAATATTAAAAATGGCTGGGGATGTGGCTCTATGGTTAAACACCCTTGGGTTCAATCCCCAGGATAAAAATAAAAACAAAAACAAAAACAAAACTATGGGGGCTGAGATTGTAGCTCAGTGGTACAGTGCTTGCCTCACATGCGTGAGGCACTGGGTTCAATCCTCAGCCACACATAAAAATAAATAAAGATATTGTGTCCATCTACAACTAGAAAATATTTTTAAAACAACAAAAAAACCCTCAAAACTAGCCAAAGCGATTCTGAGCAAGAAGAGTGAAGCAGGAGGCATTACAATACCAGACCTTAAACTTTACTACAAAGCAGTAGTAACAAAAACGGCATGGTACTGGCACCAAAATAGGCAGATAGACCAATGGTATAGAATAGAAGACACAGAGAGTAATGCACATAAATACAACTATCTCATACTAGACAAAGGAGCCAA
>CM053399.1:53142900-53165068 GCA_028644305.1 Xerus rutilus | reverse complement strand
TTGCTAGAGATGTTGAACATTTCATTTGTTTATCGATTGTATATCTTCTTCTGAGAAGTTTCTATTCAGCTCCTTAGCCCATTTATTGATTGGGTTGTTTGTTTTTGGTGTTAAGTTTTTTGAGTTCTTTAGATATCCTGGAGATCAGTGCTCTATCTGATGTGCGTGTGGCAAAAATTTGCTCCCAGAATGTAGGCTCTCTGTTTACTTCATTGATTGTTTCTTTTGCTGAGAAGAAGCTTTTTAGTTTAAATCCATCCCACTTATTGATTCCTGCTTTTATTTCTTATGCTTTATAAGTCCGGATAAGGAAGTTGGGGCCTAATCCAATATGATGAAGATTTGGGCCTACTTTCTCCTCAGTTAGGCACAAGGTCTCTGGTCTAACTCCCAGGTCTTTGAACCACTTTGAGTTTTGTGCATGGTGAAAGATAGGGGTTTAGGTTCATTTTGCTGCATATGGATTTCCAGTTTTCCCAGTACCATTTGTTGAAGAGGCTATCTTTTCTCCAGTGTATGTTTTTGGCACCTTTGTCTAGTATGATAACTGTATTTATGTGGGTTTGTCTCTGTGTCTTCTATTCTATACCATTGATTTACATGTCTATTTTGGTGCCAATACCATACTATTTATGTTATTATAGCTTTGTAATATAATTTAAAGTCTGGAATTGTGATGCCCATTTTTGAATGGGTTATTTCTTTTTCATGTTGAGTTGTAAGAGTTCTTTACATAATCTATATGTAATCAATATTATCAATGTATGAATTACAAAGATTTTTCTCCAATTTAGCCATCCTAGTGGGTATAAAATGGCCAAAGGCTCGGTTTAATCTCATTCATCTTTATATTTCAAAGATATAATCTGGCACATTGTATATATTCAATAAATGTTGGAAGGATGCTAAATAATTTTAATTGCTTTGAAGTCAAGGATAATAGCTTACTTGTTCAGCATCCCCCCTCACACTTCACACCTAATACTAGACACAAAGCAAATGCTTGGGAAATACTCAGAGACTAATTCTCTCTTGAACAAATGCTGGGGACAATGCTGCAGAAAAATTCAGAGGAAGTGGGACGGCCATGTGAAACCAATAAAACCTGTTTATACATTGCTCCTACCATTCACCCCTGAGAGAGCACTGCTTTCTAAAGGTAAGGAGCAATTTTTTTCTTTTTTTTTTAAAAAGCAATTTCTGTATAAACCATCCCTGCAATGCCTACACTTCTAAGTTACTATCAGAATGTCCCATCACTTAGAAAACTGACCCTCTCCCTCCATTCCCTTTGCCAATGAGAGATAACAAGCACATGACAAAATCACAAGCTATGTTCATCCCCACCAATGAATGATACTTCAGTTCTGCTGGAATTGCCCTTTCTTCTCCTTAAGGAACTCATATCCAGAAGGGAAGAGACAGGTTGTAAGAAAAATTGTAAGAAATATTAATATAAAATCCTACTTGATTATGAATAGCCAACAGTAAATACTTATCAAATTTAGTACAACATACAGCTAAAACTGAAGGAAACTTTGAGGAGAAAGTAACACTGAAATTCATAGCTGGTAGTACCAATGGAACAGGAATTATTTCTACCATCTTTTCCTTCCTTTCTATTGAAGCTACAAACTTAATCCAGACCTTCAATCTCATGCTCTTCTCAGTTACTGTCTCACCCAAGTTCAAAATCTTCAGGTGTCCCAATGCTGCCTAGAAAACAAAGTAAGAATTCCTCAGCAGGCTACACAGTACCCTCCAAGAGAGCAATGAAGAGTGAGTTTTTGTTACCACACAAGGCCGTGATCTGATCCAGTCTACCTTTCCAGTTTTTTACCTTCCTCAGGTTCTTATTCTTCTGGCATTTTACATGCATTTTAGGATTAAATAAATCTGGAAGGGGCTGGGGTTGTGGCTCAGTGGTAGAGCGCTTGCCTGGCATGTGTAAGGCACTGGGTTTGATCCTCAGCACCACATAAAAATAAAACAAAGGTATCGTGTATATCTACAACTTAAAAAAAAATTAAAATAAATAAATAAATCTGGAAGCCCTACTTGCCTGGACCCTTTAATCCCATCTCCATTTCGACACCCCCTCCCATCTTTCTTTCTTTCTTTTTTTTTTTAATATTTTTTTAGTTGTAGATGGACACGATGTCCTTATTTTATTGCTTTGTATATGGTGCTGAGGATCGAACCCAGGGCCTCACGCATGTGAGGCAAGCGCTCTACCGCTGAGCTACAATCCCAGCTCCCCCCTCCCATCTTTCTAAAGTGCAAATTTGAAAATGTCATTCATCTAAATTCTTAAAGGTGTTCCTAACACTAATCATCATCTATATATAAAAATCCAAACTCCTAGCCAGATACAGTGGTTCATGCCTGTAATCCAAGCTACTCAAGAGGCTGAGGCAGGAGGATCTCTGGGCTCTAGAGTTTGAGGCCAGCCTGAGCAACATAGCAAAACCTCATCTCAAAATAAACAAATATCCAAACTCCTTAGCACAATATATAATGCCTTATGTGATACCATACCTGCCTTCCTTTCTTATCCCCCTACTTTCTCTTTACTCCCCATTTCCCACTCTGATACTCTAGTATTACTCTACTGCACTCAGTTCCCTGAAGTACCAGTCTCTCATCTCTCACCTTGCTTGTATTACTCCTCCTGCCTAGAGGGCCCTTCTTTCTTTAGCTAGTTAATTTCTAGTCACCTTTCAGTCAGCTAAGGAGACACTTCTTCTAAAGAGCCTTTCTTGATCCCTTGCCTGCCATTTTTTTGTGTTCCCAGAGATCTCTGTGCATCTTCATATTACAGCAGTTATTATATTATTATCTGCTTATTTCAATCCCCTGAACCGTCAAAAAAAAATTAGCTATTACTGTTATCATTAGAATAGGGAGAGAAAATACTGTTTTTGCAGGGTACCAAATGACAAGCTTAGAAGATGTTAGACTTAATCCTAAGGGCAATGGGGAGTAAAATGTCATATGAGGCTTCTAAGAAATAGAAGGCTTTCAGTTATCAGTAACAACAACAGGAAAGGGGGGAAAAGGAAAGAAAGAACAAAAACCTTGGCAGGGGTTATGCTCTCTGCCTCTCCTTTCTCCAGTTTCTCCCTAGCTGCCCACGGCCAAAAGCCTCATGGCTATGACCCAGAACCCTCTTGGGAAAGCTGTACTTCAGAGGAAACTAATGAGTTTATGTTTACCTATAGATTTTCCTCTGAGGAACAAAGAGATAACATATGACTTCAAGATGGGCAAACACAAAGAAATACCAAGGAGGTGAGAAATGACACTAGAAGGGGGCTGGGGTTATGGTCCAGTGGTAGCGTGCTCGCCTAGCACTCATGAGGAACTGGGTTCAATCCTCAGCACCACATAAAAATAAAATAAAGATATTCTGCCACCTACAACTAAAAAATAAATAAATAAATATTAAAAAAAAAGAAAAGAAATGACACTAGAAGAATTATCCTGGGTTAGCTTCCATGGCATAAGCTTTTAGGTCAGTCTCAGGTGTGCTGAACCTGCATTCTCTGTCAGTGCTGTACCTCCAAAAGTCAGAGGTACAAACAGCAGAATCTCAGAAAAGGTATAATGAAAAGTAAAAACTTAAAGTTATAAAGAAATAAGAATTCTAGCCCAATCTGAAGAATACTGCAACAGAGGTATTCAAAGAGGGAAGACAATGACTATGGAATGATAAGCTCCCTACCATTAGAGGGATTTAAATATACACTGAGTGACCACTTCCTGGAGATTCAAAATGGGTGGAA
Organism: Xerus rutilus; assembly: GCA_028644305.1. Classification (NCBI taxonomy): domain Eukaryota; kingdom Metazoa; phylum Chordata; class Mammalia; order Rodentia; family Sciuridae; genus Xerus; species Xerus rutilus. The sequence continues at coordinate 53,161,283 of CM053399.1, read as the reverse complement.
GAACTAAATTACAGATTCAAGTTCAATAAACATTTGAAACCTATTCTATGCTAGCCACTATGTGGCAATAAAAGAATGAATAAGGCTTTCAAGCATAGCTGAGTCTGGTGGGAGAGACAAATAGCACGACCTCAGTCAAATCACCTCAGGAGATGAAATTACACACTTACACAGTGGGGATGTCTAGTGTAAAACAGGATAGGAAGTAAACACTATTCATACTTCCCAGGATGGTTAAGAGCACAAGAGCTGAAATGGTCTTGCATTTGAACTCCAGCTGTCACTTACCTATATGTATGATGTTAAAGTCACTTAAATTCTCTATGCCTCAGTTTCTACATCTGTAGAGTGGGGTTAATAATACTAGTAACTATCTTGTAATGTTGTGGTATTAAATTATGTAATGCATATAAAACACTTGGTGCAGGACTTGACACAGAGTAAGTACCTTCAGTGCTCTCCCTCAGCACTCTTTTCTACTATATCCTGGCCTCAGAATCCTTCTCAACACTGTCTTCTAATCATCTACTATCCGTTGGCTATCTCTGAGATAAAACAAATCTACTATTCCTACTCTAGAATCTGGGTTACTGTTAATTACCCTTGTGGGGTTTTTGCCCCCCTTCTTCATTATGCTATCATTCATTTTATATCCCTAAAAAATTCCAAAGATAAGCCAGGCACAGTGGCACACACCTGTTATCCCAGCACTTTGGCAGGCTGAGACAGGAGAATCTCGAGTTCAAGGCCAGGCACTAAGCAACTCAGTGAGACCCTGTCTCTAAATAAAACACAAAATAGAGGTGGGGTGTGGCTCAGTGGTCAAATACCCCTGAGTTCAATACCGGGTACCAAAAACAAAAACAAAAAAAAATTCCAAAGATAAACAATCAAATATCCAAGATGAAACTCCAATCACACATGCCTGAATCCCTCAAAAAGATCTTGGTTTGAACCAAGAATCCCCAGAGAAGAAAATCCCTGGAAACAAGGAACACCTATCAAATGTCTTCAGGGAGAGACCCACGGGAGGAAAATAAAACAACAAAACAACACAACAAAACATTAATGATTGCTTTGAAGAAGCAAAGAATGGGAACTTCCATAGCCTGCCTACTGTGGGTTTACCACACTAATTGGTTCAATGCCCAGCAGCACAAAAACAAAACAAAACAAAAAACACTTTGGGAAGAAGAAATGTGATATTGACTGCCATTTCCTCCTTGATGTACCCAATACACCCACTCCACTATTGCAGCACCTGTGACATGTTTTTGCATTTACCTTTCAGTCTTTCTCTACCTATACTAGTCTACAAACCCCTTAATGGCAGTTATCATGCTTTATCCATCTTGGTATTATGGGGCATAGCGCAGTGCCTGGCACACAGAAGGTGCTTCCGAAGTCTGCTGACTAGATTGATAACTGAAGGTACAAACCTTTACAGAGAAAACCACAAAAGACAAGGTAAAATGCTAAAGGCATAGATTGGAAAAAGTCCTAGAAGCCAAGTGAGGCTTAGGCTACCATCCTAAAGGACAGATAGGATTTAAAAGGAAAGATATTCTACACAGACAGGAGAGCACCAATAAAGACCTTGCAGCAACCAGAAACATAGTACACAGAGCTGGGTATGTGGTGGCCCATGCCTGTAATCCCAGAGACTCAGAAGGCTGAGGCAGGAGGTTTGCAAGTTTGAGGACAGACTCAGCAATGTGGTGAGACCCTCAGCAATTTAGGAAGACACTGTCTCAAAATTTAAAAATAAAATAAAGCCAGGTGTGGTGGTGAATGCCTATAATCCCAGCGGCTCAGCACAGGAGGATCACAGGTTTGAGGATATTTTCAAAAACTTAGTGAGGCTCTAAGCAACTTAGTGAGACCCTATCTCAAAATAAAAAATAAAAAGAGGTGAGGATGCGGCTCAGTGGTTAACCATCCAATACCAAAAAATAAATGAATAAAAACAAAAAGACTAGGGATGTAGCTCAGTGGCAAAGTGCCCCTGGGTTCAATCCCCAATACAAAAAAAAATCCAAATCAATTATCATAGGGACATTATAAACATTTAATAATAAGCATGTACCACTGGAAATAGTGGTACACTCCTAGAATCCTAGTTACTGGGGTTGGGGTGGCCGGAGGAGGATCACAAGTTCAAGGCCAGTCATGGCAACTTAGTGACACCCCATCTCAAAATAAAAATTTTAAAGCCGGGCACGATGGCGCAAGCCTGTAATCCTAGCACTTAGGGAGGCTGAGACAGGAGAATTGCGAGTTCAAAGCCAGCCTCAGCAATGGCGAGGGGCTAAGCAACTCAGTAAGACCCTGTCTCTACATAAAACACAAAATAGGGCTGGGGATGTGGCTTAGTGGTCGAGTGCCCCTGAGTTCAATCTCCAATACCAAAAAATAAAATTTTAAAAATGATTAGAGCTCAGTGCTAGTATATCCCTGGGTTCAAACTTCAGTACCACAAATAATAATAATTATTATTATTATCAAATACTTATTGGGTACCTACTATATGCTGGCAACCATGTTGAATGAAGAGAATAAAACAATAAGTAAGAAAGATTAGGACTTTGCTCTCTCACGAAGCTTACAACCTAGCGGGGAAGACAGTTACAATAATGTTTTGTAAAGCTTGCCTAGAAGAATAGAGGCGGGGCTGGGATTGTGGCGCAGTGGTAGCGTGCTTGCCTAGCATGCGTGAGGCACTGGGTTCGATCCTCAGCACCACATAAAAATAAAATAAAGATATTCTGTCCACCTGCAACTAAAAAAATTTAAAAAAATAGAATATTAAAAAAAAAAAAAAAAGAATAGAGGGGGCTGAAGGAACACAAAATAGGGAGACCCAATCAATGGGCCGAGAAAGATAGCTCCTTCATTTTTTTTTTTTTTAATATTTTTTTAGTTGTAGATGGACAAAATGTCTTTATTTTATTGCTTTGTACGTGGTGCTGAGGATCGAACCCAGGGCCTCATGCATGCGAGACAAACGCTCTACCACTGAGCTACAATCCGAGCCCCAGCTCCTTCATTTTTAAATTGTGGCTTCAAACACCCTAGAGCTTCTGTTAAGTCCCTTCAAGGACCAAAAAGCCTTCAAAGTAAGCTTTTATTTAAGTAAGAGATTCATGACTAAATAAAAGTTTAAAAACCACCAAGAAAGTCCAACCTCCCCAGCTTTTTTTTTTTTTTTTTTTTTAAATGTTTATTTATTTATTTATTTTAGTTGTAGGTGACAGAATATCTTTATCTTATTTTTATGTGGTGCTGAGGATCGAACCCAGTGCCTTATGCATGCTAGGCGAGCACGCTACCACTGCGCCATAATCCCAGCCCCCTCCCCAGCTTTTTTTAAAATGGTACTAGGGATTAAAATAAGGGCCTTGTACATGCTAGGCAAGCGCTCCGCCACAAAGCTAGATCTTTAGTCCTATTTTTATTTTATTAAGTTGCAAAGGCTGGTCTTGAACTTGTGATCCTCCTCTTCAGTCACCTAAGTAGCTAGGATTAAAGCCTACAACTCCACACTCCATGCTGGACGCAGATCTCCTAACAAGTGTAAAACAGGACTCAGAAGAGAGAAATTATTCACTGCAGCAATAATACTTTAGCTAGTTGCACTTGGGATACCTGCTTTGATCTCTAGCATGCACTGATCTGCATGATATAGCATCATTTTGGCAGATGAGCAGGCATTGAAAAATGTATACATCCAGAATTCACAGGTACTAGCCAGAAGGGTTGGCTGGCCACAATTGGGTACTGACATGCTGTTCTACCTTTAAGTCTCTGTTCTACCTTTAATGCCAAAAGGATGCCTCTAATTCCTCTCAGAGGTTGGCTAGCTATTCCATGGAGGAGAAAATCACTGGCTCTAGGAGTAGGCTGGCTTCTGGGTCTCCCAGCTGGCATTCCTACTAACATTCTCAAGCACATCAAGGTTTGCAGTTGGGAGACAGAACTGAGCGCCAGTCATCACAGCCTGTTTGGCTACACTCATCTATCATCTCCCTAACTATCACGTGGCTAATCATTCCTCATGATCAAGGGTTCAGCAGAATCAAGTTATAAGCAAATAAAGGACTTAATAATATTCTTTTTGTTAACCCCTATTTTGATCCTCTCAGAAAAAAAAAAAAATACTTCTTCATGTTTTGGAAATGAGACTTCCCCTTCCCTGTACTAGAGACTGAACCCAGTGGCACACTATCACCAAGCTACATTCCCAGCCCTTTTTATTTTGAGACAAAGACTCACTAAATTGCCTAGGCTGGCCTCAAATTTGTGATCCTCCTGCTTCAGCCTCCTGAGTAGCTAGGAATACTTGTGTGCACCACCAGGCCTGGCTGGAAATAGGACTTTTGAACATAAGGGGCAGTTTACTTTGGTAAGATAAACCTGCTGGGGCTGTGGCTGTAGCTCAGTGGTAGAGCTAGGCTAGCCTTGTATGTATGAAGCACTGGGTTCAATCCTCAGCACCCCATAAAAAATAAATTAATAAACAAAGATATTGTGTCCATCTACAACTAAAAAATATTAAAAAAAAAAAAAGATAAACCTGCAATTTGAGTCTTTAAACTGATGGAAAATAAACATTTTGGAATCTGGAAATGTGGATTTATTTATTTATTCATTTGTTTATTTATTTATTTAGTACTGAGCCCCATCCCCAGATCCTCCTTTTTTAAAATTTTATTTACAGACAGGGTCTTGCTGAATTGCTTAGGGCCTTGCCGAGTTGCTGAGGCTGGCTTTGAACTCATGATCCTCCTGCCTCAGCCTCCAGAGCTGCTGGGATTACAGGCATGTGCCACCACGCCCAGCTGGAAATGTGGATTTAAATCTTAGTAACACCACTTAATAGCTGAAGACCCTTGGCATATCTCAAATTCTTGGAAGGTCAGTTCCTCAATCATAAATAAGAATACTAAAAAAACTTACCTCGAAAATGTGAAATTCAAAATGCTCTTTTGAATCACAACTACTTATCAATATACTGTATCAATTTTTACATATGAGATAATTAAGGCTATACAATTTTATTTATTTATTTATTTATTTAGGTGCTGGGGACTGAAACCAAGGGCTCTTTACTACCCAGCCACATCCCCAGCCTTTTACTTTTTATTTTGAGACAAAGTCTCATTAAGTTGCTTAGGGCCTCGCTAAGTTGCTAAGGCTGGCTTTGAACTCACAATCCTCTGGCCTCCACCTCCCAAATAGCAGGGATTGCAGGGATGTACCACCATGCCCAGCTAAGACTATACAATTTTAAATCATATAACCCCTGAGATGGAAACCAAGGAGCTCAGTATAGCATGAGCTATACTCAATACAGCATAGGCAGACTTAGCCAGATTCCTCACTCACAAACTATGGAGTCCTGGGAAACGTCTTTATTTCTCTACCCTCTGGCTTATTTAAAATATCGAGTTAACACATTTAACTCACAGGACTGCTATATAGATAAAGGGCTTTAAACAAGTGCTGATTTCTAGTAAGGGCTCAATAAACAGTAACCTTCTCTACTGGTAGCTCTTTCCTAAACCTTGTTTTTATTCACCTCCCCAAAGCAGGAGAAGCTATTTTAAAATGCCTAAATTACTTCTCAAAATCTGGAGAAAATCATAAAACCAGACAAAAAAAGGAAAGGAATATGAATGAACTGCTATTCCAGACCATGTATCATGCTGACAACATCTGCTGTTGGAAAACACAGATACAATAACCTGAAGAGTAAACCACACCATGTGCATTCTTTCCAAAATATAAGAAAAGTACACTAGCCCCATCTTAGTCAGGCTACCCATTACTCTTATATAATCTGGGCTCAACAGTAGAACTTAACAAAGCAGAAAGTGCAACAGAGAGGCAGTTTTGATGTCACATGCAAATCACAGCTTTTTTTTGGTAAGCCCAACCTTTAATTTTTCAGTTCAAACACATCTCTATCATAAAGACTTCAATGACTTCCCCTAACAGACTCTGATGTTTGTCTTGTGCTTGGCTGCACTTGTTACACACTTTCTTTTTTTTTTTTTTTTTTTAATATTTTTAATTTATTTATTTATTTTTATGTGGTGCTGAGGATCAAACCCAGTGCCTCACGCTTGCAAGGCAAGCGCTCTGCCACTGAGCCACAATCTCAGCCCACACACTTTCATTATGGCAATTATCTAGTGGTATTATAATGGACTAGTTACATGTCTTCTCATTGGATTGTAAATTGGTAAAATCCTATCTTACTCATCTTTGAATTCTTGATGCATAACACACATAGATTCCTATAATTACATATTAAATGATGGATTTCACTTTCTATTTTACTAAGTGATGGCTGAGAAGAAACAGCTGGGGAGACATTAGAAGAACACACAAGCTGAGGTCTGCCAGACCAGACCTCTGTTCTTTCTGGAGCTTGAAGGGGATGACTGTTTCTGCTTCTCAGAGTTTATCTTAAACACAAAAAGAAAAGAATAGAAATTCAAGCCGGGCGCGGTGGCACAAGCCTGTAATCTCAGCACTTAGGGAGGCTGAGACAGGAGAATTGCGAGTTCAAAGCCAGCCTCAGCAATGGCGAGGCACTAAGCAACTCAGTGAGACCTTGTCTCTACATAAAACACAAAATAGGGCTGGGGATGTGGCTCAGTGGTGGAGTTCACTGAGTTCAATCCCCAGTACCAAAAAAAAAAAGAATAGAAATTCAATTCACACAGAATTTTCAGATAATAGATTATATTCTTTCTCAGAGAATAAAACATGTAACAAGGTTTCTGTGATAAACACACACACAAAAAAACAAATAGTTTCATATAAAGATGACCTCTAGCCAGGCGCAGTGGCACACACCTGTAATCCCAGAGGCTTGGAAGACTGAGGCAGGAGGATTGCAAGTTCAAAGCCAACCTCAGCAATAGCGAGGCACTAAACAACTCAGTGAGACCCTGTCTCTAAATAGAATACAAAATAGGGCTGGGGATGTGGCTCAATAGTTGAGTGCTCCTGAGTTCAATCCCTGGTACTGGAAGAAAAAAAAAATCTCTACACATAACACTCTGGAAAGTGTATACTACTAGTAGTAGCTCTTAAGTCCTTAAACAAATAAAGAAAAACTAAGAAGCAAAAGTAAAAAAAAAAAAAGTCTTACATGAAAACCTTACATTATTTTTCCTCTTTCAAAACTTCTGCTCTGTATCTCAATGAACCCTTGTATATGTAACTAAATGTCTCTTTAAAAGAGATACATGTAACCTCTCAAAGGAGAGCCCATCATTAACAAACAATAAGCAATAACTTCAATACAGCATTTCCTCTGTTCAAGGTGTTTTCAAATACATCTCATAGAACCACAGCCAACTGTAATCATAGAATCTTAAAGCTAGGAGGAGCCCTGGAGGTCATTTCCACAACCACCTCACCTTACCAATCTAAAGGTATCCAACTATCTCTAGTTCTAGTGATTAGGAGGAAGGAGACAATAGACAATGCTTCATTCCCCCATGCTCTGACCGCCTGTCAGTTTCTCATCTCTTCCCCAACTTTTATGATCCCAATCATTTAAACCAAGTTAACCCACCACCAAGCAATAGTGTTTACTTCCTAAGTCCACTTCCTTTTTCTGAGCCTCATCACCAAACTTTCCCTACTCTCCCTCACCAAACACAGACAGGGACTTTAAGATTCTGACCCCTCAGAGATCCCACTGGTTCCATCCCCAACAACTGGTCCTGTTCCTCCTATTACTCTGTGCTGTCTTTATCTACATGCTGTCAGACACAAGACCACAAGCAACTCTATTATTGTCTCTTTGGCCTTAGAATTTTTTCCCCTTTCCTTCCTCACCTTCTTTCTGCTTCTCAATCTATTCTTTCATTCCTTTCAAACTCAGTGACTCCTTCATCCTGTGATTCAAGGTCCAGTGGTAACTGAATACACCAGCCAGTTAAATGCTTATTAGATAGGAAAGGAGACATGCACTCTCAAGTTCACCTTCAAAGAACTTATTTGTCAATCATTTATCCTTTATGATTCAACAAACTCTAGGAGGCTTTCCCTAACTCAAAATGAATTGGTGTCAGTCAGGCTTGGTGGGATTACGCCTGTAATCCCAGCACTTTGGGAGGCTGAGACAGAATCGCCAGTTCAAAGCCAGCCTCTTAAGCTACCTCTCAGCAACTGGTGAGAAACTAAGCAATTCAGTGAGACCCTGTCTCTAAATAAAACACAAAAATAGGGCTGGGGATGTGGCTCAGTGATCCAATGCCCCTGAGTTCAATCCCCAGTATCAAAAAGAAAAACAGAAAAATTGGTGTCCTCCTCTCAAGGCCACCATTATACTTCTAGTGCAATGTCTAATCTTCTTGTCTGTCTCCTGCCACTACACTGTGGGCTCTACATGAGAAGGGCCCCTGTGTACCTAGCACCTAGCCCAAGACCCGGAACAAAGAAGATACTTAATGTGAATGGATGAATCACTCATTCATCCATTCATACAATCATTCAATCGTTCATTCGTTGAGCAAAACTTTATGCATAGTATGTAAGGATAAATAATGAAATAGTTCCTACCTAAAAGTAAATCAAAACTCTAATTCTTGTAGATTAGCACTTTTCCCCAGTCTGCATGCCCAACCCCCAGGCCAAGCTTAGAGTCCTCTCCCACAGACACAGCCTGGCCTTCCCTTGCAAAGTCCACGCCCCTTCAACTCTTAAACTAGTCCTACCCTAGGACCCCCCAACTAATAATCTCAAAACCTTAACACCTCCATCCATCCAGGCTTTCTCCGTCCTTCATTTACATCTCTAAAACTACCGCAAGTCTTCTACCCCCACGACCACCTCAGAGTGCCCGAGTCAGGAGAACCTCAGATTTCCTTCATCCCGCCCCCCAGTCAGCTCTTCCCTCTCAGGACCCTTCCCATTTCTCCTAGCACCTCCTACCCCCAATGCCTCATTGCCCCTTCCTTTACTCTCAGACTGTCTCTTCTTTCCTTGTCTCTCAACTCCTCTTACCTCATCTAGCTCCCGTTCCGCCGCAGCACCTCCTCCAACCTCCACCTCCACTACTGCCGCCATCTTCAGGCTCACCCCCTCCCTTCTCCTCGCGCGAGCCAGCTGCTTCCGCCGCTCAAGCGCTTCTAGCCAATCAACGGCGGGGACTCTAGCAGAGGAGGCGGAGCACCAAGACTGGAGGCAGACCTGTCAGGGACCAAGAGACCGTCTACTTGTTACTTGCTTCAGGATTTGGAAAGGAGGATTCCCGTACACTTTCAAGATTCGGCGGGGAATCGTTCTTGGAATATGAGAAATTTCGCCTGAATTATTTTTAGTGCAAATATTTCTCCAGTTCTTCCCTTTGGAGAGCTAAAGGGAAGACCCCTAAGCAAGCAACTTTCGCGACACTCCCTCGCCTGGGCTCCAAGGAGCGCAGCGTAGAGACCAAGGACTACACTTCCCATACGGCACCGAACCTAACCTGGAAGTTCAAATTGCGCTCTCTCCCTAGGAGAATTAAAGTGAGAAAATATACATTTAAAACACACGCAAGTGTATTTTTCTGGCTGTAGCAACAGTTGCCTTGCTTCTATGGAAGTCGTTTTACAGAAACAGGAGCTTCTTTAGATTCCAGAACGCATTCCTGAGCTTCAGCGGGCCAAGAGTGACGCGAAGGTCAGAAGGCGGAGGCCAGAGAACCAAATTGGCGGGAGAATGTGGTCCAAGATCAGAGGCGCGGTGACTTCTTATGGTTCATGGTCTCGGGTGAGGGGCGTTGGGGTTGGTTGACCGGGAGCAGAGTGACCAAAAGGGAGGAGGGGGGCCATCAAAGAAGTGGACAAAGCAGCGTGTTCCTAGGTCTTCAGATTTAGAGCAGCAGAGTGCTGTAGAGCCTCATGGGATCTCCATGCCTGTTGAGGCTGTCATTGCTATTTCACACATCTTGGTGCTCTTTCCTACCGCACATCCTGCTTCCCCAACTCTTACCAGGTAACCCTTTCTGTACACCTTATTTACTGTGCTCCACTCCCACTTATACCTTCCTAACTGCTTTTCAACACCCTGTTCTTTGTATGTCTGAATTCAATACCTTGCAGACCTGTAACCTTACATGCCCCTTGAGCGTCCAGCCTGGATCTATTGGATGAATAGATCTATTAGGATGACCTGTGGGTTCAGAAAGCTTAGGATGCCAGTCGACTTTATTTGGGAGCCAACAGGAAGTTAGAGAGGAGTATTTACTACCTACAGGCATCTCAATTCCTTAAAACAAAAATAGTTTTTGTTATATGAAACTTCTTTATGTGGAAATTATTAACAGAATATTAGAAACATTGTATTCCCATCACACCAAAATGACTGTTGATATGATCTATTTGCTTCCTGGTTTTTTAAAAAGATAATATAGATAAAAATTGAATTTAAACTGTGTCTTGTAGCTCAGTGGTAGAGCACTGGCCTCTCATGCGAGAGGCCCTGGGTTCAATCCTCAGCACCACATACAAAGCAATAAAATAAAGACATTTATACAAAGCAATAAAATAAAGACAACTAAAAAAATTTTTAAAAAATAAAATTACTGAGTTTTAAACCAAGGGGTGCTTTACCACCAAGCTATAGCTCCAGCCCTTTTTCTTTTTTTTTTTTTTTTTTGGTACCAGGGATTGAACTCAGGGGTACTCAACCACTGAGCCACATCCCCAGTCCTATTTTGTCTTTTATGTAGAGACAGGGTCTCACTGAGTTGCTTAGTGCCTTGCAGTTGCTGAGGCTGGCTTTGAACTTGCGATTCTCCTGTCTCAGCCTCCCAAAGTGCTGGGATTACAAGCTTGAGCCACTGCGCCCAGCTAGCCCCAGCCCTTTTTATTTTTTTTATTTTGGCAGTCTTGCTAGATTGCTGAAGCTAGCCTTGAACTTGCAATTCTCCTGCCTCAGCCTCCCAAGTTGCTGAGATTACAGGCATGGGGCACCTCACTTAGCTGGAGTATAATTTTTGAAATATGTTGCAAGATAGGGATCTATTTTCATTTTTCTTTACATTGTCAACCAGTTTTCTGAATATCATATATTACCTCATCTTTTTCTAACAGAATTATGATCCTGCTCTCTTATATTTAGTGAGTTCTTGAGTCTGTTTCTAGAATCTCTTTGCCTATTTCTATAGACAGTATGTTCTAATTACTGTAATTTTATAACTTTTTCAAAGAGTTTGATATTCTGCTTCTTTAATCTTTCATTTTAGAATCCACTTAGCAATTTGTAATCTTTGATTGATTGTTGAGTTTTTATGTTGCCGGAAACTTCTGCTGTAATTCTGATTGGAGTTATATTAATTTAAGAGCCTCTTCTTTCAGTGGATATTTATGAGAGCCTACTGTGTTTAGCTCATCTTTGAGATGTGGGAGATAACAAACATGACAAAAATCCATATCCTCAAAGAAGCAAGAAGGGACACAGGGTAAACAATTACCCAGAAATAACAGCATTCGTAAGGGCAAGGAGGTCTGAAAGAACTTAATCCCTTGAGCAGTTTGATTATCTTCATTTGAAAGATTGTATGTGTCATTCACCACTGTGTTTTCAACACCTAATACAATGCCTGGTACCTACTAGAAACTCACCAAAATATTAACAAAATCAAATATCAAAAATCAGCTTCAGGGTTCCCAAGCCACAAGGGCTTGGGGGCTGGCTAAGTCAGATATCTGTTTGATAGTAACTAAAGATGATGTTTTTCTATCACAAATATATTACAGGTGAAGTATCCCTTATAGGAAATGCTGGGCCCAGAAGTGTTTTAGATTTTTATGATTTTTCAGATTTTGAATATTTGTATATATATGATGAGATATCTTGGGGATAGCACCCATTTTTTAAACTGAAATCCGTTCATGTTTTGTATACACCTTATACCTGAAGTAATTTTATATAATATTTTTAGCGCACCTGCATTTTTTTTCTTTTTTGTTTTTTAATTTATTTTTAAAACAAAATGCATTTCAAGTCATAGTACATATATGGAGCACAATTTTCCATCTCTCTAGTTGCAAACAAGATAGAGTCACACCATTCATGTCTTCATACATGTACCTAGGGTAGTGATGTCCATCTCATTCCACCATTTTTGCTACTCCCATCCCCCCTCCCCTCCCCTCTGGCCCATCCAAAGTTCCTCCATTTCTCCCATGCTCCCCACCCCCACCTCTATTATGTATCAGCATCTACTAATCACAACATTTGGCCTGGGGCTGGGATTGTAGCTCAGCGGTAGAGCGCTTGCCTCACATGCGTGAGGCCCTGGGTTCGATCCTCAGCACCACACACAAAAAGCAATAAAATAAAGGTATTGTGTCCATCTACAACTAAAAAAAATTAAAAAAAAAAAAAAAAAAAAGAACATTTGGCCTTTGGTTTTTTGGGACTGGCTTACTTCACTTAGCCTAATGTTCTCCACTTCCATCCATTTACTTGCAAATGCCATAATTTTATTCTCTTTTATTGTTGAATAATATTTCATTGTGTATATATACCACAGTTTCTTTATCCATTCATCTATTGAAGGGCATCTATGTTGGTTCCACAGTTTAGCAATTGTGAATTGTGCTACTATAAACATTGAAGTGGCTGTGTCACTGTGGTATGCTGTTTTTAAGTCTTTAGGGTATAGGCCGAGGAGTGGGACAGCTGGGTCAAATGGTGGTTCCATTCCAAGTTTTTAAAGGAATCTCCATACTGCTTTCCAGATAAGTTGCACCAATTTACAGTCCCACCAGCAATGTCTGAGTGTGCCTTTTTCACCACATCCTCACCTGCGCTTATTGTTGCTTGTATTTTGAATAGCTGCCATTCTGACTGGGTGTAGTTTTGATTTGCATTTCTCTAATTGCTAGAGATGTTGAACATTTCTTTATATATTTGTTTATCGATTGTATATCTTCTTCTGAGAAGTTTCTATTCAGCTCCTTGGCCCATTTATTGATTGGGTTGTTTGTTTTTTTGGTGTAAAGTTTTTTGAGTTCTTTAGATATCCTGGAGATCAGTGCTCTATCTGATGTGCGTGTGGCAAAAATTTGCTCCCAGAATTTGCTCCCAGGCTCTCTGTTCACTTCATTGATTGTTTCTTTTGCTGAGAAGCAGCTTTTTAGTTTGAATCCATCTCACTTGTTGATTCTTGCTTTTATTTCTTGCACGTTAGGAGTACTGTTAAGGAAGTCAGGGCCTAATCTGACGTGATGAAGATTTGGGCCTACTTTCTCCTCACTTAGGCGCAAGGTCTCTGGTCTAATTCCTAGGTCTTTGATCCACTTTGAGTTGAGTTTTGGCACACCTGCATTTTGATTGAAATCTGTTACATGAGGTCAAATGTAGAATTTCCACTTGTGGCATCATGGTGATGCTAAAAAAATTGGCATATTTTGGCATATTTTAGATTCTAAGGTTAAGGATACACAACCTGTTTATCCAAAACAGATTATATCTAAATTACTTTCATTATTCTGATGTCTTCAATATCTAGCAGAGAGTCGTAAAAATTTGAATGTCCAGTGAGTTCCCATACTGGGAATAATCAGTTTAATAAATCTGGAGAATTTGCCGGGTACAGTGGCACACACCTGTAATCCCAGCAACTCGGGAGGCTGAGGCAAGAGGATCACAAATTCAAGGCCAGCCTCAGCAATTTAGTGAAACCCTGAGCAACTTAGACCTTGTCTAAAAATAAAAAGAACTGGGATATGGCTTACTGGTTAAGCACCCTGGGTTCAATTCCTGATACAAACAAATAAAAAACACCTGGAGGAATAGAGAGGTGACTCAGGACTCATCCTTCATTCTTCTGTCTTTGAAGCCTTAATAACACATTGACCTGTTAGGAATGCTCGATAATTAGATGATAGTCACTAAGCGTTTTGTTACTCCTGTTGCTGCAGACTGCCCCACTGCATGACTTCAAGCCCTTTGGAGCTCAGCTTTTCTGCCTCTTCCATTGGGTATACAGCCATGAGTCAGACATGAAACCTGCCCTCTAAGAGTTTACAATTTGTCAAGGAACATAGGACATACATGATTGTTATGTGAGGCACTCTGTTAAATACTAAGTGAGAATTGATAGGATGGAGGTATCCCTTAGAACTGATTAAATAGAGGTGAAGTTAAGTTTCATCAATAAAATGCATTCAAGTTGACAAGTTGGAAAGAGAACTGTCATAATGAGGGGTCTGAGGAGGTCTGAAAGAGACCTCTAATTAGACCTTCCAGGTCTTTGGCTCCATCACAAATAAGAAATTTAAAGACAAGTTGGGATTTAGTAAAGAGAGGAAGAGCTTTATTATAAGGCAAAGGCAAAAGTCCACTCCCTGCTGCAGGCAATCTCAAGAGTGAGCTGCATTGCCAGAGTTTAAGGTTGGATTTTTATTAGGGTACATAAATAGGTGGAATATTGTATGATCCAAAGGGACTGGATTCCCTTCTGAGATTGGGAATTATAATGTTTCCCATTTAGGGGTTTGGTATGTAGGTTTGATTACATGAACATCTCTGGTGATCACTGGGCTATGGTTCAATCAGATCTTAGCCCCTTTCCCTGACAGGATTAATGGTCTCTTTCTGTTGAAGTTTTGTTCCTGTTTTGCTGTGTTCCAGAAAACTTATAAGGAACTGGAATGTTGAAAGTAATTTTGTGGACTATTTAGTGCATCCTTATGTTTTGGCCATTTTCTGTCCTTTAGTGTCCTTTGTCCTGCTCATTAGACAGTCTAGGAGTTATTTGTTCTATATTTTAATAGGAATATTTTTCCTTCAAAGACTTGGTGTCCGTATCTCCTATCTACAGAGAGACTTGGTCTCTGTGTATCCCTAAATTTCTATCTCAGAACCAGCTATCCAAGCAGAGGTAATAGCATGAGCAGAGTCTTGGAAGTAGGAAAAAAAATTTTGGTGGGGGATAGAAAAAAAGACCTTTATGGCCAAGGAACCAGGTGGTGAACATGAATAAAATGAGCCAGCATAAGCCAGGCGCGATGGCGCATGCTTGTAATCCTAGCACTTTGGGAGGTTGAGACAGGAGAATTGTGAGTTCAAAGCCAGCCTCAGCAAGGGCGAGGCGCTAAGCAACTCAGTGAGACCCTGTCTCTACATAAAAAACAGAAAATAGGGCTGGGTTTTTTGTTTGTTTGTTTGTTTGGTAGTATTGGGAATAGACCCCAGGGGCACTTTAGGGCACTTTACTACTGAAACTACATCCCCAATCCATGTTTTAAATCGAGACATGGTCTTGCTGAATTGCTGAGGCTGGGCCTCAAACTTGTGATCCTCAACCTCCCAAGTTGCTAGTGGTTTATTTGTCTTTTGTTCTTTTCTTCAGGAGTAATGTGAGGATTCTTGTTCTTCTGGAAGCTGCTGAGACCAAAACATAAACAGTGCCAAAGTGGTAACACAAGAATTCTTGAGATAAAGCATTTTTGCTCTATACTTGGACGGTTGATAGGCCTGCCATGGCTCCTGTGAAGATCAGCCATGTGGTGTCATTTTCCTCTCAGGTATATCAATCAACAGGCATGGTTTTTTGTTTGTTTGTTTATTTTTTTCCTTGAAGACTAAAAGGACTGAACAAAGTAGGAGACTAGGGTCTACTTTCAGGAAACTCCTAGTCTAATAGAAAGGACATGATGCCCTCTCTGGAAATCCAGAATCTAAGGGAAGAAACAGTTCTTGCCCTCAAGTTCTTCCCAGATCAGTGCAGGAAACCTATAAGAAGTATTCCCAGGAGTTGACATAAAGGAGGCACCCTCAAGATTCCACCAGTAGTTTAAGGGTGCTGTGTAGGTCCTAGGCCCAGAATCTGCACCACAGTCCCCAGAACAGCAATTTAGTCACTCTTGTCATTGAGAGCAGATCAGAACACTCAACATCATACCTGACCTGTGATATCATGACCATCAAGTGTGATCTCAGCCTCTTCCCCAAATATTCTGTAATTCCCACTTAGAGCTAAATCCCAAGCCCTGGGCCCTGGGACTTCCCACCCTTTCCTCTCCTATCATTACTCTAGCCATTTATTCCTCCTCTCTTCTTCCTCTTGTGTTACTCTGGTCCTTCTCCAGGGGTGCTGTGGCATTTTGGGGATAAGTCTACATTTTACAGCAATATTATTTGCATGGTGGGATATTTAGCATCCCTACCCCTATGCCCCAATAACAATATTGCTTACTAGTCATTATAAGAGTCAAAAACATCCCCACACATTTCAGAAAGACCCTTAGAGGGTCTTTAGGAACTACTGTATTAACTTCTTTTTTTTTTTTTTTTTTTTTTTTAAACAACTTTATTTATTTATTTTTTAGTTGTAGATGGACACACAATATCTTTATTTATTTTTATGTGGTGCATGAGGATCGAACCCAGTGCCTCACGCATGCGAGGCAAGCACTCTACCACTGAGCCACAATCCCAGCCCCTGTATTAACTTCTAAGTGAAATGAAACAATAATTACATTTATCCTCCTTATCTGCCTGGTCATCCTGAACAGTTTTCTTCACAGATAGTTAGTCTCATAAAATGCTAGAAGCTAACCATAACACATATAAAATAACTAATCAATTGAAGATAATATGAATAGGTTAGTACTTGAGATCTCATTATCATTTTTAATATTTAGACTATGCCTCCTCCATCAGTCTCTTATTGTAAAGCCTTCAGCAAGATTGCACATTGTGCTTTTGGCTTTTAGGGCTGAGTACCACGGTGAGGGCAGAAACGTAGAAGTCTATAGCACAAGGCATCTTCCCTACCCAAGTCTTCATGGTGACAGTAATCATTTATGATTAATTATGTTCACTGAGCCAGTTGCAGTGGTGCACACCTGTAATCCCATTGGCTTGGGAGGCTGAGGCAGGAGCATTGTGAGTTCAAAGAACCTCAGCAACTTGGTGAGGCCCTGAGCAACTTAGCAAGACTCTGCCTCAAAATAAAAAATAAAAACAGCTGAGGATGTGGTTAAGTGCCTCTGAATTTAATCCCCAGTACCAAAAACAAAAAACAAAAACAAACATATTCACTGATAACTTTGTTATCAGAAATCAGCTCAGGGGTCTTCCGTGCTAATGATTGACATTTGATGGGTTTCAAAAAAATCAAAGTGATTTTGAAAATCTCTTATGGCCAGAAAATAAAAACATTCAGTTTGTGGTTAAACTACATTTAGATTTTCTTTAGATGGTAGTGGAAAACCTTTGGATAGTCCACATTAATTATTTTTGTACTGTTAGAAGCACTTTACATTTCCTTTTTAGATGGAAATGTATTTTGTGTGAGCAATTTAAACAAATAATACTGATAGACTGAAATAAAATTTTAGATAAGACTAGTTCATTTGTATATTAAAAAAAAAAAAAAAGCCAGAAGCTGGGCATGGTGGCACATGCTTATATTCCCAGCTGTTCAGGAGGCTAAGGCAAAAAGATTGCAAGTTAGAGGCCAGCCTCAGCAATTTAGTGAGATCCTGTTTCAGGCTAAACAAGGGACTAGGGATATAGCTCAGTAGAAAAGCACCCCTGGGTTAAATCCCCAGTACCACTAAAATAATAAATGAAATAAAATAATTGGCCATCTTTCAACATTGTGGTTTCCAACCGCATTTGTGGGGACCCACTTCTAGAAATCGAAAGGAGGGAGGACAAGTATGTCTCTAGGCATCCCCCCAACCTGTGCTTTAATCAGAGCCCTGCTTCTATTTGTTGAAAAGATATTAATACACACACATACACACTTGAGTATAATTTCAGTTTTAAAAAAAAGGGTTTTATTGCCAAGACAACATGGTTAGAAACCAAGAGTCTAGCTTCCCCTCTCTCCTTATGGATGAAAAATTTTTGATCCAAAGAGGAAATAATTTATTCAAGGCCTCTTAACAAAAAGTATCTGACTTGGGGTTAAGACTCAGAATTTCACCGGGCGTGATGGTGCATGCCTGTTATCCCAGCACTTCGAGAGGCTGAGACAGGAGAATTACCAATTCAAAGCCAGCCTCAGCAACTGTGAGTCACTAAGCAACTCAGTGAGACCCTGTCTCTACATAAAAAAACAAAAAAAAAACCAGATGTGGCTCAGTGGTCAAGTATCCCTGAGTTCAATCCCTGGTACCCCACCCCCCAAAAAGACTCAGAATTTCTGTGTCAATATATCACTATTATTGACTTGGAATAACCACTTTATATATAAGCATCACTTGTAAACTTAGAATAAAAATCTTGCCCTTCTAGGATTGTTATAAAGATAAGAAACTCTCTGTGAAATATCTTATAAATCAAAGACATTAGTATAGTGTAGTGGTTAATAGCTCTGGTTTCAGAAATCTGCTTGGGTTGGTTATCTAGTG
>CM053399.1:53084400-53136526 GCA_028644305.1 Xerus rutilus | reverse complement strand
ACAACTAAACAAAATATTTAAAAAAAAAAAAAAGATATAGAATATGGGAATATAGGAGAAAATATTTGTTTTTTTTTTTTTTTGGTACTGGAGATTGAACTCAGGGGCACTAGACCACTGAGCCACATCTCCAGCCCTATTTTGTGTTTTATGTAGAGACAGGGTCTCACTGAGTTGCTTAGCTCCTGCCGTTGCTGAGGCTGGCTTTGAACTCGTGATTCTCCTGTCTCAGCCTCCCTAAGTGCTGGGATTACAGGAGTGCGCCACCGTGCCCGGATGAGAGAAAATATTTGTATATTGTAAATTTGATAAGGCACTTGTATCTAAAATATATAAAGAGGCTGAGACAGGAAGATCACAAGTTCAAAGCTAGCCTCAGCAACGGTGAGGCGCTAAGCAACTCAGTGAGACCCTGTCTCTACATACAAACACAAAATAGGGCTGGGGATATGGCTCAGTGGTTGGGTGCCCCTGAGTTCAATCTCCAGTACCAAAAAAATATATATGTGTGTGTGTGTGTGTGTGTGTGTGTGTATAAAGAACCCTTCTAAGTCAACATAAAAAGATAACCTGGGCTGGGGTTATGGCTCAGTGGTAGGGCGCTTACCTCGCACGTGAGAGGCACTGGATTCGATCCTCAGCACCACATAAAAATAAATAAACAAAGACATTGTGTCCATCTACAACTAAAAACTATATTTTTAAAAAATCTAATTTTAAAAATGCATAAAGAATCTAAATAGACATTTTCCCCCAGAAGATATAAAATGACCAATAAACATGAAAGATGCTCAATATCAGTCACCATTCAGAGAAATGTAAATCAAAATCACAGAGGTCACTTCCTGCCCACTAAGATGACTAATTAAAAAGATGTACAATAAAAAGTGTTGGCAAAGAGTTAGAGAAATTGGAACTTTCATACATTATCAGTGGAAATGTAAAATAGTGCAGCTTGGACTGAGAACATAGTTCAGTGGGAGAGTGTTTTCCTAGCATTCAAGAGGCCTTGAGTTCAATCCCCAGCACTGAAAGAAAAAAAAATCAAAGTTAAATAAAATAAAATAGTGCACCTGCTTTGGAAAACAATTTGGCAGTTCTTCAAAAATCTAAAGATAGGGCTGGGGCTGTAGCTCAGTGGTAGAGTGCTTGCCTAGCACATGTGAGGCACTGGGTTCAATCCTTAGCACCACATAAAAATAAAGGCATTCTGTCCATTTATAACTACAAAAAAAATTTTAAAAAAAACTAAAGATAGAGTTACCACATGACTCAGTGGTTCTATGCCTAGTGTATACCTGCAGGTATTTACATAATATATGTCCTTAGCAGCATTACTCACAATAGCTGAAAAGTAGAAACAACCCAAATATCCATCAACTGATGAATGGATAAACAAAATGTAGTATATCTACATGGTGGACTATTATTGAGCCATGAAAAGGGAATAATTCCAGTTACTTGAAATGCTGCAAAAGGAAGATTACAAGTTTAAGACCAGCCTAGGCATCTGAAAATAAAAAATCAAATGAATGGGAATATAGCTCAGTGGTAGAGTGCTCCTGCGTTCAATCCCCAGTACCCACCCTCAACAAGCATTTAGTAGTTTAGATATTAGATGTGTTGTACAATACCTCTTCTAATATGGAGAAACCTTGAAAACACACTGAGTGAAAAAAGTCAATCACAAAAGACCACTTATTGTAGGATTTCATTTATACAGAATATCCACAATAGATAAATCCATAGAAACAAAGTATATATAAGTATTATAGGTACAGAGGAATAGGGAGTTGCTGCTAATGGCTTTGGGATTTCTTTGGGGGGTAATAAAAACCTGCTAGAATTACATATAGTTGTGGTTACTCAACCTGGTAAAAATAATAAATTCATTTGTTGAGGGTGGGTACTGAGGATTAAACCCAGGGGTACTCTACCACTGAGCTATATTCTCATTCTTTTTTTTTTTTTGTACCGGGGATTGAACTCAGGGGTACTCAACCACTGAGCCACATCCCCAGCCCTATTTTGTGTTTTATGTAGAGACAGGGTCTCACTGAGTTGCTTAGCGCCTCACCGTTGCTGAGGCTGGCTTTGAACTCGTGATTGTCCTGTCTCAGCCTCCCTAAGTGGAGGGATTACAGGCGTGTACCACCACACCCACTTTATATTCCCATTGCTTTTGATTTTTTATTTTAGATGCCTAGGCTGGTCTCAAACTTGTAATTCTTTCTCAGCATTTCAGCCTTTCAAGTAACTGGGATTATAAACACTCTAGCCAGCCAAAATTTACTTTTGTTGTGGGGAGGGGATACTGGGAATTGAACCCAGGGGCACTTTACCACTGAGCTACATTCTCAATCCTTTTTTACTTTGAGACAAAGTCTTGCTAAGTTGCTTAAGCCCTTGCCAAATTGCTAAGGCTAGCCTTGAACTTGCAACCTTCCTGCCTCAGGTATTTTTTTGTTTTTTTTTTTTTTGGTACTGAAGATTGAACTCAAGGGTACTCAGCTACTGAGCCACATCCCCAGCCCTATTTTGTGTTTTATGTAGAGACAAGGTCTCACTGAGTTGCTTAGTGCCTCACCGTTGCTGAGGCTGGCTTTGAACTCGTGATTCTCCTGTCTCAAAGTGCTGGTATTACTGGTGTGCGCTACCATGCCCGGCTCTGCCTCAGCTTTTTATGTTGCTGGAATTACAGGGTGTGTATCACTGCACCCAGCCAAAATTCACATTTTACAAGAGTGAATTTCTGACTGTCTTTCCTTCTGGAGATAAACCATATTCTCCCATAAATATATTTCTACTTTCCTAAATAAACCTCTGTCTATGCCTTAAAAAAAAAAGAGAGAGGGGCCCAGGGTGGTGGCACTTACCTATAATCTCAGCAATTTAGCGAGACCCATCTCACTATAAAAGTAAAAGGACTGGGGATGTGGCTCAGTGGTTAAGCACCCCTGGGTTTAATCCCCAATACCAAAAAAAAGGGGGGGGGTGAATTTTATGGTATGTGCATGATATGTCAATAAAAAAATAATTGAAATCTAAGAACAGTAATAGAAGCTCTGGGGTTTTTTGGTTTCATTTTCTTCAGTGAGGATTAAACCCAGGATCTTCATGCTAGGCAAGCACTCTACCACTAAACTGTACCCCCAGCCCCAGAAGCTCTGTTCTCAGATGTTCAAAGGTTAAATGGCTTCCTTCACCAGGCAGGGTAACATACACCTATAATACCAGCTACTCGGGAAGCTTAGGCAGGAGGATGTCAAGTTTGAGGCGAGGGCAACTTAGACCCTGTCTCAACATAAAAATAATTAGGGTTGTACTCAGTAGTTTTGAGTACTTGCCTAGCACATAAGATGCTCCGAGTTTAATATTCAGTACTACAAAAGAACCAAAGTCCTTCAAATCTGGTATGGAAAATGGGACATCACTCCAACCCAGTGTTTCTAGGTCACCATCACTGTTCTACATTACTTTTTGTCTTAATTGTAGATTCCTTCAGCCCTTACAGCTTCTCACTGATAGCTGGTCTTTACCTGTTCTTTTTCACAGGCCACTGACCAACTCAAACTCCCAGCCAAACAGGAGGGGGACAGTAAGGGCAGGGCAAAGAGAACACCGATCCCAGGCCCAAAACAACGATGTCCAGGATAGTGAACAGTGCCCCATTTGTGCAGGTAAGCTGCTTCCAGGTAAGCCTGGAAGGGTGGTCATGTGATTACTAAGCATTCCTTAAGGGAAGAATAGGAAATCTGGGGGTACTGTCAAGAAACATTTGGATTTGGACTCCTCACCTCTGTCATTGCTACAGTTCCCACCTATGTAACTGTGTTTTTAGCCAAATGTCATTCAAGACAAGTTTATATTGAGCACCTACTCACTTCATGTCAGCTAAGCTGAGGAAGCAACATGGGCCCCACCCTCAAGAGAAGCTGAAAAAAAAACAATGTAAAACACTGTCAGAAAGGGCCTAGAGGATCCGGGCGCTGTGACGCAAGCCTGTAATCCCAGCACTTTGGGAGGCTGAGACAGGAGAATCACGAGTTCAAAGCCAGCCTCAGCAACGGTGAGGCACTAAGCAACTCAGTGAGACCCTGTCTCTACATAAAACAAAAAAGGGCTGGGGATGTGGCTCAGTGGTAGAGCACCCCTGGAACAAATGATACTTTTTTTTTGGTACCGGGCATTGAACTTGACCTCTGGGCCACATCCTCAGCCTTGTTCTGTGTTTTATTTAGAGACAAAGTCTCACTGAGTTGCTTAGTGCCTCGCCGTTGCTTGGCTTCCTTCAGACTTCTTGGAGTGCCATCCTTCCTGAGAACAGGCCCAATTTTGTTTACCTCTTTCTCTTTCCCTTAGGTTCCTTCAGCATTGAGATTCTTCCCCTGCATGCTGCCACTTGTGGAGAGACCTCCCCGCCTCACCCAGCTTCTCCTTCCTCACCATCTTCATCCCAGTCTATACTGTGGGTGTCCTCTCCAGAGAGTTCACCTCCCATTTCCTGGGTCCAGTGCCCCATCTGCCAGTTGCAGTTCTCATCAAGAGAAATAGAAGAACATGCCAGTGTGTGTGGGGAGGTTTTCCCAGCATGAGCTGTGAAATCCTGTGGTTTTGGCCCCCACTGTGACTCAGACAGAGTAGTAGATCTCTCATCTCTCTCTCCTCTCCCTCCCTCCCTCTCTCTCTGTCTCTGTCTCTCTCTTTCTCTATCTCTGGTGCTAGAGTTCAAAGGGCTTATGTGTTCTAGGAAAGGGTATACCGCTGAGCTACGCCCCCAATCCTGAAAGTGGATCTCTTGAATGATGAAGCCAGCCCTCTCTCCCTCCCTCTGCTTATTCCCTTGGGACACTGCCTAGGGTACCACTGGGCCCAGTTTGCTCCCCATTCCTAGTTGTCAAGGATCTGTCACCATGGCACCCAATTCTCCTAAGAGCAGCTCTGTCCTTTTTCCCCTTGGAACATCTGGGATGAAACTGGTAATCTCCAGGGCCTTGGGATACTGTCCAGAATGTCTTTCCCTCCAGGAATGGTATATATCCTCATGTCCATTTTCCTGAAAGGAAAACTGAGGCTGGAGCTGGGGTTGTGGCTCAGTGGTAGAGCACTTGCCTAGCATGTGTGAGGTGCTAGGTTCTATTCTCAGCACTGCATATAAATAAATAAAGATCCAGTGACAACTAAAAATACATTAAAAAAAAAACTGAGGCCAAGTCAAAAGAAAAAATACTGCCTGACAGATAAGATCCTATTGTGTTCTGGGAAGAAAAGTTTTGACTGGCTTTTAGTATCCTTTATGAGTTCATGCCCTAACTGTAATCACATTCTGCTATGTAACTTTAGCAGTTATTTACCTTGGGCCTGGAATTAACTGTTGTAAACAGAGAGAAAGTCCCTTTACCTGCTGCTCACACAGCTGTTCTAGAGCCCATGTAGTTTAATGACCAAGAAATAATTCTAGGCATGGGACCTTGGACAAATCCCATTGCCCCCACACACAATGAGGTAGTTGGACCAGGGGTCTCCAAGTTCCCTCAAACTATGATAGTCCAAATTCTATTTCTACCCTCTTTGAGCAATGATGCACTCTCTCCCTTTTCCCAGAAGATTTCGTTGTATGGCAGTAACACCAGTTCCCCTGGTCTCCAGGGTACAGAGCAGAGGGGGAGCAGCTGGTCCTGGCAAAGGGAGGGCCCGGGGTGGGGTTTTAAATGAGTGCGAAAGAAGATGCTAGATGCAGTCAGGGGAGCAGACAGAGCAGGAATTCATGCCTTTGGTCCCTTCCTGCATAGGTGGGTGCAGCCATGGACCCCCTCACGGTAAGAACCCTCTGCTCCCCTTCCTCCATCCTACTCCAGTCCTCAGTATGAACAAAGTAAAAGATTGGCCCAGAGAGGTGGCAGGGGAACCCTAGCTGCCAGGCTGGTTGTGAGCTTCCCTGTGAGTGGAAGAGCCCCCAGAGCCTTGAACTGAACCCAAAAGATAGAGCAGTGAGCATGGGTCTGGGCCTGAAGAGAGGGACAAGGCAATAGGTACCAAGTGGGGGAGAAACGCCCTCCAAAGCAGCAAAGAGGGCAAAGCGAGAGGGGTTTGGTGGAGAAAGAACATGGGATACTGCTAGGAGTGCTGTTCAGAGCTGGAGGTGGCTGTTCAGAGTTAAAAGACCCTCCTGTGTGGGCATGTTTGGACCTGCCCTTGGGAGAAGCTGTGGGACTTTCAAAGGGATAAGCAGCTGGAAGATGAAGTCAACAAGATGGGAGCTGGGTCCTAGCCAGATCCTGTGTACCTGCATGTAGGCTAAGGCTCCCTGTGCAGCCCTGCTTTAACCTACCCTTTCTCAAGACACCCTTTTGGACCCACTGAATGTAGGTCCCTGTGAAAGTGTAAATTGAACTAAGGACAGGGACCCCATCGGAGCCATTCTGGCACTAACTCATTCACTAACACGAGAATCTATGCAGTAAAATGGTGAATAAGATAGTTTTGCCAGTATGTGTTGGAGACAAAGAAGGATATGGTGGTAGCTAGTGGAAGGGTAAGAGAGGCTCCAAAACAAAGGGGACTGGAAACTCAGAGACCTGCCCTTCGTCCAACTACAGCCCAACTGGACCGAGATTGTGAACAGAAAGCTCAAGTTCCCCCCTCCACTGTTGGGTGCCATCCAAGAGGGGCGACTGGGTCTTGTGCAGCAGCTGCTGGAATCAGGGGTTGAGGCCACAGGCAGTGGGCCAAGTGGGCCCCTGAGGAATGTGGAGGAGGCCGAGGACCGCTCCTGGAGGGAAGCTCTCAACCTGGCCATCCGCCTGGGTCATGAGGCCATCACCGATGTGTTACTGGCCAATGTCAAGTTTGATTTCCGGCAGATCCATGAAGCCCTGCTGGTAGCAGTGGACACAAACCAGCCAGCAGTGGTGCGCCGCCTGCTGGCCCGGCTGGAAAGAGAGAAGGGTCGCAAAGTAGACACCAAGTCTTTCTCCTTGGCTTTCTTTGACTCATCAATTGATGGCTCCCGCTTTGCACCTGGTGTCACTCCACTCACCCTGGCCTGCCAGAAGGACCTGTATGAGATTGCGCAGTTGCTTATGGACCAGGGCCACACCATTGCCCGGCCCCACCCAGTCTCCTGTGCTTGCCTCGAGTGCAGTAATGCCCGCCGCTATGACCTGCTGAAGTTCTCTCTGTCCCGCATCAACACCTACCGAGGCATTGCTAGCAGGGCCCACCTCTCACTAGCCAGTGAGGATGCCATGCTGGCTGCCTTCCAGCTTAGCCGCGAGCTCAGGCGCCTTGCACGCAAGGAGCCTGAGTTTAAGGTTGGTTTCTCACACTTCTCCTGCCCCCAGTTACCTGCATCTATACTTAGGAATAGATAGGGAGTCACAGTCCCACCCTGAAGGGGATTCATATTAATTGCAGAGAGCAGTCAGTCTAGGGGCCCCTAGTCTTTTTGTTGTTGTTGTGGTTGATACTGGCGATTAAACCCAGGAGTGCTTTACCACTGAGATACATCCCATTTCTTTTATTCCCCCAGTTTTATATTTTGAGACAGAGTCTTGCTAAGTTGCTAAGGATGAACTTGCTATCCTTCTGCCTCAGCCTCCAGAGTAGCTGGGATTACAGGTGTGCGCCACCACGCCAGGTTAAGGGCACCTAGTCTTATGCAGGAGGCACAACCTCCACCCTAGGGGTGCTCTAGGTCTATCTGAAGGAGGAGAGAGAATGAAAATAGAACAATTGGACAGACTTAGGTATGACATTCAGTACAACATGTCTTTTTGGAGTACCTATTGTGTGTTCCTTCCTGGAGCATTGTATGTTGGGACTCCCAAGCAAGGAGAGGGCAACCAGACACTCCCAGGACTTCATTTAGTGCCTCTGTGGATGGTGCTCACAGGGCTGCTGAAGCCCAGAAAGCAGTCAGGAAGCTGCAGCTGTTGTGTTCAGGGAATACTCCAGGGAGGAAGCAGCCTTAAGCTTAGCTGTGGGTGATTTCATACATGTGAAGAGAAGCAGGGAGGGCATTTGAAGTAGGGTTACAGTCCCAGCAGAGGCTTTCAGGTAGCAAAAATATGTGTGGTGATAAGTCCAGGGGAACCCTGTGCAGGATTGAGTGGCGCCTGGAGTCAGGGACCAGTCAGGGGCCTTGAACTCAATCACCAATCCAGTTCATCCATCACTTAGCCACTGGCATCCTGTGAACCAATCCAGACTTGGTCCCCATCTTCCAGATTGCCTTTAGGCAGAGAAGCATAGAAGAGTGTTAAAATGAAAGCCTGAGTCTGGCACAATGGCATATGCTGAGGCAGGAGGATGACAATTTCAAGGCCAGCCTCAGCAACTTGGTGAGACCCTGCTTCAAAAAGTAAGAAGGGGGCTAGGGTTATAGCGCAGTGGTAGCATGCTCACCTAGCACGCGTGAGGCACTGGGTTCGATCCTCAGCACCATATAAAAATAAAATAAAGATATTCTGTCCACCTACAACTAAAAAATAAATATTTAAAAAAAAATAAGAAGGGCTGAGGATGTAGCTCAGTGATAGAGCACCCCCCGGTTCAATCCCTAGTACTGCAAAAATAATAAGTAATTAAATGAAGACCTAAGGCAAGATGTGGTCTGTACCCTGCCAGCCAGGGCAGGAGCATGCTTCCCCCACCAGGAGCTTGGACAGACAAGATGAAAAGCCTCACTGTACAGCTAGCAGGAAATGACCTTCCCTCCATTCTCACAGAGGGAAGCAAAGTGGAAAGTTCCCATCTCCACTTTATAGGCAGGGAAACTGAGGCCTGAAGCGGGGAAGGACATGACCCAGTGTGACACCACCTAAAGGACAATGCTGGGAGGCGACCTAGCCTCTTGAAAGCCTGGCCTAGCTCTTCTCTGGGGTAAGGGCCTCAAGTAAAATCAAGGGTAGGATGGGTAATGTGCCTTATTTGTTTCTGCACCTCCTAAACCTATCAAAATAGGTCCTCATATAAGATGTTCAACAAAATTAAATGAGCACACGAAATGTATATGAAGTAGAAGTTAAAATGGTAGAGGAAACAGAAATTAGAAAAGGGAAGTACAAGGAGCAGGCTGAGGTGATAGAGGGTTTGGTTTGAAGTGACTTAGTGATGAGGTCAAAATAGCACCAGATAAGCAAAGGTGACCAGGAAGTACCTCATAGCAAGAAGACTGATAAGGTGGCAAAAAAGAAGTCAATGACCCAGTGACATCAGATGTAGAAAGTGAAGGACGGAGGTCAGGACAGGCAGTCCACTGTTTGGGGGAGGGTGGGGAGGGAGTTGTGTCCACAGGGTCGCTGGCACACACACACCTACTTCCCTACAGCCTGAGTACATTGCCCTGGAGTCACTGAGCCAGGACTATGGCTTCGAGCTGCTGGGTATGTGCCGGAACCAGAGTGAGGTCACTGCAGTGCTCAACGACATGGGCGAGGACAGCGAGACTGAGGCTGAGGGACTGAGCCAGGCCTTCGAGGAGGGCATCCCCAACCTGGCAAGACTGCGGCTCGCTGTCAACTACAACCAGAAGCGGGTCAGCTGGGCCCTGCCTACCTCCCCTCACTGCCTTGATCCCTTGCCCTATCTCCCCTTGGTGTCCCCCATGCCAGCCCCAAGCAACTCGTTTTCCTGACCTCAGGACCCTCTGAGACCTTCATTCTGAGAACTCTTCTATCTAGGTTCCCAACTCTCCCTTCTTACCTTCAATCTAAGCCCCTAATCTCTCCCTAGTCCTTGGAAGACCCGTTGCCCACCAGAAGCCCATCTTTACACCAGGATATGCAGGTCTCAGATTTAGCTTTGTCTCTAGTCTGCTGAGTTAACTTTGGCCCAGTCTTGTTCTGTCGGATTTCAGTACCTCACTCTGAACAAGATTAGACTGGATCTCTCGGGGATTAAATAAGTGACTCTTATTCTCTGTCTCATTAGACAATGCCCCCAACCCAACCTAAGACATATGCTTTTTCTAGCTGCCTCCAGCCTCTTACTACTGTCATCTACCCTCAGATATCCTAGCCCTCTAAAAATTTAACCAAAACCTTTCCTCCACAGTGACTCCCCTGGACCAGCCACCCAAGATGGCACACCTGCTTTCCCTGATCCTTCCCTTCTCAGGAGTATGCAGACTGTTGTTACCCCATATCTCTAGAAGGCAGGGAACCCTGGGACTTGTATACCCACTACCTGCCACTGCCTGACTTAGGAACCTCTTGGAGTTCAGCCTCCTGAGGGCCAGAGAGGGCAGGGTCTGCCCATGGTAACATGGCAAGTGAGTTGCCTCTCTTTGAGGCTGGCTGGCAGGGAGAGAAAACAAGGATATTTGATCACTGGCAGGAAGTAAGGGGCACGCACCCAACTGGCTCCTTCCTCCTCCCTGCTAGGTGGCTACCTCCTCATGCCCCATCTCTGCTTAGTTTGTAGCACACCCCATCTGCCAGCAAGTCCTGTCCTCCATCTGGTGTGGGAACCTAGCTGGCTGGCGTGGAAGCACCACCATCTGGAAGCTCTTTGTCGCCTTCCTCATCTTCCTCACCATGCCTTTCCTCTGCCTTGGCTACTGGCTGGCACCAAAGTCTCGGGTATAAGAATAAGATTAATGATAACTTGTTTATTGAGCTCTTGGTTTATGCCAGGCACTGTGCTGGGTGCTTCATAGCTGTAACTTTGTGCATGTTCCCACTCAGTAGCTTGAGGAGCTCTGGAAGGTAGGGACTGCATTCCCACTTCGTGGAGGAACCTCAGGCACAGGCTGTTTTTGCCCAGGACACGCAGCACATAGCAGTGTCAGGATTTAAACTGAGGTCTCTCTGCCTCCAAAGCCTGAATCCCTTATATAGTCCATCATTCTCTCTAGGAGTCCTAGCCCAACCAAATATTTCTCTGAGGTCCTACTGTCAGTGAGGCATTGGGCCTGCCACTGGCATACAATGAGGAACCAGGCCTGTTCCTGTTAACCAAATGAGGAACAGGGAGAGCAGTGTCCATGAAGCAGGAACAGCATGAGAGAAGGCCCAAGGGAGGGAGGACTTAGAGCATTAGAGAGACTGAAAGGGGCTCCCTGCTGCTAAGGCAGAAGTGCCAATAACAAGTAGTGAAGTGGGCGGGGCCAGCTCTCCCAGGGCCTTGTAAGCCATGGTAAAATGAAAGCTGTCAGACGAATGAGGTAAGTGCCCCATGGATTTTGTGTTCTGGAAAGCTCTTTCTACTAGTGATATGAAAGATGGATTGGGGGAAGGGGGCGGGAGTTAGGGAGACTATCAGAGTGCATGTGAGAAAAAGCATGTGGAAATGCTGCTCAGGGTCCTGGGTGGCCTGGTCATTTCATGAGATAAGAAGAGCAGGTTTAGGATAGAAGTAATGAAGTTACCTTTTAACTCAGTTGAGTTTGAAGAGCCTGTAGGACCACAAGGGAAAGTAGCTTTACCTCTGTGATTCATATGGTTGAAAAGGAGATAATAGATAAGACAGTATAGGGCCTGATATATAGTACTTTTTTTTTTTTTTTTTTGGTACTGGAGATTGAACTCAGGGGCACTGAGCCACATCCCCAGCCCTGTTTTGTGTTTTATGTAGAGACAGGGTCTCACTGAGTTGCTTAGCGCCTCGCCATTGCTAAGGCTGGCTTTGAGCTCACAATTCTCCTGTCTTAGCCTCCCTAAGTGCTGGGATTACAGGCTTCTTTTTTTTTGATACCAAGGATTGAAACCAGGAACACTTAACCACTGAGTCATATCTCCAGCTCTCTTTTTATTAGTTTTTAATTTTGAAACAGGGTCTCACTAAATTGTTTAGGGCCCTAAGTTGCTGAAGCTGGTCTTGAACTTGCAATCCTCCTGCCTCAGCCTCCCAAGTCTCTGGGACTATAGGCATGGACCACCATGCCGCTGATATATAATACATTCTTGGTCGATATCTGAATAAGTAGGTGGGTGAATCTGAGAAAGCAGTCTCATGTGGCTGAGCAATCCTGCAACCTGCCGGAGGGGAGACTGAGAGCCATGCTCTCCTGCTTTCTCAAAGCTGGGCCGCCTGCTGAAGATCCCAGTGCTGAAGTTCCTGTTACATTCTGCCTCCTATCTGTGGTTTCTCATCTTCCTTCTGGGAGAATCCTTGGCCATGGAGACACAGCTGAGCACTTTCAGTGGCCGAAGCCAGAGTGTCTGGGAGACTTCACTACACATGATTTGGGTCACAGGTACATATGCGGGACCCTTTGTTTTTGGCATTTTTCTTGAGGGCCCCCCTCACTGTTCTTCATGGTAAGCACCCCAGTAGGAGGACCCTGCTTTTGTAGATGCTCCCTGAACACATAATCAAACCCCTATAGGCTTTAGCACACCAAGAAATCTTTTCCCTTCACCCCAAATCAGGGGACCTAAGCCTGTGGCAGACTCCCTAAGCATGACCATTCTTCTCCCTGGCACAAATCACTTTCTATTCTGGAGGTTCCTATCCTCTAACAAATAAGACCAATCCACAGGGTCAGGTGGCAACTTGTCTTGGTGTAACCTACAAGTGTACTTCCAGACAAACTATCTCAGAGGTGTAGAACAAAAAGACTCACAGACCAACTTAAAATGCAAATCACATAGTCTGTTAAATTCATAAAACATGTTGTTATGATGGTGTTATGAGGTTTCAGCAGGGAGATATAATGGACAGAAGGTGCCTAGGCCACTACTTGATCTGTGGGAGAAACAGTGGCAAGTATGTTTCAGCATAGCTGTGCCCTGCCAGTTATCTTGATGAGCAGCTATGAATTTTATGTGCATTCTTTGGACAGAGGACTTGTGGAACCAGCAATGATCACCAGCAGGTTGCAGACTTAAGATCTGATAAATACCAAGGACCTCATATGCCTCATGTATGTTCAATGTCTCATGAATATTTGGTGTTTATCCTTGACTCTCTGTGTATGTCACATGCATGTGCTCTCCTTACTTTATTTGTTCATCCTGTTACCCAGGTAACTAAATCATCTGTGCTTAATGCATGTTTCATCCATTCTATCAGTTTTCTCCTTTTCTATAGTAGAACCAAGTTTTCTCAAACAATTCAGCAAATGCAATTTATAAGAATTCCCAGAGCTCCACCAGCCTCTAGTTGGTCAACTCATTAGGCTGGACTGGTGGCCTGTTCTTAGCTGGCCTCCCCTCACTTGGCCACCAGTGTATCAAGAAAGACCTCTGCACTGTACCAAACCAGTCAGTGATAGCCAGAAGTAAATCTTTAGGGAAAGATACGAGAGCAACCCAAAAGGGAAACTTTCTTTTCTCATTATTTATTAAACATTTGTTGAGCAGGGTGTAGTGGTGCATGCCTGTAATCCTGTCAACTGACAGGCTGAGGCAGGAGGATTGCAAGTTTGGGGCTGGACTCAGCAACTTATCAAGGCTCCAAGCAACTTATCAAGACCCTGTCTCAAAATAAAAACAAAAAGGACTGGGAATGGGCTCAGTAGTTAACTGCCCCTGTGTTCAATTCCTGGTATAAAATAAAACAAAACATTTATTGCCCTGCAATGAGTAGAGATGCAACCAATGAAGTTCCTCCTCTGCCTGTAGAAGAAGAAACGTTTTTTGTTTTGTTTTGTTTTGTTTTGTTTTGCACCAGGGATTGAACTCAGGGGCACTTGACCACGGAGCCACATCCCCAGCCCTATTTTGTGTTTTATGTAGAGACAGGGTCTCCTGAGTTGCTTAGCACCTCGCCGTTGCTGAGGCTGGCTTTGAACTCGCAGTTCTCCTGTCTCAGCCTCCCAAAGTGCTGGAATTACAGGCGTGCGCCACCGCACCCAGCTGGAAGAAACATTTTTTAAACACATTAAGCAAAACTCATTTATTCAGGCACTGAGAGTTTGTTGAAGTCCTACTGCGAGCAAAACCCTGAGAATACATGGATAAGGTGAATATGTTTCCATCCACTCTGCACACATTTACTGAGCCTCTAGGCCATCCCAACAAGGTGCTGTCCTGCCATATAGCACTGGTTTCCCATCCTGATCACGTCACATTTCCACTTGTCTCCAGACCTTTGCTCACTCACCCTTCCTGGAGCACTCACCCCTTCCCACACTGCTCTTTCACCCACTGGCTCCAACTCCTCCATCAGGTCTCAGCTGACATGTCACTGTCTTTGAGAAGCTTTCTGGGGGTCCCCAAGTCAGGGTAGGGATCCATCCCTAAATGCTCCCGCAGCAGCACCTGTGCTCCCCTGCTCCTCACTCCGAGCAGTCACTGCATTGTATTGCATCTGCTTGGCTTTTTGCTTGTCTCTCACTAGATTATAGGCCCTGGGCGAATGGAACTCTATCTGTCTTGTTTACCACAGTATCTCACTGGTACCTCATAGGAGCTTAATCAATATTAGTTAATTTGTTCTGGGCACCACTGGCAAATTTATGAGATATGGTCCCTGTCCTTGAGGGACTCCAAGTTCAAGGGGACAGACAAGGACAGGGCAGACCCACAGGGAGAAATAGTGCAGTGCCCTGTGACAGCATCACAGATATGAATAGAGAGCCGGGAGGACACTGAGCAGAGGCAACTCCCTCCACCTGGTTGGAAAGGCTTCATGGAGGAGGTAGTATTTGTCCTGGGCCACAAAGATGAGCTGGGCTTCCAAAGGATATGAAAAGGCATTCAAGATAGTACTGAGAGTAAATATGCAAGGAATGGAGAAGGGCACAAAGGACAAGATCACCTGGCTAATGGGGACTGATTGTTAAGACTCCCCTCTCCCCTGGTCTGGCACTGGGCCCCACTGAGACAGGGGCACACTGAGTAGACTAATCATTTGGAATCCCTTCAAATCAAGATTATTTAAATATTTGCCTAATATTTATTTGGTGGAGGTCAAAAATAGCAGATGTAAACCATTCCATCCTAATACAGTTCCTCCCAGGTGTCGCTCACTTTCTGAGCATCAACCACCTGTGATCCTTAGTACACGTCACATTACCCATGAGTCTGTACCAACCTGGAGTCCTTGTTTTCACATAAGATCATTCTGCATCTGGATAGATGAAATGTTTACCTTTTATCAACTTCACCTCAGTGATGTTTTAGCTCCTCGGCCCCCATCAAAGGACCACCATAATCTGGCTGTGACCCAGAAGGAGGAACAGAGTTTTGCCCCATCCTGTCCTGGCCCCTTGCCACCCCTTCCAGGCTTCCTGTGGTTCGAGTGTAAGGAAGTATGGATCGAGGGCCTGCGCAGTTACCTCCTAGACTGGTGGAACTTCCTGGATGTGGTCATCCTGTCCCTGTACCTGGCAGCCTTCGCACTGCGCCTCCTCCTGGCTGGGCTTGCCCACATGCACTGTAGGGACACAGCCGATGGTGCTGCCTGCCACTATTTCACCACTGCTGGTGAGTATCCTCCCAACTCAGCCCTGAATCCCCACCATCCCTGTCCCTCTTCTTTCTTGTTGCTCAGCCACTGTTCCTATCTCATTTGCACAGAGCGAAGTGAGTGGCGCACTGAGGATCCTCAGTTCTTGGCTGAGGTGCTTTTTGCTGTCACCAGCATGCTGAGCTTCACCCGCCTGGCCTACATTCTGCCAGCCCACGAGTCACTGGGCACTCTGCAGATTTCCATTGGCAGGATGATTGATGACATGATACGGTATGTACTGTCCCTACTTTTAGAGTGCCCTCCTTTCTGATAGACTCCACTTAACCTCCTTGTGAATGTCCCCGGTTCTCGGGTGGCACAGGAGTTCTTGGTCTGCATTCTTCCAGAGGTGTAAGCTCCAGAGACCTCTGAACCCCTGGAAGTATAGACAAGATTGGATTATAAACATACATTTCTTTTGAGGGAGGGTCTATAACTTTAACCTACTTCTCAAAGAGGCTCGTTACCCCAGAAAAGATGATAAATCACTGACAGCTGAAAGAGCCCTTGGTTGGACTAGTCTCAGTTCTATGGCCTTCTGGGACCCCTCTGTGAGCTCATTTCCCCCCTTTTTGGAAAGATAAATCCTGTGCAACGAAACCTGGTCTCTTGTTCTAATTAGAACACATGGTTAATTCCTACTCCCCTAGGATCCTGCCTGAGGTGGGACTGGAGTGGGTACCATTGGTGAGAAAAGTGCTAGTTACATCTCTGAACAGCTTCAGGTCAGCTTAGCTTAGAGGGGAACCTGATATCCCACCTAGAGATTCTTTCAGCCTTCCCTATTGCAGGGTGACTCATTCTCACATGGTTCTAACTCTCCAGTGACTGCTCCTATCCAATAAGAATCTCTGACTCCCAACCATCCCTGTACAATCTCAACATCTCAGTCACTTCCTAAGAGACTAGTCCTTCCCCATCTTTGATTGATTAGACCCAGTACCTATTCTTCTTAAGTGAGAGCTTCTGCTTTGGCACTTACTTTAAATTTCTTCTCATTCCCAATCTCCTAATTTCTTTACTTTAAATAGTAACCAAATTGGATACTCATTGAGGGCCAGAAAGTTCATCACCCCCAATCCCTCTTCCCTGCCAGGTTCATGTTCATCCTCATGATCATCCTGACCGCCTTCCTCTGTGGCCTAAACAACATCTACGTGCCCTACCAGGAGACAGAGCGGCTGGGCAAGTATGCTGAGGCAGAGGCTGGGAACTTACAGCTTGATCATCTCTTTTTCTTTTCCTTGTTTATTCATTCAATTAGTTTTCTTTCTTTCTTTTTTTTTCTTGGTACTGGAGATTGAACTCAGGGACACTCGACCACTGAGCCACATCCCCAGCCCTATTTTTTGTTTTATGTAAAGACCAGGTCTCAATGAGTTGCTTAGCACCTCGCCATTGCTGAGGCTGGCTTTGAACTTGAGATTCTCCTGTCTCAGCCTCCCTAAGTGCTGGGATTACAGGCTTGTGCCACTGCACCCAGCTTCAATCAGTTTTCTTATTTGCTCACTCTCTCATTTATTCACTCTGTCATTCATCTATTTATTTATGCATTCATTTTTTACTCATTTCCTCCATAAACTTTTCATTTTGAAAAATGGCAATCTTATAAAAAAATTATAAGAACAGTACGTTGGATACCCATACACCCCTTACCTGACTTTACCATTTGTTACTGTTTTGCCACATTTGCTTGATCTATTACTCTTTTTTATTATTACTCTTTTTTTCCTGAAATCTTTTTTTTTTTTTTTTTTTTTGGTACCAGGGATTGAACTCAGGGGCACTCGACCACTGAGCCACATCCCCAGCCCCATTTTGTGTTTTATGTAGAGACAGGGTCTCACTGAGTTGCTTAGCGCCTCGCCGTTGCTGAGGCTGGCTTTGAACTCGCGATTCTCAGCCTCCCTAAGTGCTGGGATTACAAGCGTGAGCCACCGCGCCCGGCTCTGAAATCTTTTAAAGTAAGTTGTAAATACCATGACAGTTCACCCCTAAATAGTTCAGGATGTTTCCTAAGAAAATAACCACAAAACCATTATCCCACTCAAAAAAAAATTTTTTTACAAATGAAGCTTTATTAGAATGTAACCATGCTCATGTATGGTCTCTGGCTAATTTTTGCCTTATTACATACTCAAAAATTTTATATCAATACAATAATATTACTTTTTTTTTTTTTTTTTTGGTACTGGGGATTGAACTCAGGGGCACTCGACCACTGAGCCACATCCTCAGCCCTATTTTGTGTTTTATGTAGAGACAGGGTCTCACAGAGTTGCTTAGTGCCTCGCCATTGCTGAGGCTGGCTTTGAACTCGTGATTCTCCTATCTCAGCCTCCCTAAGTGCTGGGATTACAGGCTTGAGCCACCGCGCCCGGCTAATAATATTACTTACTATGCATTCCTCATTCAAATTTCTCTAGTTGTTGCCAGGCATGGTAGCACACACCTGTAAACCCAGTGACTCAGGAACCCTAGGCAAGAGGATCGCAAGTTTGAGGTCAGCCTAAGAAATTTAGTGAGACCCTGTCTCAGAATATAAAATAAAAAAGGGCTGGGAATGTGGCTCAGTGGTTAAGCGCCCCTGGGTTCAATCCCTAGTACCCATCCAAAAAAAATTCCCCAGTGGCCAAAAAAGTCTTAAGAGTTTGTAAAAATTAAAAATCTCATGCATCGTTGTCAGATGCGGTGGCTCAAGCCTGTAATCCCAGCACTTAGGGAGGCTGAGACAGGAGAATCACGAGTTCAAAGCCAGCCTCAGCAATAGCGAGGCGCTAAGCAACTCAGTGAGATCCTGTCTCTACATAAAACACAAAATAGGGCTGGGGATGTGGCTCAGTGGTCGAGTGCCCCTGAGTTCAATCCCTGGTACAAAAACAAAAACAAACAAACAAAAAAAAAACTCATGCATCGGATCATGCATTGCATTTTGCATCTTGTTGTCATGTCTCTCTCTCTATAGTTTCCTTTAATCTTGAACATTCCCCCTTTTTTAATGTCTTATATGACAAACGGACTTTTGTCAAGACAGTAGAACATTATATTCCACAGCTAAAATTTATTTACTTCCTCATGATTAGATTCAAGTTAAGGAGCTTTGGCAAGAACACAACCTATTTGACGATGGGTATTTTCCACATCATTGTTGAGACCCATTATTCTAGCAAACCTCTGTTGCAAAGGTACTAGAGAAGCCCTTCTAGTAATGGGGACATATATGGCGATACTGGGATTAAATGGCTCCCTTTCAGTCTTTCACCCAGTTATTTTAGCATCCATGATGATTTTTTTGGGAGGGGGGCACTGGGGATTGAATTCAGGGGTACCTGACCACTGAGTCACATCCTCAGCCCTATTTTGTGTTTTATGTAGAGACAGGGTCTCACTGAGTTGCTTAGCACCTCACCGTTGCTGAGGCTGGCTTTGAACTCGCGATTCTCCCGTCTCAGTTTCCCAAAATGCTGTGATGAGGCGTGCGCCACGGCACCCAGCTCATAGATGATTTTTATCTGAACCAATGTCTACAATTGCAATTTTAAGATGTTAATTTTCTGCCTCTGTATTTCTTCTAGATTTATTAGCTGGCATTCTCCTTAAATGCTTTCTCCTGCCTTCTTCTTTTTTAAATATCACTATGGACTCAAACATTTTTTAATTTAATGATCCATTATAGTCATTATTCTTTTTTATGCTCAATTCTTCCTAAATATGGCCAATTATTAATGTTGTTCATTCATTCATATACTCAGTTTTTTGGGGTTTTTTTTGGTACTGGAGATTGAACTCAGGGTTACTTGACCACTGAACCACATCCCCAGCCCTATTTTGTGTTTTATGTAAAGACAGGGTCTCACTGAGTTGCTTAGCACCTTGCTGTTGCTGAGGCTGGCTTTGAACTCGCGATTCTCCTGTCTCAGCCTCCCTAAGTGCTGGGATTACAGGCTTGCGCCACCATGCCTGGCTTCATATACTCACTTTTTAAATTGACTTTCATAGTCATTCAGTTTGTTGTTTTTGAATTCTCACTCACTTACTGACACCTTTGTAGTTGGTCTTGTCCCTGGATCTGAAAGCACAGAGAGAAGAAATTATCCAGATTTGTTCTCATGAAGAAGATAGCTATGTCTATAATAAGCTCAATTTGGCATAATATGTACTATGTAAAAGGAAGGCTTATGTTGAGAGTGCCTAGAAAGGAAGCCCCTTCCTCTGCCTTGGATGGTCAGGGAAGGTATTATAGGGAAGGGAGAATCTGAATTCCACCTAGAAGGTTTATGGACTTCAGAGAGGATACAGGGCACTCTGGGCAGAAAGCGGGGATGTACTGGGGCTGGAATTGTAGCTCAGCGGTAGAGCGCTTGTCTTGCATGCATGAGGCCCTGGGTTCGATCCTCAGTACCACATACAAAGCAATAAAATAAAGACATTGTGTCCATCTACAACTAAACAAAAAAAATTTTAAAAAAGAAAAAAAAAGAGGGGCATGTACCAAAGCAGGAAGGTATATGTGCAGAACAGCAAGATGTCTCCCATGGTTGGCTCCGGGAGAGGATTCTTTTGTGAGTGTGCAGGGGGTACCAGGGATTGAACTCAGGGGCACTTGACCACTGAGCCACAGCCCTAGCTCTATTTTGTGTTTTATTTAGAAACACAGTCTCACTGAGTTGCTTAGTGCCTCAATTTTGCTGAGACTGGCTTTGAACTCACGATTCTCCTGCCTCAGCCTCCTGAACCACTGGAATTATAGGCGTGTGGTGCCCGGCTAGGAGAGAATATTGTGAGGAGTAACAGGAATAAGGTCTTAGAGTCATGAAGGTCTTGCTTAGGAGGTTGATCTTCTTACAGCAGGTCTGGGAGCTCCAGGTGATTGCTTAAGCTGTTGCCCAATCATAAATTCTGCATTCTACGTGATGGTTTTAATTATGATACTAAAAGGACTCATGCTTGATCCTGTAAATACTGGTTAAGACT
Source organism: Xerus rutilus (assembly GCA_028644305.1). Taxonomy (NCBI): domain Eukaryota; kingdom Metazoa; phylum Chordata; class Mammalia; order Rodentia; family Sciuridae; genus Xerus; species Xerus rutilus. Next base: position 53,116,153 of record CM053399.1, on the reverse strand, counting down.
ATTAGGGTTTCAGGATCTATGGAAGCTTTATTCAGTCTTCTTACGGAGAAGACTGAATTCAGGTTAAATTCAGGCCTAAATTGAGGTTATTATCTGATTATATTAATTTATTATTATTTATTAAGGACTAAGATTTCACAGTATAAACCATGAATCTTAGTGCCAGGGACAGAAGCTACTCATTCCAGCCTGCTTCGTGGTCCTAGTGATTTCATTCCATAGCAGCAAGGCAAGGCTGAGCCCTCCTGAGCTGTTTGTTAATGGGTAATATATAATTAAGTCAAAAGTACTTTTGCTGAGCCGGGCACGGTGGTGCAAGCCTGTAATCCTAGCACTTAGGGAGGCTGAGACAGGAGAATCGTGAGTTCAAAGCCAGCCTCAGCAACCGAGGTGCTAAGCAACTCAGTGAGACCCTGTTTCCCTGTTTCTACATAAAACACAAAATAGGGCTGAGGATGTGGCTCAGTGGTTGAGTGCCCCTGAGTTCAATCTCCAGTACCAAAAAAAAGAGCTGGAGATGTAGCTCAGAGGCAGAATGTTCCTGAGTTCAATCACCAGTATCCACCCCACCCACCCCACTCTACTCCTCAAAAAAAGAGAGAAAGAAAGAAAAGAACTGGCAAGCATTCCTCCAGAAAGGACTTCGTGAATACAAAACACCTTTAGCTGGATCCTGGAGGGTGAGAAAGAGTATGTCTGGGCAGAGCCCAGGCTGTTCCCTTACCCTCTCATTTCCTATCCTTTTCTTGACCCCACATGCCAGTTTCAACGAGACTTTCCAGTTTTTGTTCTGGACCATGTTTGGCATGGAGGAGCACAGTGTGGTGGACATGCCTCAGTTTCTGGTGCCTGAATTTGTGGGCCGGGCCCTCTATGGCATTTTTACCATCGTCATGGTCATTGTGCTGCTCAACATGCTTATTGCCATGATCACCAACTCCTTCCAGAAGATCGAGGTGCGTGAACCAAAGTCAGCTTAAGCCAGTTAGAAGAAGAGAGAAAGGATGGAGAGGAGCAGGGTGCAAGGAGTTAAGACACTTACGTTCTTGCTCTGCCTCCACCATGGTTGTTTTGTGGTTTTGGATAAATTCTCCTCCGAAAAATGAAGGTCGCAGTAATGCTGTTAGTGTCTCTAGACATCAAATCTAGGGCTCTTTCCTCTTTTTGGTCAGGGGGGGGAGTGCCTTGTGAAAAAGTAGGTGGAAATATGAGAAGACATAGGCAAGGGGGTGGAAGGGTTAGGGTTTGCATGCTGAAGAACAGGCTGGCAGGAACAGGATGTGAGGATGAAAGATAATGGGGAGGGAGAGAGGACAGGTGGAGACAAGCCAGAGTATGTGGGTGTCTGAGGAGCTGGAGACAAGAATGGGGAGAATGGTTGGCATACTGGAGACTAAGAGTTGTGAGAATTGAGGGAGAAGGCAGATTGAGTGAGCAGGATGGCCAGGTGCTAACATGATCCTTCACAGTCCCTTGCCTCCTGGCCTCCAGGATGATGCTGACGTGGAGTGGAAGTTTGCTCGCTCTAAGCTCTACCTGTCCTATTTCCGAGAGGGCCTGACTCTGCCTGTGCCCTTCAACATCCTGCCCTCCCCCAAGGCCTTCTTCTACCTTCTCAGGTGATGACCTCACAGCTCTCACCCCAACCCCTGAGCCCCCAGCCCCCACACACTGCCTAGCTCCTGATCCCATTTATTTTCCTTCCTTCCTTCCTTTTTTTGTCATTTTGGGAATCAAACCCAGGGCCCTATGCATGCTAGGCAAGTACTCTACCACTGAGCCATATCCATATCCACAGGCCTCCTGCTCCATTTCCCTAGCCCTCTCTTGTGACTAACCTCTTCCCACCATCAAAATTTCTCAGGAGAATTTTCCAGTTTATTTGCTGTTGCTGCTCTTGCTGCAAAACCAAGAAGCCAGATTATCCCCCAATCCCCATCTATGTGAGTACCTCATCTCTTTGTTGGTCCCCTCACACTAGGCTTCAACTGTATTACCTATACTATCCATTTGTGTGACTACCCCTGACATATCTATCCTTCCAGCTATGTTCCCCAGAACACCCTTTTCCCTCTTCCTGGCTCTGGTCATTTCCTAAATTCCCAATGCTGTGTTATACAGTGTAAACAGAAGTTCATGCCACCCTCTTCCCAAGCTACAGATACTTACTAAGCTCCAAACAAACTGGGCCAAGTATTGAACACACGATGCAAAGAAAAGACCACAGACTGCAATTTTACACCAAATTAAGCAAGCTTATTTTGTGTACATGAGAGCTGATCAGCGACTACCTCACCCAAAAGCAGGGCCAGAGGACAGTGCCTAAGAGCAGGGAGGGTTTTATAACACAAAAAGTTACAAGGGTGGGTGTCTTGGGAACTTACAGCTGACAGGGTTCTGGCAAAGCATAATACAAGGGCGGATAGCAGGTTAATGATCTACATGGCTTAACATCTCTAGGTAGGGAGTAAACTCAGATTCCAACATCAGAATTAATGAGGCACAGCTGAGATTTCAGGAAGAGTTGTTACTAGTCAGGGAGATCCAGGCATGGGTAAGTTCAAAGCACGGGCAGGAATTCCAAGCAAGTTTAAAACATCAAAGTATGATCAGAGCCGCGCGTGGTGGCTCACGCTTGTAATCCCAGCACTTTGGAAGGCTGAGACAGGAGGATCGAGAGTTCAAAGCCAGCCTCAGCAACAGTGAGGTGCTAAGTAACTCAGTGAGACCCTGTCTCTACATAAAACACAAAAAATAGGGCTGGGGATGTGGCTCAGTGGTTGAGTGACCCTGAGTTCAATCCCCGGTACCCAAAAAAAAAACAAAACAAAGTATGATCAGACCAAATAGAAATCTTAGTATTTACAGTAAAACAGAAATGAACTTTTCATGACCTTGTGACAAGATGGCTCCCAAACTTAAGATGGAATTAGTCTGGGTTCATCACCAAGATGTGGCTGAATGTTTTTCACAAACACTTTAAGAAGCCAAGGGTAAATGTCCAAACAACTGGGAAATTAGAAGGCTGACAGAGACCTGAGAGAGGAAGTTGGGCATCCAGAGGGCTCACTGTGTCTGTACCCTAACCTAGTCTAGTTAGGCACAACAGTCCCTTCATGTTACTGCCATGTCTGTTGGGGGTTCTCCTATCTCTCCTCACCTCCTAGCCTTTGTTTCCACCCCCTACCATGGGCCTCTCATAGTCCACCCTTCTCTAGCTTCTGGCCCCCATCCTTCTACCTTTTAGGACTGCACTGTGAGGTGGAGGTAGACCAGGTCTAGGTGTGTAGTCTGTAGGGACAGAGAAATCTGCACAGACTTTGACTTGGTGTTTTATTGCTGGGGTAGAACAGTGATTAGAGGAAGACTAGGGGTACAGAAATCTCTCTCACCTTCCTGTCTTCCCATTCCAGGCCAACCAGGGGGCAGGGGCAAGGCCTGGGCCTGGGGAGGGAGAGCGTGGGTCCTACCGCCTTCGAGTCATCAAGGCTCTGGTACAGCGCTACATAGAGACTGCCCGGCGCGAGTTCGAGGAGACACGTCGGAAAGGTTAGTTGTCAGCTCCCAAACCCCACATTCAGCCTGCATTGTATGTGCCCGCCCCCCTACACTTGGACACCACAACCTGCACAAGACAACCCCTTGCACTGAATTACCCCTGACCCATTCAGCCACTTATTTCATGACTCATTCCTGCTTTTATTCATCTGTTAATTTATGCTCTTGTTTACTGTTCACTTGTTTACTTATTCAACCTGGGATCATGGCTGTGTCCTCCCTTGTTCTAGGCTAGTCTTGGAGGGAGGGGGCACTGTGGAGAGCAGGCACATAAGGGAAGCTTTCAGTATGGGGAGAAACCATCATACCAGGTAGAAAATGCTGAGCTAAGAGAGACACAGATTGTACTGGGAACCCAGAGGATAGAAAAAGCCTAGTGTTTTGAGAGGATTGTGGGAAGAAGTTGAAGAAAGTGCAGGTAGAATTTGAACTGGGCCTGAAGGATGGGTATGAGCTGGCCAGATGCAGACTGAGGAGAGGGCTGATGGGGCAGATGTACAAGTCTCTACCTATTAAAAATTTTCCCCATGAGTCATCATGACTTTTCTGGCCCACAAGACCTTCCTTCTTTATATCTCCTAAAGCAGCCACCCTCCACCACTAATCTACCCCAGATTCTGCCCACCCAGTGACCCCTCAGTTCTTCCAGTCCTCCATCCTCAGGAATCTCAGACAGGGTGTCTCCTGGGGCTCTGTTGAGGGCAGAAGAAATATTGAGTAGGCTCATCTTCTGAAAGACATCCCCCTCAATGTTCCACCTCTCAGACCTGGGCAACAGACTGACAGAGTTAACCAAAACTGTATCTCGACTGCAAAGTGAGGTAGCTGGTGTTCGTCGAACCTTGGCAGTAGGAGGGATGCCCCGGCCTCCTGATGGTGCCAGCATCCTCAGCCGTTACATCACCCGAGTGCGCAACAGCTTCCAGAACCTGGGGCCTCCCATCCCTGAGACCCCAGAGTTGACCGTGTCAGGGATTGTGGGGACCCAAGACTCTTCAGAAACGGGGCTTCAGACTGCTGGAGAGGCTGAGGCTCCAGCTTCTGGAGAGTCTGGCTCCTCCTCCTCAGCTCATGTGCTGGTGCACCGGGAGCAAGAAGAGGGAGCTGGGGACTTGCCCCCAGAGGAGGCTTTGGGGACCAATAGGGGTTCCTAATGCAGTGGAAGGACCCCTTCTTCTACATTCAGCAGCCTAGTTGGATGGGGGTGAGGAGCACTTAGTAGGAGCCTATGCTGCTTTCCTTGCATCAATAAAGTTACTGCTGGTGATGTCAGATGCCTACAGAGTATGTGAGAATTCCTGTGTCTTGATGTTTTAAGATCCTTCCTCTACTTCCTTCTGAAAAATGAACCCTGTGTAAGCAGGGCAGAGAGAAATGGCTTGTTCTGGGCTTCCAGATATTTTGGGCTTAGAATTCTACTTAGAGCTTCCTCAGATCTTAAGTGGAAAAGAGCTCTGGACTAGGAGGCAGGAGGCCTGGGAAGCAAGAGGTTTGGCTGCAATACTACCTATCTGACCTTGAGCAAGTTAAGTCCCTCTTGGCCTGGTATTCATCAGATAAACAGGGCCGAGGAATCCATCTGTTTCCTTTCCTGCCTTCATGGGTGCTGTGAGGTCCCTCAGGCTATTAAAGCTTCTGGGTTTGCAAAATACAGGGTGTGATGGGGGGCTGACAGGAGACCATGTCTCAGAGTGATTAGAATGTTACTCTTTTTAAGCCAGGCATAGTCCCAGCACTTCGGGAAGCTGAGACAGGAGAATTGCGAGTTCAAAGCCAGCCTCAGCAATGGCGAGGGGCTAAGCAACTCAGTGAGACCCTGTCTCTACATAAAACACAAAATAGGGCTGGGGATGTGGGTCAGTGGTCAAGTACCCCTGAGTTCAATGCCTGGTACCAAAAAGAAGAAAAAGCAAAACAATAAAGAAAGTTACTCTTTTTAATTTCTCAGTGCCTTAGCCGGGCAAGGCAGATGGTCCAGTCTCGTGGAATAAACCAATCATATAATTCCATGTCTCCATGCTACACCATTTAATTGAGGCACCATCATGGTATTTCCCTTGCTTTTCCAAGGAAGTCCCCACCAAATAGAGTGGCTCCCACAACCCTGCCATGGCCTCAGGTCTCCCCACACCCTTTTGGGAGATGGCTGCTGGGGGTGGGTCCAGAACTATGGTGTTGCTTCTCAGGGCTATATGGAGCCCCTTTCTTCATATGAAGGTCACCAGTTCCCAGGATTCCTAAGTAGCAGATGTTGGACTTTCAGGGCCCAGCTCTTGAGAGCTGGAACCTCCCAGGAGCCAAGAGTGGGGTCTTCCAGGAAAGCAGAGAGAAGTCTCCCTTGGAAGGAGACTCTGGCTGCTCTATTGCTGGAAAAAGAAAAGAAAGTGAAGGGGCCAGCAAGTCCAGGAGGAGTTGAAGCAGCTGAGAGGTGGCAAGAGGGCGACTCACCTGGTCCAGGTACACAGCCCCGCCTCTTCTCCCCTGCAATAGACAGCAGGTGAGACAGACTCACACCCCAAATGTCCTTCCCACCAGGCCTTGGCAGGGCCATTTCCCCTCTGAATCCATCTTTTCTTTCACTTAAAGGCAAACTTCTGACTTTCCTTCCTTCTCCTTCCCCCAGGAAATCCTTCCAGATTGCCTCTCCATCTCTGCTCCCACTCACACCCAGTCACTCTTTCATTCTGTCCCTGCCTCAGCACTTGGGAGTAGCATATTTGTGTCCTGTCAAGCCCATCAAGTCTGGGGCCACTGAGATCTAAAGCAGTACTCTTGTCTGTTTCCTTTACGTGATAACCTCCCTAACCAAGCTCCTTTGGTCTGTTAGACTACAGAGCAGATGGAACCTCTGTCGTTGCGGTGCTGGGGATTGAACCCTGGACCTCATGAATGCTAGGCAAATGCTCTACGACACAGCCACTTCATAGGAGTAAAGGCTCTGGGAACGCTTTTAGGGACATCCTGGCTTCTTTCGCCCACCCGTCCAGTCCTGCATCCCCCATGCACAGCTCACCACCCAAAAATGCGCAGTTAAAGTGGCTGCAGGTCTGATTATAGCTCCAGAGAGTCACTAGGCTCCGGGGTCCATCCTGGGAGAACCCAGTGACTAAGAAGACTTCATGGGGGGGGATCAGCACCTCGCGTTCCTCAGGAAAGACAGACAGGGCCTGGATAGGGGCCCCAAAACAAGTCCTTAGAGAGAAGAAGGTGGCATTACCAAACCTGCGGGCCACTGCCTCATCCAGGGAACTGGAGGCAAACTGGCCTAAGCGGACAGAGTCCCCCAACTTCTTGGGTTCAAAGTGAAGGCTACCCACGCCTCTAAACACCATCTCCCCAGGTTCTCTACTGCAGCCTCCATGGCTCCGCAGAAGCTGCAGAGCTCTGGTCAAGTAGAAATGCAGGGCCTTGAAAGGGAAGTGCCTCATATAGTGTTCGCGGGAGCCACCACCCATTCGCACAGCCTGATTCAGCTCCCAGTACAACGTATTAGATGAGTTGGTGTAGACCATAATGGCTATTCCATGCTGGGCTTTGAAGCCAAGGGGCAGAGTGAGCCCTTGACGACGATGTTCCCAGGCCTTCTGGGCTGTCTCCCAGGATTCCCGCAGAAGGGTGTGATGAGCCATCTCCTCCTTCAGCAGGAGGGCTGCCTTCTCCTCCATCTCCTCTAAGCAACCCACATAGGCATCATCGAAGGTGTCTGGAGCCAGGCCCAGGGGCAGAATAGGAACAGCATGGGCCTATGGACATAAGGAGCCACACAGGAAAGAGTATTTCAGAATTCTGGACAAAGAGCTTGGTGGCAGTTCAGTTTAGAAACACAGAATCTCACTTCTATGCCCAAATTACTGGTGTAGGCAATTTGGCAAGGGCTCAAGGTGGTGTAAATAACACACGGCACTTGAGTCAGACAGACATGGGTCCAAACACCACCTATCAGCTGTGAGATCTTGCGGAAGTCTTGGATTCAGGTTCTCTGACTATAAACTGAGGATATTTCCAACTTCACAGGGTTGTTGTGAGGAGAGCATAAAGATCACTTCAGCATAACCTAAAAGGGGTCATCTTATCATTGGAAAGGTTCCTGCACTCAATGGGAGTTAAGGCTAGAAGACTCCACGCACTTTTCTGGCTCTAAGATTCAGTATGCAGGTGATGAACATGCAATCCATATCCAATTACCTGATCCTGTCCCCATCCTCCTCAAAATCTTCTCTCTCATCTTTCTAGAAACCCTTGCAGGAGCTCAGACACCACACCAAATCATTGTCAACTTTAGAGAGGATGTTAGAAGGCTTTATCTCAAATTTGGGAGTGGTGTGGGGAGGTCAAGCCCTGGTCAAGGAGGGGCTATGGGGACAGAAAAGCACGGGTGGAGTTTACATAGGCTGAACATGGTGGGAGATGAGAAGTGAGGAGGAGAAAGTTGGAAGTGAACCCTAAGGAAGGATGACATGAAGGAGGGACAATCACATGGGGAACTATAGGTGTGCATGGGGATTCTTGGAGAGGGGATAGGAACCTGGGATTCTCTTCAGGGATGAAAGTTCCTGAAAGGAAGAGGACTGAAAGGAGAGGAATCCTAGGGAAGAGTCCCTGGAAGACAAATTTTTTTTTTTGGTACTAGGAATTGAACTCAGGGACACTCGGCCACTGAGCCACTCTCTAGCCCTGTTTTGTATTGAGAGACAGGGTGTCGCTGAGTTGCTTTGCACCTTGCCCTTGTAGAGGCTGGCTTTGAACTCGTGATCCTCCTGTCTCAGCCTCTTGAGCTGCTGGGATTACAGGCGTGTGCCACCGCGCCTGGCCTCCTGGGAGACAATTTTGGGAGTCATCCCTCAAACCACCTACTCGGGGTCTGTCCCCAACTTCCCCCTTTGTGGCAAGGGATGGTTCCGCAGAGTTACCTGCCAGAGGGTATTGAAGCCGAGGTAGCTGAGGGCGATCAGCAGAGCCGCCAGCATCATCCCCGGGGGAGTCTTATGAGGACGAACCTAGATGAAACTTGTGGCGTTGGAGTACCGACTTCGATGGACTCCAGGACTCTTCCTCCTGCAGCGTGAGGGGTCACTGCGCCCAGACTGGGGTCCAGGCGGGGCGAGGGCGGGGCCAAAGGCGGGCCTAAAGGGTAGGCGGAGCCTTGAATTTTACAGTTCCTAGCACAACTCTGAGTCGCTCCCCAGACTACCAGACGCCCCCACACTCAGCGTCTCCTGTGGCTTTTGTTTTGTTTTGTTTTGTTTTTTGGCTAGGCAAGAACTTCACCACTGAGCCACATCCCCAGCACCACCCCCCTTTTTTGAGATGGTGAAGATGGGATGATCTTATGGCACCACCAGGAGGTGTAAGGAAGGGTTGGGGAAACCAGGACCCACCTGGAGGTTGTTGTGGAGGCTGAAAGCGGGAAGAAACTCAGAAGGGGCTAAAGTTCCGGCGGGCGCAGCGTTGTCCCCCCGACTGTCTCTGCGGCTAACTATAGTCCCGAGCTGTAACCCGACACCTGTCTTCGGCAACTACAAACCTGGGCGTGGGGAGCGGGACGCGTGGCGCGTGGCGGGGTAAGGGGCTGATGACGAAACTGCCCTGCCCAGAGACTGCAGGTTCTTTCTCCAGGACCCTCTGTGCCCCGAACAAGGCCAGGGCTGGGGGTTGTGAGACTCAGCCTCCCCCTCAAGTTGTGTCCTGACCCAGCCAGGCCCGGCCCCCAGACCACCTGGCCAAGAGCTGGGAGAGGGTCGCCCCGCTAGGGTCCTGGTTGCTAAGAAGTGGTGACTTGAGCACTCGCTGGTTTGCGTACAATTTGCATATGACCCACATGTTGGGTCACGTGTTTCAGCACTGAGCAGCACCGGCTCCCTCCCTTCTCCTACTCCCTGCCTCTTCTCCATCGGTAAGGTCTGACCAGATGCAGAGCTTTGGCCTCAGATCCTCAGGGTCCAGCCTCTCTTCCTGTCTAGACCCTCTTTCTCTGGATCTCTCAGACTCAGGTGACCCCATGTTTGTAAACACTAGCTTTCCCTCCCACCCGCTGTGAGCTTGTCTATAAATAACCTGGCTCTGAGTTTTGGATGCCCAAGTGGAGGTAATGAGAGAAGGGACCAGCTGACTTATCAGTAACTGGCTCAGGGAAGAGCTTTCTGACAGTCTGAACATGGAGGAGGGGTGATGTTATTCCTCCAGAGTGAATGTCAAGATTTTTTAAAAATATTTTTTAGTTGTCAATGGACCTTTGTTTTATTTATATGCAGTGCTGAGAATCTAACCCATTGCCTCACACATGCTAGGCAAGTGCTCTACCACTGAGCCACAACCCCAGCCCCCGAATGTCAAGATTTAAGAGATGTCCCCTACTGGGGCTGCAGTAGGCATGGGAGATTAGATCTACCCAAAGGTCTTTATCTTGGTCTTGTTCACTAATTTGTCCCATCCCTGCCCTGCTCCATCCCTTCAGATTGTCCACCAGATAGAGTTTCCTTGGGGGTGCTGGGATTGTGGCTCAGTGGTAGAGCGCCTGCCTCTCATGCATGAGGCACTGGGTTCGATCCTCAGCACCACATAAAAATAAGTAAATAAAATAAAGATATTTTGTCCATCTACAACAAAAAAATATTTAAAAAAAAAAGAGTTTCCTGGGGCTGGAGTTTTGGCTCAGTGGTAGCATGCTCACCTAGCACAGGTGAGGCACTGGGTTTGATCCTCAGCACCACATAAACTAAATAAAATAAAGATATTCTGTCCACCTACAACAAAAAAATTAAATATATTTTTAAAAAGTTTCCTTCACCTAGAATCCTTTTTACTCTCAAAACCCTTCCTAAAGACCAAAGATGACAAAATGTGTCCAGGCATGGGGGCAGGTAGGGAGGAAGATGGAAACGGTGGCATCCCCCCAAACAGGATGCGTGCTAGGGAAATAGCTTCAAGAAAAGTTCTTTTGCTCCTTTCCAATGAGACTAGCCACACAAGGGCCCTCCTAGGTTAGAGAATCAGGAGGCATTCTACCATTTACCATAATGTGGGAAAAAAAAAAAGCACATTGCCAGCATATACGGCCTGCCCCTCTCCCTGGAGGGACCTGAGTGTTTGCAGTTGCTGGGACAGAAGATACAGTGGTGGCAGCTTGACCTGCTGGGACAGCCCCAAGGACCAGACTTATTGGGATCATTGCATTGTCCTCTTTCCACCCTCTGGGTTTGAGGAACTGCTTCTCTCATCCTAGGACCTAGAGCCCCAACAAGGACCCAAGGGATGGATGGGGGTCCTGAGTGGGGTAGAAAGTCCTTCCAGATCACATGGCAAGACAGGATTGGAGCTGGGACCTAGAACCCAACATCCTTATGCTGAATCTTTCCTTGCATCTCAGCTGAGTCTTTTTTTTTTTAATATTTTTTTTAGTTGTCAATGGATCTTTATTTTATTTATTTATATGTGGTGCTGAGAATCGAACCCAGTGCCTCACGCATGCTAGGCAAGCACTCTACCACTGAGCTACACCCCAGCCCTCAGCTGAGTCTTGATATTCACAAGAAAGAATGAAATGTAAGGAGAGGCTTCCGGAAGCCAGGGGTATTAAAGCCACTCTCTCTTTTTCCTCCTTGGTGACCAGGGCACAGGAACAAACCCAAGGAGGAGGTAGTTTTCCCAGTCAAAATCCTCCAGGCCTTAGCTCACCTTCCATCTGGTTTCAGGGATTCCTTTTTTCATGGGCAGAGCACTGGACCCATCAGACTGGGCAGAGACTAGTGTTCCTGAGCCTTGAGGAGATATCCAGAAATAGAAGGGGGAGTGTCACATTTCTGAGCAGCTGTGTGTGGGAGGTCCAAGGGGTGGGGAATTGACAGTATAAAGGAGAAACCTGTCCTTCCTCCGGAGACCACCAACAGCTTCCCCACCCTGGAAAAGGCCTAGGTAAGGGACAACCCACACTTCTCCTGGTTGTGAGGGAGGGAAAAATTTTTGAGGTGAAATCTGGGATTAATGGAATTTTTAGGAGTCAAGAAAAAGTTTTAGGGAATGTTTGATGGAGAGGTTTGGGATACTAAGGAAGGTTTGGGGTCATAGGGAAATTTGGGATTCCTGGGGAGAGGTATGCACTCACATTTCCAGAAGGGAATATTCAGCCTGGAAAAGGAGAAACTGACAAGAGAATTGCTTTGAACAGAATGAAAGGAAAGGCAGTGGAAGGGCAGCTCCCTTGACTGAAGAGGGATTGCCCAGTATCTCCACTTCCTCACTTCCCCCATCATCCCCAATCCCTCTGACCTCTGTTCTATCTCCCGCTGATGCTGGTCACCAAGGTCAGCCTTCTACTTGCTCTTCAGTGTCCTACCTTCTTAGCTGTGCCCAAAAAGTCTCTCAGACTCTCAATAATCCTCTGGGGGGGTCTCACATGTGCCTGACCATGGGCCGATTCCAGGGAACACAGAATGGGTCAATCCTGGTCTCTGCCCACAAGGAACTCATGGACCAGGAGGGGAGAAAGGCATATATGAAGGCAGCTCAGTATGCTTAGGGCAGTGACAGAGGACAGCATAGTGTCATGGGGTGGGGGGCGGAGGAGTCAGTGGGCTTCTTGCAGGAGGTAGCCTCTGGGTTAAGCCTTGAAGAGTGAATAGCCAGGAGCAGGGTGTCCCAAGGAGAGAGGAAACAGCTAGGCCTGCTTGGAACTTGGTTCTGTGCTGCAGAAGCCAAGCAGAGGTGGCGGGGCACGGGGCTGAAGAGGTACATCAGGTCTCCAAGGCCAGGATACAGAGGTTGGACTCTATCCTGAGGGTGTGGAGGGATGTTTTGTTTTGTTTTTCTGCTTTTCTTTTTGAAGACATGTTCTCTACTGTCATAATTTTTATCTCTGCATTTTTACTCTGCTTTTTGAGATATTTCTTCCAATTTTGGCACGGAGGGTTTTTAAGCAGTTTAAGAATATGACCAGAGCTTCAACCACATTGAATGTAAAATAGCATCATTGGCAGATTTGTTCTTCCTTGTTGCTCTCCCCCCCCCCCCAGTCTTTTATCCAGTGGTAACTTACTAATGCTCAGGACCTGAGGTCAAGTTACTATGAAGCTGGGCCATCAGAACTCTTCATTTGCACTGTTCCCTGCTTCCCTGCTTCATGATAACCTGACAGGAGTGACAGAGGAGGTGCAGGCCTGAGCATGGGGTGTGTGGGAATGAGCAAGGGAAAGAGAATGCAGGAGGGGTCCATACTGTGCCCAGAATTAGCTGGTAACTACAGCTTAAAAAAAACAAATCAATAATATCCAGCATTGGCAACAATGTGGAGAAAAGGGTACTTTTATTTTTGTCCCCTTCATTTCTGGTGGGGACAAAGTGATACCTTTTTGGATGACAGTAGATAGACAGCATGCCTTTATCGTATTTTATGTGGTTTTAAGGATCGAACCCAGTGCTTCCTACATGCCAGGCAAGTGCTCTGCCACTGAGCTACAGCCCCAGCTCTGTTAACTACAGTTTTCTGTTTTGTTTTACAATGTATAGGTTATAACCCAGGGCCCCCCTCATACTAGGCAAGCACTCTACCACTGAGCTACATCCCTAGACCTTTTTAAAAATTTTTGAGACAGAATCTTGCTGACTGGCCTCGATATTGTGATTCTCCTGTCTCAGCCTCCTGAATAGCTGGGATTATAGGGATGCACCACCACACCTGGCTCAGTGTCTCTTATCATCATTCAGCTACCTCTTGGACATTTGCCCTTGGAGAATTCAAATTTTCCAAACTGAAATCACCACGTCCCCTCCAAACCAGTCATTCATTCAATGCATTTTTAGTGAGCATCTATTGTGTTCTGGGACTACAGTGAGCAAAATGGCCTTTAAAGTCTGCTCAGTACAACATAAGTGCCTATGGTTAACAATCAGGTACTAGGCACTTACAAATTTGTAAGGAAGGTAGATCTCGTATTAAGTCTTCTTGCTACATGAAAAACAAAAACAAAATGAAATAAAAGCAAAGGGACGCAAAGCTTTTTGAGGTGGTAGATATGTTTACTACCTTGATTAGGATGATAGTAACATGAGCATAACATTTCCAAACCATATTCCAAACCAATATTCATTTAATTAAAATGAAAAAATAAAAAGGAATCAATAATATCCAGTATTGGCAACAATGTGGAGAAAAGACCACTTTTCTCCACATTTCTTTTTGTCCCCTTCATTTCTGGTGGGGACAAAGTGATACCTTTTTGGATGACAGTTTGGCAATGCCTATCAAAATTAAAGACACTCATGTTCTTTAAATATCATTCTACTTCTTGAAATATTTCCTATTAAAATGTGCACACAAAATTACAGGAGCGGTGGTGCACGCCTGTAATCCCAGCACTTAGGGAGGCTGAGACAGGAGAATCGCGAGTTCAAAGCCAGCCTCAGCAACAACAAGGCGCTAAGCAGCTCAGTGAGACCCTGTCTCTACATAAAACACAAAATAGGGCTGGGGATGTGGCTCAGTGGTCAAGTGTCCCTGAGTTCAATCCCCAGTACCAAAATAAAATAAAATAAAATATAAAATAAAATAAAATCATGCACATAAGTACTCAAGGATTTATATAAATGGATGTTCACTATTGATGATATATAATGTTTTAAAATTAGGAAAAAACACTTAAGTGCCCATCATATGATTTAACTATACTATGAAATACACCATGCTGCCATTATAATGAACAAAGTAGATATGTATATTACTGACAGGGAAGGAAATCCATGAGATATTGTTTTTTGAGGGAGTGATAGAATGTGATGTGCATGTGTAAGCATGTTTTCTTTCTGAAAAATGACAATAAAAACCAAAACAAGGAGTTGGAGTTGTAGCTCAGTGGTAGAGCACTCACTTGGCACGTGTGAGGCACTGGGTTTGATGCTCAGCACCATATAAAAATAAAAATAAAAGCCGGGTGTGGTGGTGCACACCTGTAATCCCTGCACTTTGGGAGGCTGAGACAGGAGAATCGCAAGTTCAAAGCCAGCCTCAGCAACGGCAAGGTGCTAAGCAACTCAGTGAGACCCTATTTCTACCTAAAACACAAAATAGGGCTGCGGATGTGGCTCAGTGGTAGAATGCCCCTGAGTTCAAGCCTCAGTACCAAATAAATAAATAAATAAAAATAAAGGTATTGTATCCATCTAGAACTAAAAAAGTAAAAATTAAAAAAAAAATAAACAAGTGGGGCTCAGTGGCACATGCTGGTAATGCCAGCTACTGGGGAGACTGGGGCACAAGGATCACAAGTTTGAGGCCAGCCTGGCAACTTGGCAAAATCCTGTCTCAAAATGAAATGGGTTGGGAGGGTTAGGGATGTTGTTCAGTGGTAGAACATTTGCCTAGCATGTGTGAAGCTCTGGGTTCACTCTCCAGTACAGAAAAAAGAAAAAAAAAGAACTATTGCCCAGTTCTGTGGTGGTGTATACCTGTAATTCCAACAACTTGGGAGGCTGAGACAGGAGGATCAAAAATTTGAGAACAGCCTCAGCAATTTAGTGAGATCCTGTCTCAAAATAAAATTTTAAGCCGGGTGTGGTGGCGCAAGCTTGTAATCCCAGCACTTAGGGAGGCTGAGACAGGAGAATAGCAAGTTCAAAGCCAGCCTCAGCAACGGCAAGGCACTAAGCAACTTAGTGAGACCCTGTCTCTACATAAAACACAAAATAGGGCTGGGGATGTGGCTCAGTGGTCGAGTGCCCCTGAGTTCAATCTCCAGTACCAAAAAAATAAAAAATAAAAATTTAAAAGTGCTAGGGATAAGCCAGGAACAATGGCACACTCCTGTAATCCTAGTGACTTGGGAGGCTGAGGCAGGTGGATCACAAAGCCAGCTCCAGCAGCTTAGCAAACTTGGCAAGAACCCATCTCAAAATAAAAAAAAAGGCTGGGGGTGCTGGGGCTAAAGCTCAGTGGTAGAGCGCTTGCCTAGCATGCGTGAGGCACTGGGTTCAATCCTCGGCACCACATATAAATAATAAGTGAATAAAATAAAGATCCATCAACAACTAAAAAATAAAAAATAAAAAAGGATAGGGATGTAGCTCAGTGGTTAAATGCCCCTGAGTTCAATCCCTGGTACCAAAAAGAAAAAGAAAAAAAAGAAAGAAAGAAAAGTGCTGGGATGTAGCTCAGTGGCAGAGCACCCCCACAATACTACAAAACAAAAATAATAAACCAGCTGTGTACAGAAAACTATGTATATGCATTTTTTTTGGTACTGGAGATTGAACTGAGGGGCACTCGACCACTGAGCCACACCCCCAGCCCTATTTTGTGTTTTATGTAGAGACAGGGTCTCACTGAGTTGCTTAGCGCCTCATCGTTGCTGAAGCTGGCTTTGAACTCCTGTTTCAGCCTCCCTAAGTGCTGGGATTATAGGTGTGCACCACCAGACCCGGCAATGTATATGCATTTAAAGATATTATTTGTATATGCTCTGAGAAAGGTCCTGCAAGACACCCTTATCACTGGTCACACTCTCCCCACTGGCAGGGGTATCTAAGAGTGGGAAGGACATGTGCAGGGAAAGAAGAAAGGGAACTTGGACTTTTGTTATTCATACAGTTACTTCCTTGGCAGCAAGCACATATTACTTTGTAATAAAATAAAAAAGAGGAAGAAGAAAGAAACAGTGCAGTAGTAGCAGCCCTGATTTAGAGACCACCTGTCGGATCCTGACTCAATGCCAGGATATGCTCTTCTCAGAGCCACTTTGGGCCCTCAGGGTGCAGGAAGCCGTGGTTCACTCTGCTTCCCAGGGGAGATGGATGTCCTCTGTAAACTCCCCACCCCCAGCACCAGGGGTCTCTATCAGTCCTTCACTGGAAGCAGCTGAGGTTTGGGAGAAGAAGGCTCAAGAGATCTGCAGAGAGGGTGGAGGACCTCTGGACCCCCAGGCCCTGCTTTGTCTATCCCTAGAGTCCTGCTATGGCCCCACCTGCTGACTGCCCCTGGAACTGCCCCTGTTCTAGCCTCACATCCCTGGTGAGGTGAAGTCCAGTGCTTTCACAATTGGCCTTCACAACATTCTCACTCCCACAAGCTTTGCCAGACTAGATAACATGTCATTCACTCTTCATCCTCAAAGTTCCTCCCTCTGGAATCTTTACTCTTTGCATTCCTGTTGCTCCAAACTCCTTTTTATCCTCAAATCCCAACTTTCTCTATCCAAGTCTCAACCTGATGTCTTATATTCATCCTGGTTACATGTCATCTCCTCCAGGAAGTGTCCCATGTTCTTTCCAGCAAGAAGAGTCCTCGCTATTCTGAGACTTCATTTCTATCTTGGTGCTCTGTGCCCAGCACTGGGAGTCACACACACTAGGTATCAATTAACATTTATTAAACTGTATAAACAAACACTGCAATTTTCCAGATGAGGAAAAAGACACAGCAGCTTGCCCAAGGTCACCTCCAATATGCAGATTCCTGCCATGATGCCTCTGCTACTTGTGTATATGGGCCTCATGGACACACTTCAGGTATGGTATCCTCTACCGTCCCCATCATCACAGCTGGGAGCTTGGCTGTTGGCTTCTTCTGAACCCTGGAAAGAAGAACAGAGGGTGGAAGGAATGCCTGATGCTTCCCTTGGGGATCACTCTGCCCAGGGGGGAAGCCCCAGTACTGGTCTTGGGGAGCTTGCCACCAGCAGTTCCCAATCCCCTTCCCCTCCAGGTGCTTGGGCCCTTCATGCCTTCCTCAAGCCTTATCTCATGGAGGGGAGAACAGGACAATAAGGGACCCATTCTCACAGAGGCCTGTCCTCTCAGTCCTTCCTGCTCCCTCCCACTCAGGTCCAGAGCCACCTCATCACACGACGAGACCTCTTCTCTCAAGAAACACCCTTGGACATGGCCCCAGCCTCCTTTGATGACCAGTACACTGGCTGTGCAGTGGCTATGATGGCTGCTCTCGCAGATCTCAACCACACGGAGTTCCAGACTAATAAAGTATATGCAGATGGCTGGGCACTGGCAAGCAGCCAATGGCAGGAACGCAAGGCCTGGGGGCCAGTGTGGAGCCTCAGCCCTACCCGCCTTCCCCCACCACCTCCAGGCTTCCGAGATGAGCATGGGGTGGCCCTCTTGGCCTATACAGCCAACAGCCCCCTGCACAAGGAGTTCAATGCAGCCGTGCGTGAGGCGGGCCGCTCCCGGGCTCACTACCTCCACCACTTCTCTTTCAAGACACTCCACTTCCTGCTGACTGAGGCCCTGCAGCTGCTGGGCAGGGGCCAGCACTCTCCCCAGTGCCACCAGGTGTACCGAGGGGTGCATGGCCTGCGCTTTCGGCCAGGAGGGCCTGGGGCTATGGTAAGACTAGGGGGCTTTGCCTCTGCATCTCTGCAGAATATTGCAGCCCAGCAGTTTGGAGAAGACACCTTCTTTGGTATCTGGACCTGTCTTGGGGCTCCTATCAAGGGTTACTCCTTTTTCCCTGGAGAAGAAGAGGTGCTAATCCCCCCCTTTGAGACCTTCCAGGTGGTCAATGCCAGCCGACCCACCCAAGGCCCAGCCCACATCTACCTCCGGGCCCTGGGCAAGCACAGCACATACAATTGCGAGTATATCAAAGGTGAGGAGGGGCACAGGGTCAAAACTGTGCAGAAAGGTGGTCTTCTCCATTTACAGGGAATTTTGGCAAAACCAAGCCCCATCCTGTGTGCCAGGGATATGTACATAAATATTAAAAGTAAACCATCAATGAGGAGACCAGTCATAGCACAGCCCCTCCAGCCTCTCATTAAGGGGAGACACAGGTTTGTTTGTTTGTTTGTTTTTCTTTCTTTTTTTCTTTCTTTTTGTCTTTCTGTCTTTCTTTTTTTTTTGGTACTGGAGATTGAACTGAGGGGCACTCAGCCAATGAGCCACATCCCTAGCCCTATTTTGTATTTTATTTAGAGACAGGGTCTCATCAAGTTGCTTAGCACCTTGCTTTTTGCTGAGGCTGGCTTTGAACTCATACTCCTCCTATCGCAGCCTCCTAAGCCGCTGGAATTATAGGCATGCACCACCGTGCCTGGTGAGACACAGGTTTCTGAAGTGGAATGCTTCTTGTCTCTGAAAGTATCTAGGCCACCTGCCTGCTCAGAGGCTGAAGAGGGCTCCCTGACCAAGGCAGGGTCTTAGGTCACCTAAGGGGAAAAGCACACCTGGTCACACTCTTCTCCCAGCAGGAAAGGAACTGATTTCCAGCTACAGAATCAACACACAGACTGCTGTTGCTAAAAATGAGTGAAAGTCCCAACTTCCATTTCTAGAGGGAGCATATTTACTTATTTATTTTTTAAATTTGTTTTAGTTGTTGATGGATCTTTGGTTTTTTTTGTTTGTTTGTTTGTTTTAAAGTATTTTTTTAGTTGTAGATGGACACAATGTCTTTTATTGCTTTGTATGTGGTGCTAAGGATCGAACCCAGGGCCTCACGCATGCGAGGCAAGCGCTCTACCGCTGAGCTACAATCCCAGCTCCTGGATCTTTGTTTTATTCATTTATTTATATGTGGAGCTGAGGATGGAACCCAGTCCCCCTCACACATGCTAGGCAAGCACTCTACCACTGAGCTACAGCCCCAGCCCATAGAAGGAGCATATTTATAAGACAGTTTGTATGCTTAGCATGTGCTGGGTCAGGAGGGGGTGAGACAGCAGCTGGTGTTACACCCCTGAGTTTCATTTCAGGCCTTGGTCAGGCAGGTGTCAACTACCCCTCCTGTATCATCCTGGGTCTGGCTAGAGACGGCATCATGAGGTGAGGACAGGCCCATTAATTTCTTAAGTGGCTGTGCACTGCTGTTCCTGGATGAGCAAGGCTCAGTGTTCATAGAGGCCAGTACTGTGACCACAGCTAAAATGGTCCATTGTGGCTTTTGGTCCCACCTCGGACAGGAAGCATGAGTATGAGCTGACAGAGAAGACAGGCCAAGAACACAAGCCCCCTTGGCTGGTTCAAGGCTTGGGAGTGGGAGAGATGAGTGTAGTAAGGAGGCACAGTTACAGCCAGGAGTAGTTTCCCACAAGGGGCCCTAGCTTTGATGGCTGCCTCCTTTCTGGCCCCACTGCTCAGGGATCAAGTCAAATAGCCCAGGGAGGTCCCACCCTGGGGTAGAGGGAAATGGACCAGCTTTTCCTAAGCAAGGTCAGGGCTGAACCACCAGAGTTCTAAGGGTCCTTCTCACCTGGAAGGATACCGAGGCTTTCTTTGATTCCTTTCTGTTTGTTTCCTACAGACAAGAAGTGCAAGTCTGGATCCTGTCATCTGGATAACTCAGGTAAGGGTGGCAGGCATCCAAGAGACTCAGTGTCTCTAATCCCTCACCTACATTGCTTCTTTTAAGGAAAAACATGTCCTTAATAAAACAAGTGAATCCTCTTAGTCAGACAGCTGTGGGGTTGCTAACTTCTTCCAGAGAATGTTTGTGTGTGTTGGGGCAGTAGATTCACTTGCTGTCTAGCTGGGTCTGTGCCCCCTTCATAGCAGAGGGCCACTGTCAGGCCCCAGAGATTCAGACTGCTCCCCACGTGCCCTCCCTTGGCCTTTTCCTTTAGCTACAGAACCCATTGTCCCTGTCATTGCATTCAGAGCTTGCTCAGACCCCTTTGAAGGCCAAGGCCAGGCCTTGGGTGCTGGAAGTCTGGATTCTAGTCCAGACTCTACCTTAACTTTCTCTATGACCAACTGTTTTTTCTCTGGGCCTCAATTACTCTATTTTTAAGTAAGCAAATAGGACCAGATGACACCAGGGTTCCTTCTCTTCCTTTGAACACCTAGCTATGCTAGGGTCTACTTGGGCCATAATTTATTCCTGAGGGAACAGGCCACTTCCAGGAAAGAAATGGCAATTCCCAGCAGGGCACGGTGGCTCACTCTTGTAATCCCAGCCCTTTGGGAGGCTGAGACAGGAGAATCACGAGTTCAAAGCCAGCCTCAGCAATGGCAAGGTGCTAAGCAACTCAGTGAGACCCTGTCTCTACAAAAAACACAGAATAGGGCTGAGGATGTGGCTCAGTGGTTGAGTACCCCTGGTACCAAAAAAAAAAAAAATAGAAATGGCAATTCCCCTCTCCCCAGCTGTGGGTGTCTCCTCCCTCCCTTTCTTGGGGCTCTCTGAGCCATGGGCAGGAAGGATCCCAGTCTCATTTTGTTCTCTCCATTCTTCCTGACAATAGTACTCAAGAGTTCCAGATGCATCATACCATTATCCTACCATACTCCAATACTGTAGGTACAATCATCACCCCAATCTCTAGAGGACAGAACTAAGGCCCAGAGAGAAGGAACCAGCCCGTTGCCACACAGCTCCTAAGGGTCTGTAGAGCCAAACTCTGAACTACCGCACCAGATGACTCCCATCCTCCCCACGCATCATCTCATTTATCCTTACCAGAAAACAGTCTGTTGGAAGGAGGCAGGATTATGGACCTCATTATATATAATAAAGTGAGACCACAGACAGAAGCAACTTACCTAAAGCGACAGAGTACGTGGCAAAGCCAGGACTAGAGGCAATCCCAGCCACCAACTAAGGCCTCTTCTTTGAGTTCTGATGTAATTTCAGGCACTGGAAGAATTTAGGATGTTTCCCCCAAGTCCACCCAGCATGTGTCCTATTAGGTATGGGCAGAGGAGCCAAGTTTAGCATCACTAGACCTCACTCAGATCTCTACCCCACATTCCATCCCACCTTCACACCTAATTTTTGTCTACAGAATGCATGAGGTTAGACCTAATGGCCTCTGGAAGGGGAACTGGGGCTCTCACTGATCTCTACATCTCTGTCTACCTTACTTCCTCAATTCTTGCTCTTTATCTGTCTTCTATTACATTTTGTGTATCAGTCCTGCTCACTCTGACAGTTTCTCCATCTTGTTTTTTAATGTCTTTACTTTGCTCCTAAATCTCTCCCTCCCCATCTCTGCTTTCCCTGCAGCTACGGGTCAAAACTCCCTCTTCACAGTGTGGTCCCTCCTGCTGCTGCTCCAGTTCTTTGTGGTGGGGGCCCTTCCAGAGAGTCCAGGCTTCCTCTGATCCATCAGACACTGAGCAGCCCTACCTACCACTCTGCCAACCTGAGGATGTTGGCCCTGTGTGTGCTTTAAGTGTAGCCAAGATCCCTGGTAAACCCATTTGCGGGGCTCTGGAACCCTCTGGCAGCTGCCAGACCTCTCAGACCTGGAGACATAATAAAGAATCTGGGGATTGAATCTTCCACCAGGGTGCTAGGAATGATACTCTGACTAGAGGTAGGAGGATTCTAGAACCAGAACCACTCACTTGGAGATAGGAAAGACTTCAATTGGAGATAGAAGAGACTTCAGCTTATTGGGAGCTCACTAGGTAAGAAAGCACTTGGCCATTGGGACTTGCTGGTGTTCCTCAAATGCCTCACATATCCACCTGGAAAGCTCCAATTCACCCTCCAGGAAGCCTTCTCTGACCTCTGCCACCTGGCTGGGTTATGGGCCCTGCCTCTGTGCTCCCAAAGATCCCTGGATGCTTCCCATATCAGACTGTGAGTTTCCTGAGGATAGGGACCGAGTCTGAGGCACAGAGATGATGCCTGGAACTGTGTGAAAGTCAGAAAGGGATAAATTCCTGTGAAAGGCTGGTCTCTTCACTGCCTCTAGTTTGGACACTTTCAAGCTCCCCAAATGTAAGTGTGTGAGAATTGGGTGGACTGCATCTAACTCCAGAGGTCGGAAAGAAGGAAGCTTTAGGCCCTCTCAGAGTCCCAGTCAAATCCCAGTTTTCTTATCAGCAAAGACGTTGATTTCTGCTGTGATTCTTGAGTCCTGAGGCTCCTGTCTCTAGAGACAAACATGGGCCCCTGACTTCTGCCACCACAAGCCCCCAGGGGAAGACAGGACATCAAGGAGATGCTAGGCACACACTTTATTATGGGTTAAGGTTTTGGGAACAGATGGTTCATTCATGGTCTGGAAAGCAGACCATGAATTTTCTTCCCTGAACCCTAGGCAGGGACAGGCAAGACCATGTCTCCTAAGCAGCAGCTGCCTATGAAGACAGGAAATGCAGTAGCTCTCTTCCTTCCTGAGCTGAGGATTGAACCCAGGAGCATCTTAACACTGACCTACATCTCCAGCCCTTTTTTATTTTTGAGACAGGGTCTCGCTAATTGCTGAGATGGGCCTCAAACTTGCATGATTCTCCTTCCTTAGCCTCTTGAGCTGCTGGGATTACAGGCGTGCACCGCCACGCCCTGCTGCTTGTTTCTTATGTAATCACTGCTCTCTCCCCACTAAGAGCTCTAACTCTGAGCATGGTCATTCAGTTCTGTCAGAGTTTGTACTTTGATCTTGATCCTTCTTGTAGTTCTTTTTTAGGAATTAGGGAAGTGTTAGGCTCTGCAGCCCCCTTAGGGCATGGACACAACAAAGAAGTGCTCCTTGCAAACTGTGAAATCAGCAGTGCTGGTTCTGAAGAGAGGGTTTCCCAGCTCCTAGTAGCAGTAAGGAGAGGCTGGATTATCTGAGGATCAACAACCACATGGCTTTTGCCATCCCATCCTGTGGCTGCTGTGGCTATGGAAGCTTTCTGGGACCCAGTCCCAGCTCCTCACAGGGCCTGTACCAGCACCAGAAGACTCATGACCAGGGCCATGGAGAAGAAGATACCCAGGAAGAAGCGGTCCATCACACGTGCCAGGCGCTTCCAGTCTTCATGACGGTGCTGGGCAGCCCTGTGGCTGTGGAAGGTGCTGGCAATGGTGGCTACATGGTGCAGTAGGGCTTCCTGCCTGCACAGACAATGTGGCTCATGGCAAGGCCCTGCTGGGGGGCCAGCAGGAGGCTGGGGGCTGGAGACTGGCTCTGGTGGCCTGGGCTGCCCACAGGGCTCCCCTCGTTCCCGCACACACAAGCCTCTTGCCAGGTGTTCTAGCAGGAGAGCTCGAGCCCAGGCTGGTACTGGGCGGGCACTGGGACCACAGTAATGCAGATTCATGATGAGAATGGTGAGTGCTGTTGAGAATGTGACCATGGTCATAGTGGCCATGTAATACTTCCCTATAAGAGAAAGAGCCAGTTGAGGCCCATAAGAACTTGGGGATCATGAGCTTCCCAGCTGCCTCCCCCTAAAGAGGTAGAAGCCCAACAGAAGGCTTTGAGGACTCTTCAAGCCCAATGGACAGAAGAAGCAAGGAGTAAAGAGCCCAGTTCTCCTCATTCCTCATTCCTCCCAGTGGGCCCTCAGAAGTTACCTGCTTCCTGCTTGTTCTCCACACTGCTGGAGGCTCAAATAGTTATGGGTATAATCTCAGGCAACATGCCAAACCTTTCTTTACAATTGGGACAAGAGAACCTACCTCATGCGTCTGTGGTAATGCTCACCTCAGTTAACAAATGTTAAACACATAGAAGAGTGCCTGGCACACAGGGAGCACACAATACATTTTGCTTATTCTTTTTTTTTTTTTTTTTGGTACCAGGGATTGAACTCAGGGGCACTGGACCACTGAGCCACATCCCCAGCCCTATTTTGTGTTTTATGTAGAGACAGGGTCTCACTGAGTTGCTTAGTGCCTCGCTGTTGCTGAGGCTGGCTTTGAACTCGCTATTCTCCTGTCTCAGCCTCTCTAAGTGCTGGGATTACAGACGTGCGCCACCACGCCCGGCTCATTTTGCTTATTCTTATATGATCTTCCTTCATCAACTCCCTAAAAGACTGACTCCTTCCCGCCCCTAGCGGTGAGGGCTTTTCTACTCCTTCACCTTCGACTTCAAAAGGCGGGCATGTGCCCAGGACCCACTCTTTCCCACTGAAGCGGAGCCACTCCTGGCTGGGCTGGAGCTCAGCGCTCCCCTGCTTGCATTGTGGATGCCCACGCGCCTCAGCCCAGAAGAAGACGGGGTCTCCCAATTCCCTGGCGGGCTCACCGATAAGCGGCACACTCTCGGCCGGTGGCATACTCTCGGCCAGGAGCAGCTGGAATACCGTGAGTGCCAGCAGCACGGTGACCCCAAGCGACACCTTCTCGCCTGAATCAGCGGGTAGGTGGAAGGCGAGGGGCGCAAGCAGCGAGATGAGAACGCAAGGCAGCAGCAGGTTGCACACGTAAGCGGCAGCGCGGCGGCGCAGCAGCAGTGTGAAGGTCACATCGGGGTAGGGCTCTGAGCAGCAGCCATAGGTGAGCACACGACGCCGCGCTGGCATGCCCAACACACGCCACTCCACGTTCTCCACGAAATCAGCCAGGCTGGCGGTGGCGCCGTGAGGCCGCACGTCCAGCTGATGCCCGCCATGTGTCCACGAGCCGAACGTCAGTCCGCAGCGCTGCGCGTCGAACGGGAAGGCTGACACGTCTACGCGGCACGAGCTGCGCGTGATGGCCGGTGCATCCCAGCGCACTGCGCCATCATGCCGCACAACCACATTCGTGCTGGCGGATGCTGGTGGCTGCGCGTCAGCCCTGTGAGCAGGCAGGTCGAGGCTCACCAAAGTGGCTGCGGCTGGAGGAGCAGCCCCTAATTCATAAAGGGCAGGACAGCACTGAGGGTGGAGTGCCATAAAGTGTAATTCGGCCTTTGGAGGTCTAGAATGGGCAGTGCGTAAAGAGGTCTAAAGGGACACAGTTGTAACCCAGGACAGGGCAAAAAGGCTTTTGCAAAACCGGGTGGTGACACTGGGAATATCCTTGGGAGTCATCTTCAGAACTCAGTAGGGGGCCATGGGAAAGCTGTGTAATACCATGTATTGGTTGAGAGAGACAGAACTGATAAAGGTGGCATAAAAGAATGCCCCAGAGGGCTAGACCCTGGAGGAGAAAGTTCTGGAAATCCCTGAGACTCAGAGCTGGTCTGGCAGGGTGGAGGGTGCCATAGAGAGGTATAGGTACCAAAGACATTTTTCTTTGAGAGATAGAATTGGCCAGAACCACATAATGGGTTCCCAGGAGACATTCAGTCTATGTTGGCTTGGGACAGCCTAAAATGAGGGTGCCATGGAGGGGCTGTGAGCTTCTGGCATTTTAGAAGGGCCCTAGGGGAAAGTTTCCAGGGCAGCATAGCAACCAGATTAGGTGGTAGAGGGGGGGATCAGTGCACACCCAGGGCTAAGGGCAACTCTCTAGAGGGATAGGAGAGGGGAGGGGCCCAGGCAGGCAGTACTTGTTATAGAGTACGATGTCTGGCCGCCACACAAGACTGCTGGGGATGCGGATGGCATCTAGACCACCATAGGCATCGGGGTTCCATTGTAGGTAGGCATCCGTCCATTCCTGCCGGATCCACAGGTACAGGGTCAGCACCTGGTTCCGTTCATCCTGGTGGGGGCAGGGAGTGGACAGCTGTATAAGCATATCCTGTCCTCTTTGTGCACATTCACCTATAGGACTCTGGTCAGCACCCACTAAAATGACTTACTTATATAGTCTAGTACCCAGGCCAGCATTTGCTGTGTCACCTTGGTAGGTTCTTCTCTGGGCCTCATTTTCTTCAGCAGTTACATGGGATGATAATTCCTGCTTAGCAGGGATTGAGTTCACTTTGCTGGGCACAGTGGGCACCCAATAGTTAGTGGATGTTATTGTTAATACAATGCTTGCAGATAAAGAATTGTTGGGATAATAATCCCCATCTTTCACCCCTCTGTACCTTGACATGGTTACAAGTAACATTCCACAGCTGTACCACCACCACAACGCACCATGTCGATGATCTGGGACAATGTCACTTCCAGGGTCACATTCAAAGTCTGGTCTGTGTCTGCCACAGGTCTCAGGGCACTTGTGTAGTTGGTGAAGAGGTCACGGAACAGCTTGTGAGCCAGCCTTCCCTCAGCTCCCAAGCACTCTGGAGGATCAGTCACAAGGGTTGTCTATCCATGACCCTAGTCCAGTGGCCCTCTGCTCACATCTTCCGCCCCTGGCTGGAACCTTATCATCTACTTCACTACTTTATAGCCTTCTGATATTTGTCCTCTGTTCCTGTAGCCATGGCTCTTTCCTCCCTGGCCTGCCTCTAGGAAGGAATGAAGTAAAGACCATGGACTGTCCCTCAGCAATGCTATTTCTTCCCCACTCTTCCCTGCCCAAGCACCTGGATTCTGCTTCCCCTGCTACAGAGGCTAGAGGGACCCAAATAGGCCACAGGAATCCAAACTGTTACCCAGGTGTTCTGAAATTCTGTTATCCCATATCTCTAGTCTTTCAAACCTTTCCGCTCCTTCATCTGCATTTCAACTGTTTTCCGCAAAGCTTCTATCATATGGAACATTCCCTCTTCTGCAGTCAGCTACTGGTTGGTCAGTCTGTTTGCTTGCTTACTTGTTTTGAGACAGGGTCTCACTGTGTTGCTTGGGCTGGTCTCAAACTCCTGGGCTCAAGGGATCCTCTTGCCTCAGCTTCCCAGGTTGCTGGGACTACAGGTGCATACCACTGTGCCTAGCATTATCTCTTCTTAAAACACACTAGATCTCCCTGCCCACTCTGTACTGGGGATTGAATCCAGGGCCTAGCCTCCTCCTTTTTAAAATATTTTGAGACAGGGCCTTGTCAAGTTGCTGAAGCTACATCCTCCTCGAACTTGGGATTCTCCTGCCTCAGCCTTTTGAGTAGCAGGTACTACAGGTGTGCACCACTGTACTCAGCTCACACTAAGCTTCATGAGACACATTTTCCTTGTTCCCTGATTTAAACATTGTTCTCACAATCCAGTCTCATTTCCTGCCCCATGCTCTGAAACTTTTTTTTCTTTTCTTTCTTTTTGTGCTGGGCATTAAGCCCAGGGCCTGGTATATTTCTAAGGTTGTGTTCTACCACTGAGCTACACTCTAAGTTCCTAAAATATGCTTATTATCTTGTGTTCACTATCTCAGCAAACTGCATCCCTAGTGATCTCAGGAAATCTGGGAATTATCCTGCCTTTATCCTCTCTCCTCCTCCACTTGCAATTCAATCAGTCTGCAAATTCTGTCAAGTCCTCCAAATTCTGCTAGACATCTCTTGAATTCATCCTCTCCTCTCCAGCTCAGGACCCTTCCTGCCCTCCTGGGCCATGATAAGCAGTATCCTCCTCATTGCTGCCCCTATCTCAAGCTCACCCTCTCCAACCTCCAATGCCTCCTGTAAACCAAGCTTTTAAACATGCAAATCTGACCAGGCCAGTACCTGCTTAAAACCTTTCGGGGCTCCCTTTGGCTGCAAGATAAAGCACTGACCTGGCATTTAAGGTCCTCCTCTGACTTTTCCAGCCCTCTCTGGAAGCTCCTCCCCACCCCCCGTCACTGTTCCCACCCCAGCCAGGCAAGTCTCCTTTCACCCTCTTTAGCACCCCTTTCCTCCATAGTCCCAGACAGAGACCTTGTTCCCAGTATAATTACTGAAGAGAAAGAAAAAGACAATGTGGAAAGAGGGTTGGGGCAAGAGGAATAGCAGCAATAGCAGGAGAGATCATGGCTGGTTCACTGAGCTTCCTACCTGCAGGGAGCAGGAGCAGGAGCAGAAGGCCCAGGCAGAGGTGGTGGTGCCGGTCCATGGCCTGGTCACAGCCCGATGGGGCACGTCACTGGCCAGACCTAGGACAGCATCAGGCCCAGCCAGCAAGAATGGTGTGGACAGTACCTGAAAATCAGAAAAAGACTGAGAACTCTCAGGTCCACCTACCCTTTAGGGAGCTCTGTGGCCCTTTTAGTTATCTGACCTTCTGGTTTATACCTGCCCTACTGTTAGTATGTGGCCCTTGGCACCTGCTATTTTTTCCTTCTCTCCTGGTTCTTACCTCTTCTGGCCTTGGTCTTTCTCTGTTTCTATGCTCTGTACCCGTTTACCTCTCAGCTCTGAATTTCCTTGTCTTTTCTTCTGTAGCCATCTTGGTCTCTCTGCCTCCCTGACTCTGATCTTTCTTTGCCTCTTTCCTCTCTCCCTATCTCCTTTTGTTTCAGTCCCCCTGACTTCTGTCCCCCATTCTCTGCACCTGGACTCTAGGTGAGTTTGTTGATCTTCCAGCAGAACCAGGGGTAGGAATATTATCAGCCCTGAGGGTTCTGAGGCATAGGATAGTAGCACCTCCCTCTTTGCCCTTTTTATCAGTTTACTACGTTGAGGCACCTGTGCTCATGGGAACAGAGCAATTGAAACTGACACCTCAGGCTATTGGGACCTAAATTATTCAAATTCTGTAAAGCAGCACTCAGGCTCAGTCTATCCTAGGGGGTTGGAGATAACAGGGATGTGCAGAAGACTATGGCTTAAGGGTGTGAGGGGCCAAGGCCCATGGATAGCAACTGTTCTTTCAGCTCTGAAACCATTGCCTGAATTCTGGAGGCTTTTTCCTCTACCTGCAGCTTTCCTCCTATTGAGGCTAGGTGCCTTTTTTTTTTTTTTGGTACTGGGGATTGAACTCAGGGGCACTTGACCACTGAGCCATATCCCCAGCCCTATTTTGTGTTTTATTTAGAGACAGGGTCTCACTGAGTTGCTTAGTGCCTCACCTAAGCATTTCACCTCACTGAGTTGCTGAGGCTGGCTTTGAACTCACGATTCTCCCGTCTCAGCCTCCCAAAGTGCTGGAATTACAGGTGTGTGCCACCGTGCCTGGTTGAGGCTAGGTGCTTTGTGCCAAGCAAGCACTCCCCTCCTGGTGGGAGTCATGCTGAGCCTCAGGCCATGCCAGGGGGCTCCACAGAGCTGGAGATCCTCTTTGCAGCGTCCCTGCAGTCATTTCAGTCTGACCTGGGTTCCCCGCTCCCCCCCTCCACCACACACACACAATGTCCAAACACTAGCACAGTATGGGGTTGTAGGAAAAGTTTAGGCTTTAATCTCTTTCAGCTCAGCTTTATGAGCTGTCTGACCTAGGTGAGATATTGAAACTCCAAGTTTCAATTTTCTCAATCTGGATAATGGGATTAATGGTACTCACCTTGAAAGATGGAAGGATTAAATGAAATAACCAGAAGTGCAAGGCAAGTGCCTAAGGTAGTAGCAATCAGTAGTATTTGCTGTAAGGTGTGAGTTAGGACAGCTTCAGGATCATACACTTAAAATTCACAGGTATTTACTGTGCAGTTTTACATTACTTTTGTCCAGGTTGGCCCATTAACTGATCAACGGCTATACATACTTGTCTGGCAATTACATTCATGGCCATGACTCAGATATTGTAGATACATCAATTCCTTGCTTTCTCCAGCCAAGTCCCCTCTCCTACATATTACCATCCCTATATCCATCCACCTTCCCACTATCTCCCTTTGGATATTGCATGGGTTTCACATCATTTCAATATGGAAGTGTTCACAAAACCCAACATCCTTGCATGCTAAAAATTCTCAGCAAAATCAGAACAAAGAAGAACTTCTTCAATTTAACAAAGAACAAAAATGTCCTATGGCTAACATCCTACTTAATGGTGAGAAGCTAGAAGTTTTTCTCCTAAGAGCAGAACGAAGAGGAGCAAATGAGAGCAGAGACATAGGGAGGTGGCTGGAGGAGTGATGCAGACTTCTGGTAATATCAAATAGCATTCCCCTCCTCCTAGAATTTCTGCTTTATGTCAACATGATGTAACTTCTTCATTTCAGAATTCCTTTTAGTGACAAAATTGGAGGAATTTAAGTACTCATAATAGGGGAATGGCATGTAGACTATTCTCAGAAGTCAGGGGGACTGAAATGGAAGAGCATGTGCTTCCCATTATGTGAAACTCTAGGTTTGATCCCCAGCACCAATAAATGTTTTGAAGGCTTTGTAGCAACATAAAAAACTGCGATATATGAAGTAATGTCAACTACAATCAGCCAGTAGAAGAGATCTGAGGACAAGAACATGAACTTTCTAGCTGCACAGATCAGATTGAGAATACAGTTCCTGTTTCCTCCTTCACATAAGCTGTGTGATCAACTGTACACTTCTTGACTTATCTGGGTTTTAGTTTTCTTTTTTAATATATAGATGATAATTAAAGGCTGGATTGGCTTGAGTATTAGATAAGATATATGTAAAATTGTAAAGGAAGAAATCAAATTAAAAGCTCAATAAATATTAGTCCCCTTAAAAATGAAATATTTCTTATATTTAGTATGTTTTGGGGTGCATATGTTATACTGAAAAAAAAAAGTCAATAATCCAAAAGCAGATAATTTTAAGGAGCTATTATGGTAAAAACTATAAACCATTAATTATTATATCTCTACTTTGAAAATGAGATGATAACACATAGAAAGGTATAGGATATACAATAATGAAATAATGAAATCTTGGCCATAATTGTTAGGTGAAAGGTTGAGGGGAAGATTTATAAGGGATGAATCAAGCTGACAAGACCTGAATCAACATCTTCAAAGTGGGATAACCACGTGTCCTTTGAATTGATAAAGTAGTTGAATACACAGCACTACCTATGAAGTATTGGGAGGGAGAGTGGGAAAGAGTGGGAATCAAGTCTCTAGATCTAACCAACAGTTTAGAAAGAATGGGGCATTAGAGAGAGGCACAGTGAAGTTGCTAGTCCTCTATTCTAAAGGACAGATGACCCAATTCAACAAATAAAGGGCATTAAAAAGAGGAGGGGTGCAGGGCACGTTGGTGCACGCCTGTAATGGCTTGGGAGGCTGAGGTAGCAGGACCACCAGTTCAAAGCCAGCCTGAGCAAAAGTGAGGCACTAAGCAACTCAGTGACATCTTGTCTCTAAACAAAATACATAATAGGGCTGGGGATGTGGCTCAGTGGTGAAGTGCCCCTAAGTTCAATCACCAGCACCAAAATAATAGAGGGATGTTTTAGTATTTTTTTTAAATTTTATTTTTTGTACTTTTATTTTTAGGTGGTCTTGAGGATTGAACCCAGTGACTCCCACATGTGAGGTAGGAACTCTACCACCAAGCTACAATCCCAGCCCCTGACTATTAGTATTATGTAGACCCTGTTGGGATTATGATTCACATAAACAAATTGGATTCCACAGCTCTGTTTAGTCTTGGGAAAACTGGTTCTTGTCTTTTGAGAAATTAAAACATTTTAAAAGCCAGGCGCGGTGGCTCAAGCCTGTAATCCCAGCACTTAGGGAGGCTGAGACAGGAGAATCGCGAGTTCAAAGCCAGCCTCAGCAATGGCGAGGTGCTAAGCAACTCAGTGAGACCCTGTCTCTACATAAAACACAAAATGGGACTGAGGATGTGGCTCAGTGGTTGAATGCCCCTGAGATCAATCCCCAGTACCAAAAAAAA
>CM053399.1:53067829-53083900 GCA_028644305.1 Xerus rutilus | reverse complement strand
AAAAAAAAAAAAAAAAAACATTTTAAAAAGTTTTCAATGGGGTTGGGTGCACATACGTGTAATCCCAAAATCTCAGGAGGCTGAGGCAGCAGGATTGCAGGTTCGAAGCCAGCCTCAGCCAGCAATTTAGCACGGTGCTGTCTCAAAATAAAATATAAAAAGGGGTGGGGATGAGGCTCAGTGGTTAAGTGCCATCTGGTTTAATTCCTGGCACACAAACAAAACAAAACAAAAAAAATGGGATTTAGAAATGTAGATTGATTTAATTTTTTTTAGTTTTCAATGGACCTTTATTTATTTGTATGTGGTGCTGAGAATCGAACCCAGTGCCTCACACATGCTAGGCAAGCGCTCCACCATGAGGCACAACCCCAGCCCGAAGAGATTTATTTCTTACCTTTAAGTGGTATCTAATCTCTATGATGCAATGGCTTCTATGATAAACATTTGATTTAGAACCATTTTTCTTTTTAAAGATTTTTTAGTTGTAGATGAACACAATGTCTTTATTGCTTTGTATGTGGTGCTGAGGATCGAACCCAGGGCCTCACGCATGCGAGGCAAGCGCTCTACCACTGAGCTACAATCCCAGCCCCTAGAACCATTTTTATATGAAGGAAATAATACTTACCCTAAGAGGAAATACTGCCCATATTCACAGTCCTTAATGCTGCTAAAAGCTAACCATAGCACTATCGAAAAATCTCTGGCAAAGCAAGCAGATTAAGAATTCTTTGCGGGGCTGGGATTGTAGCTCAGTGATAGAGCGCTTGCCTCACATGCGTGAGGCCCTGGGTTCGATCCTCAGCACCATATACAAAGCAATAAAATACATTGTGTCCATCTACAACTAAAAAAATATTAAAAAAAAAAAAAAAAAAAAAGAATTCTTTGCTAGAGTACTAGCAGTGCTCTGTAACTCATTCAGGTGGTGGTCAGTCATGGAGGGAGGGGGATTCCCAGCTGGATAACATTGTCCTCAAGGGCCCAAGTTTAACTGAAGCCCTGACCATAGGGCAGACCAACTCTGCTTTGTTGTTTTTGGTACCAGTGATTGAACTCAGGGGTATTTAACCACTGAGCCACATCCCCAGCCCTATTTTGTGTTTTATTTAGACAGGGTCTCCTGAGTTGTTTAGCATCTCTCCATTGCTGAGGGTGGCTTTGAACTCGCGATTCTCCTGTCTCAGCCTCCCTAAGTGCTGGGATTACAGGCTTGAGCCACCGCACCCGGCTGCTGAGGCTGGCTTTGAACTTGCGATTCTCCCGTCTCAGCCTCCCTAAGTGCTGGGATTACAGGCTTGAGCCACCACGCCTGGCCCACTCTGCTTTCTTATCCCTCAATATCTCAGTCCTGTAAGTATGTCTTTGGCCTAATCCTAACTGTAATCTGTTAATTTGGTCACAGCTTGTTTGACAGATCAAAACAAGACCTGAGCAGTACTCACTTTGCTCTTTTGATTTCTCTCAAACACAGCCCTGTGTAAAAGCAGAAACACTCAGGATCATCACTGCCTTTACAAAAAGGAATCTGAATTTAGAAAAGTGATGCATGACTCAAGGTGTATTTTTTTTGTGTGTGTGTGGTGGGTACTGGGGATTGAACTCAGGGCCTTGAACAGGCTAGACAAACAGTTTCAGCCCCATTCCTTTTTTGTTTAATTTTTTTTTGTGGTACCAGGGATTAAACTCAGGGGCACTTGACCACTGAGCCACATCCCCAGCCCTATTTTGTGTTTTATGTAGAGACAGGGTCTCACTGAGTTGCTTAGCGCTTCGCCGTTGCAGGCTGGCTTTGAACTCGCAATTCTCCTGTTTCAGCCTCCCTAAGTGCTGGGATTACAGGTGTGAGCCACTGTGCTCAGCTTGTTTTTTCATTTTTTAAGATGTTGATGGACCTTTATTTTTGTTATTATTTATATGTGGTGCTGAGAATTGAACTCAGTGCCTCAGCACACTAGGCAAGTGCTCTACTACTAAGCTACAACCGCAGGCCCCCATTCCTTTTTGAGACAGAGTTTTGCTGAATTGCCCAGACTGGCTTTGAATTCATAATCCTCCTGCCTCAGCTCCCTGAGTAGCTGGGATAACAGTCCTGCAACATTATGCCTGGCATGACTTGAGATTTAAAAACAAACAAAAATACTAGAATAGAAAAGCAAAGAAGCTTTGAATGGTAAGTGTATTCTATTGGGAAATATGAAGACTGCCAAGTGGAAATCTATGCATAAGTGTGTAGTAGTAAGTAATAATTAATAATCAATTCCTTTGCCCCTAAATTTGCCTTTTGGGCTAGTCTATGTTATCACTTTAGCACCAAATTAGTCTCCCTTTATAGCCTATCTATACTGCAAATTCCAAAAACAGTTTAAATCAAACAAGGGCACCATAAAGATTGTTGATGCAAGGCCCCAAAATACAAAGGGAAATCCAATACAAGGAATGCTATAAACATTTCATTTTATTTTTTTTTTAAGAAAGTAGCTTCAGAAAAAGAGGAAAATAATCTAGATCATTTATTTATAATATATATATATACTTTTTTTTTTAATAAAAACCTTTACATAATCTTCATGCATAAAGACCCAGGAGTGGCCATGTTGTCTGTGACAACCCTGACCACCAACTGTCTCAGGCCAATCCCTAGGGCTCCCCCATAGCTGGCAGCAGTGTAGAGAAGGCCCTCTGCCTTCCCCTAAAAAGCCCAGCCTCTTGCCTGCCTCAGTGAGTTTTACCTTCTGGAAGGGTGGGAAATGCTTTGGGGTTAGAATGGGAGGGGTAGGTAGGGCTACCTAACCTGCCATTTTATCCAAACTCTTCAGACAAATCTAGACAGGCATTCTAGAAGGACGATTAACAATCAGGGACTAAACCAAGTTCTGGGAGCTTTCCAGAGATGTACATGACCCAGGACAGCCTGCACTGCAGTAGGGAAGGTATTATGTCCATGGAACATTCACTAACCTTAAACATCAGTCCCTCCAAGGCAGGCAGACCCTGCATAATGTGTCAGAAAGACCCTGTTCTCTTTTCAAAATCGGTCCAACCCTCTTTTAACTCCAAAACTCAGTGTTAATTAGCCAATCTACTTCAGAGACAAATGCCCCTTCCTCCTGGAGATAGCTATTTGTTCAGGAAGGACAGTTCTAGATCAATGCAATTGTCCCATCATCTCCATTTCCTTTCAAAGAGTCCTAGTATAAACAGGCTGGAGTAGAGTGGCAGGTTAGCATGGACAGTCACAAGATCCAGAATGCTAGGAGGGGAAAAGAATTCTCTGGTTCTTTGGGGGATTCTGCCAAAGGAGCTTTATTGACCATTTTTGAAAAGGGGGAAAAAAAAACTTGAATGGTCTTGATGGTAAAAGGAGACTTGCCTCCTTTTTTTGGTTCCAGAAGCCCTTACACTATATTCAGTATTAAGAGAAGCCCTGAACAACTGTGGGATGCTGTTTGAGGCATCAGGGAGGGGTGGTTTCCACAGCTACCCCAAAGAATGGCAAACAGTGGCAATCAAAACAATGCTGAGGACTGTGTGGTGAGTGTGAATGAGCATGTGAGTGTGGTGACAAAAGCCTGGGGTTCACTGACTTCCAACAGTCAGTTCTCGCAGATAGGACTGTGTGAGGCTGCGCAGTTCCTCCAAGGCATAGTCCTCAGGCATGGGGAGCCGACCAATGTGGGGAGCCAACAGGCGCAAAGGGACTCGCTGAGGGTCTGGCGTTGAGTCAGAGGTTGCATCAGGGGCATGCTGTAGGCTCAGTACCACCCGCAGCAAGTTGGCTACACGTTTGGCCATGTCTAGAGAGAAAAAACAGAGTGAGCGCTGAGAATGGGGATGGGGTGGAGTGGACACTGGGTTTGTTGGATGAGGTATAACAGTCATAGAGACAGGAGGCAAATCACCAGGAAGGGGAGAGAGGCTACAGGCTTACCTGACTGAGCCAGGCGGTCCTTGGCATTATAACATTGGATCTGCTCTATCCGGCTGCACAGTGATGTCACTTTGGTGTGTAACTGTTCTAGTTCATAACCTGAGCAATCCACCTACAGAAAAGCATAGAAACCAATTAGGCCTAGAGTTTCTGTTATTCCAATCCTTCTCACAGACTCCATACAAAACCCTGAAACAAGAGTAAGTTGAGGGAGAAGAAAACCTAAGAAGCTAACTGGTGGTGCCATGCTACTACCACCAAGCCTAGTTGCTAAAGACAAGGTACTAACTTAGCAGTAATATATA
This sequence comes from Xerus rutilus, assembly GCA_028644305.1. Taxonomy (NCBI): domain Eukaryota; kingdom Metazoa; phylum Chordata; class Mammalia; order Rodentia; family Sciuridae; genus Xerus; species Xerus rutilus. The sequence continues at coordinate 53,079,661 of CM053399.1, read as the reverse complement.
AGAAGGTAACACAGTATACAGTCTTGGATTGGGTAGGCCTTGAGACTCATGAACTATGTAACTAGTGAGCTTTAACATGGCACCAAAAAATCTAGATAGATCTGGGTTCAAATATGATTGAATCAAATAATATGATTTAAGAGCACATGTGTAGAAAAAGGTTGTGCCCAAACTAAACTGTCTTCTGACTCCACATTCATAGACATTTCTACAATACTGCAGGGCCCTCTTCTCACTCTATACACTCTCCATATGTGTTGTGACCCACTCCTTCAGCTCCAATCATGATCAATCTGTTGATGATTCCTAAATCTTTATCTCTTGCCTAATATGCTAATCTTTCACCTTCCTTTCCATGGCCATTGCCCTAGATCAGGTCCGCCATTACTTCTCACTATCTTAAGAGCTTGAACATGCTACCTTCAGTGTCATCCTTTCTACATCCAACTTCCTACCATTCTGTAGCTACAATAATTTTTCCAAAAAGCAACTATACATATATTTTTATCCATCACTTACATTCTACATACCTCCCAGTAGCATCTTATCCTAATGCCTCAAAATGACTGTTGGGTAGGTCCTCTCTCACTCTTAGAGTGAACCACTATAAATCTCTCCTCACTTCTTCCTTTCTCCAAATGGCTCACAACTCTTCCAAGAAGTAATCTTTCATTGAATACATTCTTAGGGAGTTTGCACAGTCTACTATTTAATGTCTATACTAGTACTATCTTTTTCTTTTATTTTTTAAAAAAAATTTTTTTCAGTTGTAGATGAACACAATACTTTTATTTACTTATTTTATGTGGTACTGAGGATTGAACCCAGTGCCTCACATATGCAAGGCAAGTGCTCTACCACTGAGCTACAAACCCAGCCCCTAGTACTATCTTTTTCATTTGCCAGAATCCAGCCTTTAAATTGACTTTTAACAGTGGTGAAAAAGATAGGATCTTTGTTCTCTGAAACTTACAAAGTAAGAAAATGTCAGAAAGTAGTAAGTCTTAAAGGATCACAAACCATGTAGATAATTCAAATAGGCTGATGTGGCAGAGAGAAACTAACGGCTACTTCAGACTGGGAAGTCAGGAGAGGCTTCTTTGAGGAGTTCATATCTAAGCTGACACCTGTGTAACAAGGAAAGGGCCAAGTTTTCAAGGAAAAGAACAGTTCCCACTCTGTAAGGTGGGAGTGCAAAGTTTATATCGTAAAATGTGAGGTAAGGAGGAAAGTAGAACAAGATAAAACTGGAGAGCTTTAACTAAAAATTAGTGTTTCATTAAATTATGAATGCAGATATTAGCTACACTGTTAACTTTGACTGAGACTAGGTTAGGTACTCTTCGTCTTCTTTTTTTTTTTTTGGTGGTACTGAGGACTGAATTCACTATCTCCAGCCTACCCCTCTCCCCCTCCTTTTGAGACAGAGTCTTGCCAGGTTGCTGAGGCTGGCCTCAAACTTGCAATTCTCCTTCCTCATCCTCCTGAGTAGCTGGGATTGCAGGCATGTGCCACGATGCCTAGCTACTCTTTTTTTTTTTTTTTTTTTTTTGGTACCAGGGATTGAACTCAGGGGCACTCGACCACGGAGCTGCATCCCCAGCCCTATTTTTGTGTTTTATGTAGAGACAGGGTCTCACTGAGTTGCTTAGTGCTGCGCTGTTGCTGAGGCTGGCTTTGAACTCGCGATCCTCCTGCCTCAGTCTCCTAAAGTGCTGGGATTACAGGCATACACCACCACGCCCAGCTAGATACTCTTTTTATCTGCTGTTATACTGATAGCACTCTTTGCTTAATTCTTTTTTAATTAAATTTATTTTGGTTATTGTTTTATTTATTTGTATGCAGTGCTGAGACTCAAACCTAGTGTCTCACACATACTAGGCAAGCGCTCTATCACTGAGCTACAACCCTAGCCCCTCTTTGCTTAATTCTTACACTAATGCTATAGTAATTGCTGGTTTACTTGGCACATGTTGGGTTCTCAATAACTAGGTTATGTAAGCAAACTAATGTTCAATGAGAAAAGGGTTTGTTCAGTGATTATTTAGGGAAGATGCTCTTAATCCATACTAAAAGTGTAATAAGCATTTAAGAATTATGTCTATTATGTGCCCTGCACTTGGAGGGGGGCACGGGTATTAAGGATTGAACCAAGAGGCACTAAGTCAATAAGCCACATTCCCCATATCTTTTCATTTTGACACAGGATCTCACTAAGTTGCTTAGGGCCTTGCTAAGTTGCTGAGGCTGGTTTTGAACTTGTGATTCTCCTGTCTTGGCCTCCTGAGCTGCTAGGATTACAGGTGTATGCCACTCTCTGCCAATTAATTTTTAGGTATAGTAGAGCTGGGGTGTAGCTTAGTGGTAGAGTGCTCACTTGGTATGCACAAAGCCCTAGGTTTCATCCCCAGGACTCTGTTACAAAACAAAACAAAACAAAAAAACCCCACAATTTCCATCAAGTGCATAATAAGGCATTTTGACATCTCTGAATCTTTAAGAGGAGGGGAAAAGAAAAACCAGGTGGAGGATTAAGGAACTAAGGTACCTGCTGAATATGGTGGAGCATTTCAATGACTCGAATATAGTCCAGATAAACAAGCCCAGACGTTTCCCAGTCCTGAATTAGAGTGCTGCGCTCTGGCGGTGCTAGGTCTTCCAAGAACCCTTTCAGGTAATCATAGTTTTCATTAATGATGGCATCTGAAGAAACAAAATATTGAGAAAAATGTCTGTAAAAGTAAACACATGGTTCCCAAAAGTGCAGAGGTCCTGGAAGAATGGAAGGAAAGAAGGAAAAACAATGTTGAGTCAGACTTGAGAATTTTAAGTAGATATTGTGAAACTCTCCAAAGGGAAATGTAGACAATTTTAGGCTTTAGGTCCCCAAGCAGAATATCTTGGGATAAAACTCCCACAAAGAGTTTAATATAATTAGTTTGTACCCTGGTAATTGCTAACTTTATAACATTGCTCTCTTCCGCTGCCCCTCTAGATCCTCATCCTGACTAAGTATCTTCTGCACAAAGCTTCTGAAAAGTGTGATTTGCTAATAGTCTGCCATGTCTTGTTCTGGGCATCATATCTGGCCTGGCGCATTGTGATGATTCAGAGGTTGGAAGAATTTGGGGTAATTCTAGGAGATGTGGACCCAAGTACTCACCAGAAGCTAAGTGCCGGATGACAAGTTTGTGGCAGCGATTCCAGTGACCAGCTTTAAACAAGTAGAGGGCCTCCAAGTGGTTATCACATTCCATGTGTGCTCGCACTGCTTTGGCCTCATGAATCCACTCAGCAGGCACACAAAGCTTCTGCGTAAGAAAAGCCTCCTTAGCCCAAGATTCAGGGGTCTCCATTAGCTGGCAGTGCCGGGTAAGCAGCTCTCGAACAGCCTTCTCACGCATGCTATAGGAAAAGAAGCTGCATTATCACCAATCTCAGTCATAGAGAAGGCTGCCCAGAGTTTAGAGAAGCCCCCCAGGACAGTCTCTCATACTGATCCTTAGTGGATCATTTCAAACTTCACTAAAATATTAAGCTATTGCACCAATGTGTATTTTTTTTTTTAGTTGTTGATGAACACAATGTCTTTATTTTCTTGCTTTGTATGTGGTGCCGAGGATCCAACCCAGGGCCTCACGCATGTGAGGCAAGCGCTCTACCGCTGAGCTACAATCCCAGCCCCAACGTGTATTTTTTAAATGAAAAAGAATAGAGTATTTAACCACGTATGTTCATCATTGTAAAATCAGAAACCTAATATTCTAGGGGAAGATTGTCTACTCCCAAAAAAGGCTTTCTCCACCTCGGATCTCTCTTTTTACTGTCTAGTGACATTGCCTATATTAAATGCTTGTCTGGCTACCACCTAGAAAAGTAGGTACTTGGATAGGAAAATTGTGTTCCAAGAGCAAGTCCTCAAGTTCATTTCCAACTTTTCTTCCTCTCTTCTCCCACAAGGTCAGTACAAGTAAACAGAAGTTTCTGAAGGTAATGTCTCTTCCAGGGCTTGCTTTTCCTTTTTCCCCTCAAGCTATCAGCCTTCCTAATTCATTCTCTCTATCTCTAGGATAAGGCCCCTTAAGGAGAATTCTCTTCTGTTGGGATCAAAGGGCCAGTCATTTAAATATCAGATCAAAACTATTCTTCTGACAAGTCGTAGTGGCATACATCTGTAATCCCAGTGGTGCAGGAGGCTGAGGAAGAGAACTGAAGAGTTCAAAGCCAGCCTTAGCAACTTAATGAGGCCCTAAGCAACTCAGTGAGACCCTGTCTCTAAATAAAATACAAAAAAGGCCTGGGGATTTGGGTCAGTGGTTGCACGCCCGTGAGTTCAATCCCTGGTATAAAACTAAACCAAAAAAACTAAAGTAAAACAAAACAAAACAAAAAATGAAACCAAATAAAGAAACTATTCTCTTTGACTTTTCTGAACTCCTAGGCTTTTCAAGGACTTCCAGTCTCATCACAACCACCTCCTTTTTCATATTCCATTTCAGGAAACAGGATCTACTTCCCTGCAGCCAACTCTGAAACCTCATTCATTCTACCAGCCAGCCTTTTAGCACAAAATCCCCTATTAGCGTGTTTAAATAAACTCAAGGCACAGTCTGGGTTCATTTCACTTCCTATTAAGGAGGAAGGGGAAAGAGCAATTGATTAAAGAAGGCTGTGCAAGATGCTTTATACTTTTACCTGTTTAATCCCATAATCATCTCTGAATAGGGACTGACATCATGATTTTGCAGATAAGAAGACTGAAGCTTGGAGAGTATCTCTACCCAAAGTCCAAACTGAGTAAGTTTCATTCACCCTAAATCAAAGTGAGCAGTACATGATAGATCCAGAATTTTGACAAGTCTGACTAAAACTTATCTTTTTTCCATATTATAAAACATGCCAGCACAGAAAGGAAACTTCATGTTTCCATTTGCCAGCTATATGACCCTGAGCAAAAGTTAAGCCAGGCGTGGTGGGTGCCTGTAATCCCAGCAGCTCAGGAGGCTGAGGCTTTGAACCCTAGGTTCAAAGCCAGCCTTAGCAACTTAGAAAGGCTGTAAGCAATCTAGTAAGACTCTCAAAATTAAAAAAACAAGGGCTGGGGTTATGGCTCAGTGGTTAAGCACCATTGGGTTCAATCCTCAGCACTACAAAAAAACAAAACAAAACAAAACAGAACTGAACCAAACCCTAGTTGATTCATATTATGGCAGTGTCTACCTCCTAGGTTTATTATGAACATAAAATGAGTTATTATGTGAAAAGTACTTAGAGTATAAACATATCTAAAAGCACTTATAACAAAGTACTATATACATGTTTGTTTTGTTATTATTTTTTGTGGTTCCAGGGATTCAGCCCAGAGGCACTTAACCACTGAGCCAGACCCTCAGCCCTTTTTGATATTTTTATTTAGAGTTAGGGTCTTGTTAAGTTGCTTGAGGGAAAGGGGGCGTGCCTGCCTCGCTGAGTTGCTGAGGCTGGCTTTGAATTTGCGATCCTCCTGCCTCAGCCTCCCAAGCTGCTGGGATTATAGGCATGTACCACTGTGCCAGGCTGCTGTCATTTTTAATAGCATACCACTTCTGTTAACAAAAACAAGGCTGGGTGGATGGGTACAGTGGCACACACCTGTAGTCCCAGCTCTTTGGGAAGGTGAGGCAGGAAGATCCTTTGAGCTCAGGAGTTCAAAGCCAGCCTGGACAACATAGAGAAACCCTGTCTAAAAATAATCCCCCCCACCAAGAATCCAGGGCTGGGGGTTTAGCTCAGTGGTAGTGTTTGCATAGCATGTGCAAGGCTCTGCTCTGCCTTCGATTCCCAGCACCACAAACACACAAAAAATAGAACACTTCTAACCTTATCTTGTTCAAACCACAGTGAGAAGGTATTTCTCCAGTTCTCTTTTTGGATAGAGAACAACAAGACACATGCACCTAAGCACAAGGTTGTGTTGGTAAATACAATACTATCAAACTTTAAGGATGGGTAAGTGAAAAAATGGCCAAAGAAGGAGAAAGCGGTGGACAAAGAAAAAGTAAGGGGTCTTACAGCTAACCTATTACATCACTACCATGAATCCACTAAGGCAGCTCAGCTAGCATCACTGCTTTATAATTCCTAAATATGCCAACTTCAATTGACTCTGTGTGTAAGTTAATGTGTTGTCTCATCTAGGCATATCCTTCTATTTCCATTTCATTCATTCTTTCTTTTTTTGGAGGGGGGGGTTTGGGGATTGAACTCAGGGGCTCTCAACCACTGACCTATATTTTATTTTATTTATTTTTTATTTTATTTAGACATAGGGTCTCACTGAGTTGATTAGCATCTTGCTGTTGCTGAGGCTGGCTTTGAACCTATCATCCCCATCTTAGCCTTGGAGCTGCTGAGATTACAGGTGTGTACCACCATGCCTGGCTCCTCAGACTTTTTATATTTTTTTTTTAAATTTTGAGACAGAGTTTCACTAAGTTGCCAAGCCTGGCCTCAAACATGTGATTCTCCTGCCTCAGCCTCCCAAGTCTCTGGGATTACAGGTATGTGACACCATCTCCAGCTTCCCCTTATTTCTTATTCCAATTTTACAAATTCTATGAACTTTATCTTTAGATTCCTGATCAATGCAGTTCAGAGATCTTTTCATCCTTCCAAAACTACTGAAGTGCCTTGTGATAATATTATTCGTCATGTAAACAAAGGCAATATCTTTTTAACTGGTTAACATAAATACAGAAACAGTCTGGGCTGAGGGTTTAATTGTATTGAGGTTTATCACATAGCTAGTTCTAATACACATTCCAAACAATTACTTGTAGAATAGAACCTTAAGAGACTGTGACTCCTCTGGGATTGCTCTGGAATGCCAGAGGTACCTGGCAGGTTCAATGGTTTCTTACTCACCTTGAGTTGTCAATGTGCAGGAGGACAAAGATGGCCCACTCCCAGAGCCCCTCACTTTCAAGTTGGCCAGCATAACTGGCCTGCAGCATACCCTTAGACTGCTCTGAGAGATGCGTATAGTTAAGAGCTCGCAGCACCTCCCATAGATGCCAGCTTAGGCGGTAATCCAAAGGATCTGCGGTTATGCTTCGAGGCTCCAATAGCTGATTGAGATCATAATGTCTGCAGAGAGAAATTGTGCAGAGTTACCATATCTAGCTACTAGATAACCTGTACTAAAGAGGTCAACTGTTCCGGCTGTCTCAGAAGACAAAGGAATCAAGAGGGTAAAAGCATTACAGGCCTTCTGAAACTGTTTTTCAGCCAGACTATAGATCCTACAAAGAAATAAGGCAATTTCTCTTATGAGGCTATGTGATCTAACATGTTTGTTGGTATTAATGTGGCCTGTATATTTTTACCATCTTAACACAGGGAGTCTTCGTAATTCTCACTTTTCCCATCCTTCATTAGAGTGGATATTACTTTCTTAAAGCTACCTTAGTATCTTTCACATTGTTCTATTATTTGAAGATAGTTGCTAATTCTCCTGTTTGAATAGCTAACAAGTCTTATTGAACATTATTTTGTTCTACGGTTTTTAATTTTTATCTGTCTTCAATAGATATTATTCTTTATATAGAAATGCAAGTACCCTGAGTTTTCATTGTTTCTGTAAAGATTTTTGCTTTTTTTACTCTGCTAAGATTCAGGATTTCCATAGTCCCGGGCCAGTTTATATGATAAATTTGTAACTTGCAATTCAAATACATGAGAATAGCATAAACTAAGATTCCTCATTTCCAAGTTTTAAAGATCTGGGGCTCAGGTTATCAACCAATAATTTTATCTTTTTACATAAAAGCTCAGACATTTTGTAACTTATTTTCTTTTTAGTACTAGAAATTGAACCCAGGGGTGCTCTACCACTGAGCCATGTACCCAGCCCTTTATACTTTTTATTTTGAGACAGGCTTTTTTTTGAAATATTTTTTTTAGTTGTAGACGGACACAGTATCTTCGTTTACTAATTTATTTTTATGTGGTGTTGAGTATCGAACCCAGTGTGAATCACATGTGAGGCAAGTACTCTACCACTGAGCTACAGCCTCAGCCCCCAGACAGGGTCTTTCTAAGTTGACTAGCACCTCGTTAAGTTGCTGAGGCTGGTTTTGAATTTGCAATCCTCCTGCCTCAGCCTCCTGAGCTGCTGGGATTACAAGTGTGCACCCCACACCTAGCACTGGGTTTCTGTTGATGAAGCATCTGTTTAAGTATTTTGCCCGATTGTTAAATGGGGTTGTTTACAGTTTTTTTTTTTTGATATTTTTTAGTTGTTGAAGGGTCTTTATTTTATTCATTTATTATTTACATGTGGTGCTGAGGATTGAACCCAGTGACTCACACATGCGAGACAAGCGCTCTACCACTGAGCCACAGCCCCAGCCCTAAAAGTTGGTTTTTTGAAAAGATCAATAAAATTGCTAAACTCTAAGCAGACTAAGCAAGGGAAAAAAAAGGAGAGAAGACAAAAATTACCAACATGAGAGCCACAAATTTATGAAAAAATGTTCATCATCATTAGTAATAAGGGAAATGCAATTCAAAACTACCCTGAGATTTCATCTCACTCTATTCAGAATGGTAGTCATTAAGAATACAAATAATAATGGAGGCTGGAGTGGTAAGCTCAGTGGTTACCTTGCCTAGCATGTGTGAGGCACTGGGTTTGATCCTCAGCACCACATGAAAAGAGATAAATAAAAAATAAATAAAAGCATTGTGAAAAAATTCTTTAAAGAAAAAAAAGGTGACTAAAGGTATTGTGTCCAGACACAACTTAAAAAAAATATTAAAAACAAAAGAATACAAATAATAAAAAATGCTGGAGAGGATATGGAGAAAAAGAAACACTTTTACGCTGTTGCTGGTATTATAAATTAGTATAACCACTATGGAAATCAGTTTGGAGGTTTCTCAAAAGGCCACCACCTGAACCCAGCTGTCCTTAGTATTTATCCCAAATAATCAAATCTTTATACTGTAGCAATATATGTACAATTCACAATACACCAACTATGGAATCAGCCTAGATATTCATAAATGTATAAATAGATAAAGAAAATGTTATATATGCATAAGAGTTTCATTCAGCAAAATAGATGGAACTTGAGACCATTATATTAAGTGAAATAAATCAAACTCAGAGGGTCAAAAGTCATATGTTAGCCGGGGGCAGTGGTGCAAGCCTGTAATCCCAGCACTTAGGGAGGCTGAGACAGGAGAATCACGAGTTTAAAGCCAGCTTCAGCAACGGCGAGGTGCTAAGCAAGTCAGTGAGACCCTGTCTCTACATAAAACACAAAATAGGGCTGGGGCTGTGGCTCAGTGGTCGAGTGCCCCTGAGTTCAATCTCCAGTACCAAAAAAAGAGTCGTATGTTTTATTTCATATGTAAGAGCTAGAGAGGAAAATTAAAGGTGTGGGGGGTGTCTTATGAAAATGAAAGGAGATTACTAGAACAGAGGAAAGGGACCAGGGAGAGAGAGGAGGGAAGGGAAAGAGGACATAGTGGGGAATGATACCGATCAACTTATATTGTGTACATGTACAAATACGTAACAACAAATCCATTATGTACAACTATAACGCATCAATAAAAAGATATGGAAAAAAGTTAGCAATATCAGAAAGCCACAAGATTGCTAAGTCTCTAAAGATATTTAAGAATAAGAAAATATTAGGAGTAACTTTTTGCCAATAAATTTGGTGACTTTGGTGAAACAAACTCCCAGAGAGAAACAAAAGATCAAAACTTCAATAGTCCTATATCAATTAAACAAATTGTATAATGTAAAAATTTTAATAAAGCAACCACTTTGTTGCCAATGTTGGTCTTGACCTCTTGGGCTCTAGTGATTTTCCTGCCTCAGCTACTCAAGTAGCTGAGACTATAGACATGTGCCACCATGCCTGGCTTAACACAACCACTTCTGGGTGTACATATTCATAGCAGCTTTATCCAAAATAGCCAAAATCAACAAAATCTAACTGTCCATTAACAAGTGGACATATTTATAATATAAATTATACAAACCGCCCCACAAGAAGCCAAAAACAAAAATCGACTCCCCTCAACCAAAAGAAACATTTTTCTTTTCTTTTTTTTAAAGATTTTTTTTTTATTTGTAGATGGACACAATGTCTTTATTTTATTGCTTTGTATGTGGTGCTGAGGATCGAACCCAGGGCCTCACGCATGCGAGGCAAGCGCTCTAGCACTGAGCTACAATCCCAGCCCCTTTCTTTTCTTTTTTTTGGTGGGAGGTACATATTTACTGGAGATTGAACCTAGTGGTGCTTTTACCACTGAGCTGAATTCCTAGCCCTTTTTATTTTTTGAGATTGGGTCTCATTACATTCCTGAGGCTAGCCTCAAACTTGCAATCCTCCTGCTTCAGCCTTCCAAGCCAAAGGAATTACAGGCATGTACCACTGCACCTGGCTCAAAAGTAACTTCTGATATACATATTAATATGGATAAATCTCAGAATCATCATGCTGAATGAAATAAGGCACTAAAGAGATTATATAGAATCATCTCAATTATATGAAATTCTAGAACAAAACTAAATTAAAATAATGAAAAGCCAGTTAATAGTTGTCTGGGCTTAAGGTTTAATTGCAAAATGGCACAAAGGTCTTTTTTTGTGGGTAATGGAAATATCTTGCTTATGATGACAGTTACACTGTGATAATTATGATCAAACTGCTACTTTATTATGTCATTAAAGCTGATTAATGATAAGCCTTTTAACTCTCATTTCAATATTCTTTCCCTCTAATTACTACAAGTTATATTTGGTAATTTATATAGACTTAGGGGAATATGGAGGCATATGAAAGGGAAAGGATTCCTCAGGGGCTCATGGAGCACTCTTCTAATTACTAGCCCTGGTTTACCTGTCACTGTAAAGTTTCAGAAGGTGAAAGCAGACGTCTTGAAGTGGTCTCCGAGAGTCTTGCTCCTCCTCTACCACACAGCCAGAATCCTCCAGGTATGAAGGAAGTGGGGAGCAGGCATATCTGTCACCTTCTGAGGTATTCTAAAGAGAATTTGATAGAATAATATACCAGCTGCTAGTCTGATTCAGTAGATGCTATCATGTCTCAATCATTTAACACTTGTATTAAGAATTATGTGACAGGTGTGGTAGTGCATGCCTATTATCCCAGCCACTCTGGAGGCTGAGGCAGGAGGACTGCCAGTTGGAGGCCAGCTTTAGCAATTCAGCAAGACTGACAAAATTAAAAAAAGGGCTGGGGATGTAATTCAATGGCAGAGTTGCCCTGGGTTCAATCCCCGGTACCACTCCTTCCCCACACCCAAAATGATACACCAAAAGAATCAGTAAAGAATTTAAACATTTTTGGTTGTGACACATACTACCTGTCTTCAACAGATTGGTAAAGATTTCAAGTAGCTCTCACTGAACTCTCAAGCTTGCCACATTTTTTTTTTTGTAGTACTGGGATTGAACCCAGGGCAGTTTACCACTGAGATACATCCCCAGCACTATCCTTTCAAAAATTCTGAGACAGGTCTCACAAAGTTGGTGAAGTTGGCCTCAAACTGCAATCCTCATGGCCTCAGCCTCCAAGATGCTGGGATTACAGGCATGTACCACTACACCCAGCTCTACCTTCAGTTTCTTTTTTTTTTGGTACTGGGGATTGAACTCAGGGGTACTCAACCACTGAGCCACATCCCCAGCCCTATTTTGTGTTTTATGTAGAGACAGGGTCTCACTGAGTCGCTTAGCGCCTCGCCGTTGCTGAGGCTGGCTTTGAACTCGCGATTCTCCTGTCTCAGCCTCCCTAAGTGCTG
>CM053399.1:53039048-53067329 GCA_028644305.1 Xerus rutilus | reverse complement strand
ATATATATATATATAAAAAAGTGAGTTGACAGCTTTTTCTCAGCAGGACTTCTCTGGTAAAGACAGAACACCCACCAGGATTTTTACATCATCTCTGGATAGATATACCTGAAATGCTTCTTCATACATGCTGAGTGCCCTGGAAATGGAGGCTGTTGGTGGAAGCAAATACCAAAGATGGACAGCAAGAGAGCGTTTCCAATCCAGCTGGGAGCACACATTGATTTGCTTCTGCTCTGAAAGCTGCCACACCTGCAAGAAACAAAATCATCATCACAGCTGTATTTTACCTTGTTATTGCCTATGCCTGCAAGTTATTCATTAATTCAAGTAATATTTTATTTTATTTTTTTTTAAATATTTTTTTAGTTATAGATGGACACGTCTTTGTTTTATTGCTTTGTATGTGGTGCCGAGGATCGAACCCAGGGCCTCACACATGCGAGGCAAGCGCTCTACCACTGAGCTACAATCCCAGCCCCTCAAGTAATATTTTAAATTATCTATATGCCAGTGTTAACGACCCTGATATAAAATACAAAGTCTGTCAGTGGCATGTGAGAGGGTGGATTTGGACAAACCACCAGTGCTCCGAAATGAGTTACCCATGGATATTAGCTTACAAAATTTTAAGATGAGAATAAATTCTGACCAGCTATTACATTTCTGAAAATTGATTTTAAGAAGGTAATCAAGTTAGGTGCAGTGGTGCATGCCTATAATCCCAGCACTTTGGGAGGCTGAGACAGGAGAATCGCAAGTTCAAAGCCAGCCTCAGCAATGGCAAGGTGCTAAGCAACTCATTGAGAGACTGCCTCTAAAAACAACACAAAATAGGGCCGGGGATGTGGCTCAGTGGTCAAGTGCCCCTGAGTTCAATCCCCAGGAAAAAGAAGGTAATCAAAGAGGTAGGCAGCAATAGAGAACTGGCTTAAAATAATTATATTTCATCATCCATAAAATGAAATAGAAAAGGCTATTATAAAGATTGGTGCTGCAGGACACAGAAAAATGTCCACATAAAGTTAATTTAAAGAAAATAGGGGCTGGGGCTATAGCTCAGTGGTAGAGCGCTTGCCTAGCATGTGTGAGGCATGGGGTTCAATCCTCAGCACCACATATAAATAATAAATGAATAAAATAAAGATGCATCAACAACTAAAAAAATTTAAAAAAAAAAAGAAAATAAGTTGCAGAATTGCTATGCATAACTGATTTTACTTGTATATATACACATGTAATATTTACACTGTTTATCACTATGATATGCTATGTGGTGAATTTTAACATTTTGATTTCTAAATAGCTAGATTTTCTTTTTACAACAGGCATATCTGTCTTTATAATCTGGAAACATTTCCGCTGGAAATTAAATACAAATTACCCAGTTATGTCTAACAATGTATAATTTACAACAACACAGTTTACAAGAAAACTGATGTGAGATTATGGTAAAAGGGGACAATACCGGTTTTCCAGCCAACAGGGCAAAGATGCGAAGTCTCTCATCCTGGATGAAGCAGTCAGCCTGGAGCTGATGCCAATCCACCAGCTGCATAGTGAGCAGCTCCCGAACCGACTGGCTACCCACCAACTGAGATAAAAGAAGGGCAAGACGGTGATCACCTGTAAGAGAAACAGAAGTTCTCTGGTGATTACTAAGGATTTATGGACTTGGTGAAACACTTGGGGGCATCATCCTTTTTATTTTTTCCACCTCTCAGGAGGGAGGACTTAACACCTCTCACTACTTCCTGCAATAGTACCAAAATACTAACTCAAAATTTACTACTGAGCTGGGGATGGAGCTCGGTGGTAGAACATTTGCCTAGCTCTGGACCTGGGTATGATCCTCAGCATCACAAAGCAAAGCAAAGCACACCAAAAAAACCATTTTCTACTTGAGTAGAAAACCAAGTAGAAATACTTGAGCATAACCTAAATTACATATAGATAGCATAGCATAGAGAGCTCAATGGCAGATCTACTACTTCTATGACCCTAAGCATATGGATGAAAACATTATACAATTTAAAGGTTTGTGGTGAAAAATGGGATGAAAGAATTGAAAGCATGCCCAACTAGAAGGTACCATATAATGACATGTAGAAATGAGAGATGCAAACCTAAAAAAAAGAAATACGTGTGCCTAGTATAAAGTGAATGGGAAAGTTTTTCATTCCTACAGGTCCAATAATCTCTCTTAGAACTTTTAAAAGAATAAAAAAACTGGGACGATAAAAAATTCTAAACCAGGCACGGTGGTGCATGTCTGTAATCCCAGCACTTTAAAAGGCTGAGACAGAAGAATCACGAGTTCAAAGTCAGCCTCAGCAATGGCAAGACGCTAAGCAACTCAGTGAGACCCTGTCTCTACATAAAACACAAAATAGGGCTGGGGATGGGCTCACTGGTTGAGCATTCTCAGTTCAATCCCTATACAAAAAAAAAAAAAAAATTCTGTTTAACTGGAATGTAAAAGAATACGAATACCAGGTTATTCAAATTTCTAAATAAAAATGTGATTTGTGACAAAAATTCTTGGTTTTAGCTCATATTACAAACTTCCTAAAAGTCAAGAAGTCTTTTTCCTTTTCTTTTTGCCTGGATCAATGCTTACATGATTATATAAGGTACTGTCCTACCAGAAGCTAAAGCTCTCATCTTAAAGGGTTTCCTTCACAAATTAGAGTAGCTTGCTTGAAAGAAATCAGGAATACGCATGGAAATGTGTTGCTAGGCCAAGTTATCTCCCTATATGCATATAGGTAATAAGACCATGAATGGACTGATTCATGCACTAAGTACTGCCACCCACTTGACCATGAACTGCTAGTATTCTGGGTAATAAAAAAGAAAAAAAGGGGTGGGGGGGGAGGTAGAGTACCCTGGGATTCAATCTCCAATATAAAACAAAACAAAAAACCCATCATAGCTTGATGCATTTATTAAGATGTCTTTGCTTGGATCACACAGCTAACCAATCAGCTTCCTTGACATTCCACAGAGACTTTACCACTGAAAATATACTGAGCCAATGGCAGAATTCTAGGATACTTGCTCAAATAAATTTTTGTGTATAGTATGAGGTAAGGACTTAATTTATCTTGCATGTGAATATCCAAGTATTCCAGCATTATTTATTATAAAGTATATCTTTTTCACATTTAAACTGTCCTGGTACCAAAAAAAAAGAAAAAAGAAAGAAAGAAAAGTTACTGCAGTTAAAACTACAGTTGCATAACATGCCTGTAATCCCAGTAACTTGGGAGGCTGAGGCAAGACGATCACAAGTTCGAGGTCAGCATAAGTGACCTTGTTCTCAAAACAATAACCACAACCATCAAACAAAAACAACAACAAAACAAGGATGCAAGTGTGGTTCGGTGGTAATATACCCCTGAGTTCAATGCCTAGTACCTACCCCTAAAAAGGGAAAAGATAATTGACTAGAAATGTACTGACTATTAAACTCAGGGGCACTTGACCACTGAGCCATATCCCAAGCGCTATTTTGTGTTTTATTTAGAGACAGGGTCTCACTGAGTTGCTTAGCGCCTCGCCATTGCTGAGGCTGGCTTTGAACTTGCGATTCTCCTGTCTCAGCTACCCAAAGTGCTGGGATGACAGGCGTGTGTCACAGTGCCCAGCTAGATTTTTTATTTGGATTCTCATTTTTGTTCCATTGATTTATACATGCACCCTAATTATTTTGGTTATTGTAGCCATGAAGTAAACAAATATTTTGAAATAAGCAAATACTGAATACTATGAGTCAACTTTTCCAAAATGTTCTTTGTATTTCCAAATAAGAATTAGTTTTCAGGCAGGCACAGTGGCTCATGCCTATAAACCCAGGGACTTGGGAGGCTGAGGCAAGAGAATCACAAGTTCAAGGCCAGCCTCAGCAACTTAGCAAGATACTAAGCAACTTAGTGAGACTGTCTCAAAACAAAAAATGAAAAAAGGGACTGGAGATGTGGTTCAGTGGCTAAGTGCTGCCAGGTTCAATCCCCAATACCAAAAATAAAAAAAATAAAAAAAATATTTAAAAAAAAGAAATAAAAAAAGAGTTTCAATTTCTGCCAAAACATCTGTTGGAGATTTTAATAAGGATTGCATTGAATGTAATAGATTAATTTGGGGCAAAAAGACATCTTAAAGATACTGAGGTTTTCAGATGAATCTGTTACTCAACTAGGGTGATGTACCTTTTGGGAAACATGGCAATACCTAGAAACATTTTTTACTGTTATAATTTCAAAAGGTTAAAGAACAGGGATGCTGCCAAATATACTAAAAATTTCCAGGACAACCCCCACCACAAAGATGACAAACAATGCTATGCTGGTTCAGACGTATTTGATGAACCTAGAATGTCTCTCTTCATTTGTTTAGATCTTTATTTTCCCAGCAAAGGTTTGTGGTTTTCAGTACACACATACTGCATTAACGTGGTTCCATTTTCAAGTGCTTTACCACTGAGCTACAACCCCAGCACTAGAATTTTTTTTTTTTTTTTTAATTTCATGTTTGGATAGATTGTTACTGATAAATAGAAACACAACTTTTTGAGCTGGGTGCGGGGTGCAAGCCTGTAATCCTAGCACTTTGGGAGGCTGAGACAGGAGAATTCCGAGTTCAAAGCCAGCCTCAGCAACAGCGAGGCCCTAAGCAACTCAGTGAGACCCTGTCTCTGCATAAAACACAAAATAGGGCTGGGGATGTGGCTCAGTGGTCGAGTGCCCCTGAGTTCAGTCCTCGGTACCAAAAAACAAAAAAACAAAAAACTTTTTGTATATTGATCTTGAATCATAAGACCTTGCTGAATTAGGTTTGGTTCTAGTACCGTTTTGTGGATTCCTTAGGACATTCAGAATCATGCCATCTGCAAATAAAGACAGTTTTACACTCTCCCACCCCAGTGCTGGGGATTCAACCAGGATATAGCTCACCACTGAGCTACACCTCCAACAATCCTTTTTTATTCTGAGGCAGAGTCTCACTAAGTTGCTTAAGATCTTGCTATCTTGCTGCTTTCCAAGTCCCTGGGATTACAGGTGTGTGCCACCACATTCTACTCTACCTCTTCCTTTCTGTGTTCTTTTTCTTTCCTGAACACAAAAATGGCATTCCCAATCTTAGGGATAAATCACTTAAGTCTTCCATCATGAAGTATATTAGCTATAGATTTTCCATAGTTATGCTTGAATATCAGGGTAGTAATGGTATCCTAGGATGAATTGAAAAGTACTCTCATTTTCATTTTCTGGGATAGTCTGTAGAGAATTGGTATTGTTTCTTCTTTAAGAATGTAGCATTGGGGCTGGGATTATGGCGCAGTGGTAGCGTGCTCGCCTAGCGCGCATAAGGCACTGGGTTCGATCCTCAGCACTGCATAAAAATAAAATAAAGATATTGTCACCTACAACTAAAAAATAAAAATAAAAATATTTTAAAAGAATGTAGCATTGACCAGTGAAGATGTCTGGGCCTGGGCTTTTCAAAGAACTAGATCATTTGGAAGAACTAACTTATGTTTTGTTTTTAAAATATTTTATTAGTTGTTGATGGACCTTTATTTTATTTATTTATATGCAGTGCTGAGAATCAAATATAATGTCTCACACATGCTAGGCAAGTGCTCTATCACTGAGCCACAACCCCAGCCTTAACTTATAGTTTTATTACTCTATTTCTTAATTTTTTTTCATTGATTTCTGCTTTAATCTTATTTCCTCCCTTCTAACTAGCTTGCTCATCTTTGTCTAGTTTCTTTAGTTGGAAGCTTAAGTTATTGATTTTAAGGTCTTTCTGCTTATTGAACAGATGTCAGGTAAAGTTAGTTGACATTGTTCATCATGTTTTCTATTTCTTCCTTCTTATCTTTTTCTGTGGTGCTAGGGATCGAACCCAGGGACCTGGATCTGCTGGGCAAGTGCTGTAACACTGAGCTACACTCTCAGCTATATATTCTTGATTTTCTCTTTAGTTTTTCCAGTTTTTAGTTATGAAAGTGGAAGCAGTGAAGAAAAAATTTTTAGAAACCTATAATACCCAAGAACCTGACTTTTGACATTTTAAGACCTTTTCCCACTACATGTAGATGTGCTGGTGATTACAACATTATCTTTGTGTGTGTGTGTGTGAATTGAAGTCAGGGGTGCTCTACCATTGAGCTATATCACTAAGCCCTTTTAGTTTTACTTTGAGACAAGTTATTGCCAATTTTTTTTTGGTACCGGAGATTGAACTCAGGGGTACTCGACCACTGAGACACATCCCCAACCCTATTTTGTGTTTTATGCAGAGACAGGGTCTCACCAAGTTGCTTAGCACCTTGCCATTGCTGA
This sequence comes from Xerus rutilus, assembly GCA_028644305.1. NCBI lineage: Eukaryota > Metazoa > Chordata > Mammalia > Rodentia > Sciuridae > Xerus > Xerus rutilus. The sequence continues at coordinate 53,060,976 of CM053399.1, read as the reverse complement.
GGCTGGCTTTGAACTCGTGATTCTCATCTCAGCCTCCCAAAGTACTGAGATTACAGGCGTGCACCACTGCACCTGGCTGGTACTGCCAAATTGACAAGGCTGGCCCTGAACTTTCAATTCTTCCAGTGGAAGAAAAATAAAACAAAAACAAAAAGCCACCAAGTAAATAGTTCAACCCAGGGTTAAAATTCTAGATGTTCCCTGTAGGTACCTCTGTACCTAAAAGTGTTCCAGAACAGCCTTCACACCCACAAATTAAATAAGCAAGACACAGATGTTAAGGTCACTGCTCCCTCTGTCCTCTGCACCCTCTTCCTGCTGTCACCCTTACCCTCCCTACTCCTCTGTGGAGCATTTTTTCTTTTGGGGGTGGTAGTTGTGGTACTGAGAGTGAAATGTTCTACCACTAAGCCACATCTCTAGCATTTTTTATTTTTTACTTTGAGACAGGATCTCCCTACGTTATCTAGGGCCTTGCTAAGTTGCTGAGGATGGCCTTGAACTTATGATTATGATCCTTTTGCCTCAGCCTCTGAAGTTCTTGGGATTATAGGAGTGCATCAAAATGCCCAGTCCTTTCTACTTTTTATTTTGAAACAGGGTCTTGCTAAGTTGCTCAGGCTGGCCTTGAACTTGTGATTCTCCTACTTTAGCTTCTTGAGTAGTGTTCTGGCTAAAATATTCTTAAGTAAATTTTATGTTTAAGGTTCTAGAGAGACATTTAAGAGAATAAGACATAGTCCCTATTCAGGTGGGATTAGCAATCTTCTGTGAAGCCTATACTTAATATTCACAGATTATGAGACAAGACAAACTCACAATTAAGAGACAGGGAGCCGGGCGCGGTGGCACAAGCCTGGAATCCCAGCACTTAGGGAGGCTGAGACAGGAGAATTGCGAGTTCAAAGCCAGCCTCAGCAATGGCGAGGTACTAAGCAACTCAGTGAGACCCTGTCTCTATATAAAACACAAAATAGGGCTGGGGATGTGGCTCAGTGGTCGAGTGCCCTTGTGTTCAATCTCCAGTACCAAAAAAAAAAACCAAAAAAAACCCAGAGAGACAGAGGAGAGTGAGTAGGAAGTAGTCAGAGGCATAGAGAAGGGCCTATTACCTACCCGACTGCTGTGCCAAAGAGCAGGCTTCACTGATCCTACTGCCTGTGAGGTAGCTGAAGACAGCTTCTACTGGGTTGTCTTTTTGGGTTAGGGAGACCTCCTCTTCAATCTGAGGAGCAGCAGTATGGGATAGCCAGCGAGAGAATGCTCTTCTTCGCTCCAGAATCTGAATGTATTCACTGGGCTCATCCAACTGGCTGTCAAGCTCCTTCAGGTGGCCCCATAGGGCTTCACATAGTGTCCATGTCAGGCTCCAGTGTTTCACAACTTAGCAAGGAAAAAAAAAAGCAATGCTATCACACAAACTCTTACAATAACGTCAGAGAGGGAATCACTCTACAATGATGTAAGAAATACATAAATCAATACCATAAATACCAACTCAAGTTGATTACCCTGAACCTGTCTCCATATCATTCAGCTTTGTCTTAAGTTTCAGAGGTATGTGATACAACTACTTGCTCACTTGATATATCAGAGGTACGTAAGATAAAAAATATAACTCTGGTCTTTAAACATGTTCCCTTAGTCTAATTATAGCTAATTTTATCTCATGTGACAGAGAAAAGATTCTTTAATTTCATCAAATTCTATCTACAAAATGCTTTAAAAAATTTAAAGTCCTTTGAAAATTTGTAAGAGACTATTCTATTCTGTTATAGGCACAGCCTAAAACTTACTGGGTCTAAATGACATTGTCCAAAGTCATTTAAGAGTAACCCACTTTTAATCTACACATCTACAACATATACTAGTTAACTTCAATTCACAGTTGAATACAGAGTTAAGTGACTTGCCCAAAGTTAGAGATAATACGTAGCAGGGCCATTCAGGATTCAAATATAGTTTAACAAGTCCAATTTCATTCTTTTTTTCTTTTGATACTGGAGATTTAACCCAGGGGGCACTTCACCATTGAGCTATAGCCCCAGCCCATTAAAAGAAAAGTTTTTTGGTGGGAGGTACTGAGAATTGAACTCAGGGGCACTCAACAACATAGCCACACCCCCAGCCCTGTTTTGTATTTTATTTAGAGACAGGGTCTCACTGAGTTGCTTAGCGCCTTGCCACTGCTGAGGCTGGCTTTGAACTTGCAACCTTCCCCAGCTGCTGGGATTAAGGCACTACTGCACCTGGCTCCATTTTTAAAAAATTATGACACAGTGTCTCACAGTTGCTAGGCTGCTGGCCTTGAGCCTGCAATCCTCCTGTATCAGCCTCCTAAATTGCTGGGATTACAGGTGTGTACCACCATGACTAGCCAACTTTATTCTCTTAACCAGAATGCTATAGTGCCTCACAAGAAATAAGGATAATAAAAAAGGTAGCCCTGTTTTATCAAGCCACTTACAACTATGTCTTGGGAAGATAACTTACATGTTTGAAAAGAATATGTAAGAAATAATGATCAAACAGACAGGGCCAAACATAATAAACAAGTCCTCAAATGTATGGTATGGTACATTCTAAAATAGTGTAGATTTTTCAATGAAGGCAATTTACTAAACACGTAGTTAAATATAATTTTCTATTTGAAAGAGGGGAAGGAATACTGTTTCATAAATCCAAGTCATTTTACTGGTTAGAGCTCTTTGAAGAAGGATTTATATATTAAAATGTCTAAGAATAACTGTAAATGCTGACGGTTTCTTACTTGGGATTGTGTTTATACCAATTCAACTACAGAAAAGTATGAGCGTAGGCATCCATTTACTAGATTGGTGGTGGAAGGAAATTTGTCCTTCAAGAAACATATACTACTGTACCTTTTTTCCTGGGACATCAAAGGTTAGGAGCACAGTGTATACTTACTTTGTGTTTCCAGTAATTCTCTAGATGCATCCTTAACCCAATCTGCATAGTCATGAATGACAGCAACACCTGGATTGGGGACAATGAGAGGACACAGTTCATCCACATGGACAGTGCTATGTTTTAATTTAAGCTCCAGAGGTATCTGGTATAACTGCAGGTCTTCATCCAGCTTCCTTTGTCTCAAACTGAGTTTTTCCAAATGGACTTTGAACGGGGACTCAGTCAGTCTATAAGAAACAACAAATGATTAATAAGAAAGAAATTGAAGATAACACAGAAGCTAAGATTTTCTTACAACCAAATTTATGTGTCTTCTTATGATTACAAATAGAATACAAAACATTTCACTGTGATTTTTAAAGGACTTTGTTATCTGCAAAGTCATCAAAATTACTTAAAATAAACCCATTCTCAAGTTAAAAAAAAATTGATTTTCTAATGTTGAGCTATACTGAACTTATGTGCTATACTGAGTAAACAAATTATCTGACCCAGGCATTCAAAATCCAAAGGATTTTTATAGGCCAGGTTGGTTATAACAAGCATGGAAATCGTGTAGTGAAGACTTGGAACTGGTTATAGCATGCATTGAAATTCTATAAAATCCAAAGGCAAAAAATTATTGGAGGGTATCTATTTTACAAATACTTAGGTATCTGCAAAAGTCATGAAGCTAAGCTCATAGATTACTAAAAAATAGACTCTAAATTAAAATGAGAATATAGTCAACTTGGCCTGGATGCAATTTTTAAGAATGTTAATAGCCAGGTGTGGTGGCATACACCTGAATCCCAGCAGCTCCTGAGAGGCAGGAGGATTGTAAATTCAAAGTCAGCCTCAGCAATTTAGCAAAGCCCTAAGTAACTTAAAAAAAAAAAAAAAAAAAAAAAAAGAAAGAAATGAAAAAGAATGACATTAACCACTTTCAAATTACCACAAAATCAAGTTTATTCTAGAACTAATCACTGTTTAGTAACTGTGAGGTTCAAGAGATGCAATGTTCATTTTTTTCAAAAATCAACTTTGAAAACTAACATGTAATCATCTTCATTTAATCTGCAGCAAAGATGGCACAGTGTTTTAATTATAAAAAACAAATACAAAAAGTTTACACATTTTGCATAAAGCTCTATTAACAAAACTTTATATATAATCTGTTAGGCACAAATAGCACATATAAAGTACATATAGAATGTAACAATGAATCTCACCATTATGTACAACTAAAGCACCAATAAAATATATGGGGGAAAAAAGATTCTGAGAATGAAGGGCTGTCAGCATAAAAAAGTGCACATGGAACTGTTATGTACCCATATGTAAATGTTAATTGTGGTGGCTGTGTAGAAACATTATATGCTACCATTCATTCAACATATATGAAATACTTATCCATGGACTATGAATAGTATACATTCACCTTATAAGATCTAAGTTATAAGAAATGTGCTTAAGGGCTGGGATTGTAGCTCAGTGGGAGAGCGTTTGCCTCGCATGCGTGAGGCACTGGGTTCAATCCTCAGCACCACATAAAATAAATAAATAAAAATATTGTGTCCATCAACAACTAAAAAAAAATATTAAAAAAAAGAAATGTGCTTAATTGAAATATCACTTATATTTTATGAAATCACAACATCTAAGCAACAAATTAGAAAAAAATGGCTAATGCAATAAAAAATGCTAAAAACTCAAAGAAGTTGGAGTATTAGCATTAGGTCTAATACTTTCCTAATTAAAATATAACTATTTGGTAAATATGTTATGCTTCATAATTTGATAGTACAAATGCAGCTATCTTTTTATTTTAGTCCATAATTATAAAAATATCTTTTATCTAAAATTGTGCTAGGAATATATCTATAAAGTTCACAAAACAGGGTCCCAATCTTGGGTTTTTTTTTTTTTCTGGTACCGAGAATTGAACTCAGGGGTATTCGAACGCTGAGCCACATCCCCAGCCCTATTTTGTGTTTTAGGTAGAGACAGGGTCTCACTGAGTTGCTTAGTGCCTCACCGTTGCTGAGGCTGGCTTTGAACTCGCAATTCTCCTGTCTCAGCCTTCCAAAGTGCTGGGATTACAGACGTGAGCCACCGCGCCCAGCTCCAATCTTGGGTTTCTTAATAATGAATTATTTTTTCTCCTCACCTACACATTGCCTTTCTCAAAAAGCATTAAACATTAATAGGGCTGGGCAACTCAATGGCAAAATGCTTGCCTAGTATGTGCAAAGCCCTGGGTTTAATACAAAACCAATCATACAAAAACAAAACATCAAAAAGTGTAACTCACGATTTGACAACTACTGGATTGGGCAGGAATCCATATTCCATAGAATCAGCAATCTGATGATTTTCCAGTTCATGAAAGCCATTCAGTTGTTCTCCGCTATTAGCAAGAGTCCAGTTGGGGCCCCAGCCAACCCGAAATGAGCGTCCCATGAATAGGGCCATGTCCATCAAGAGTTTACCCTTGCCAAATGTAACAGACTTTTCAAGAGGGACTAGGCCTGGTTGCCTTCGCGTACCCACTGTTTTCAACTGAACCTCAGGGGCCGGGCTGGGCACTGTAAACACAGTGGTCAAGGGGGGAGGGACAGACCAAGGGGATGTGGATGGGATATTCATTAAAGATGATACTCTGGGAGTGCGACATTCTTGCACAGAGGCACTTGGTGAAAGAAAAACTCCACTTGTAAATTTTGATTGTAGTAACCCACCAACTGAAATGAGGGGGAAAAAACTCTTAACAACATAGTCTATTGTTTCTTGAACAACAACAAAATTAGTCAGGCTTAAATCAGTCAATATATTACCAAACTAATTAAATCAGATATGGATTACCAAAGCATGCTAAATCAGTTTTTGGAGAAAGTATACTTTCAACCAAGAATTCATGGCAAGAATTTCAGTGATGTCAATAACAATATGAACAACAAACACTACTACTACCACAACTTTTGAAAAATCACCTAGCACTTACCTGCAGCAGACTCTGTATAAGCCATTTGTGTACATTATTTTATTTCACCCTTTAACAACTTTAAATAATATTCCTTATTATCAACTTCACTTTAAAAGTGAGAAAACTGGGCTCAGATAAGTAACCAAATTCATTAAACTACCAACTGGTAGGACTGAGTGTTAAGCTCAGGTAAGTCTGGCATCAATGCTCATGCCTTTATTGGAATCTGACATGCAACTCTTTCTTAGTTCATATTAAAAAATACGATCAAATTTCAAGTTCTTACCCTCTAATGCTCAATGCTAGATTTAGGGACAAAAGTACTCTGAGATATATTATGACTGCACATGTGCCTGTCTGAAGGACAGTTCTTATTATTGCCCGTTTTTCAATTTTACATTGTTTCTATCTTAAAACATGCAGTTAAGAGTTACTGAAGCATGTGGTGGCTCAGTGGTAGAGCGCTTGCTTGGCATGCATGAGGCACTGAGTTAAATTCTCAGCACCACATAAAAATAAATAAAATAAAGGTCCACTGACAACTAAAAAAAAAAACATTAAAAAAGTCTTTATTAAAAAAGAAAAAAAGAGTTACTGAAGCCTGAGTTTCCATGTAGTATCCATTATGGAAAAGGTTATTAAAAATATTTAAACAAAAATTGAGCATTTAGCCCAGTGGTAGAGGGCAGCATGTAGAAGGCTCCAGGTTTGACTGCCAACACCACCGAAAAAAAAAAGAGAGAAAAAGACAGAGATGCTTATCAGTTAAAGAATTTTTATAGTTTATACTAAGAGCACACATAATTCTCACTTCTAAGTTTCTAAGATTTACAGAAAGAATATTTTCAGTAGAACTTTTAAACCTCTGAATTGTAGCTGTGACAGTATTGAGTATCTGATTTGTAAGAAAAGTAGGTATTTGTAAATTCAGAAAACAGTTAAGATACTAAACAATTTTGACAGAAAGAAAAAAATAATAAGAACACACAAAGTAATTGAAAAATAAACACTGCGTTTTTTTGTTTTTTTGGTACTGGAAATTGAACTCAGGGGCACTCGACCACTGAGCCACATCCCCAGCCCTATTTTGTGATTTATGTAGAGACAGGTTCTCACTGAGTTGCTTAGCAGCTCGCCGTTGCTGAGGCTGGCTTTGAACTCGCGATTCTCCTGTCTCAGCCTAAGTGCTGAGATTATAGCCGTGCCCGGCTCCAAAATGTTTTGAAACTGTATTTGCTTAAGTTCCCCATTGATACCAACACTCTATTTCCAATTACACTAGAAAAGGGAAAGCTTTTTTTTTTCCCTTTGGTTCCAGGGATTGAACTCAGGGGCACTCCACCACTGAGCCACATCCCCAGTGCAATTTTTGTGTTTTATTTAGAGACAGAGTCTCACTGCGTTGTTTAATGCCTCGCTATTGCTGAGGCTGGCTTTGAACTTGCGATCCTCCTGCCTCAACCTCCCAAGCTGCTGGGATTATAGACATGCGCCACCACGCCCAGCAGTTGAAAAGAGAAAGCTTTAAAATCAAATACGTGATCACTTCCCTAGGCAATTGGGAAGGTTTAGGGAAAAGAAATCTGATGAGTTTTGTGCATCATGGAAAGCAATATCTATCCCTAGAAAGTAGTATGATAGCGTTAGTACTACGCTAAAACAAGGCAACATGGAACAACTTGCTGAATCCTCTCAGCAACATGTGATAAAAATTAGGAAATCAGAGCATATTATCTAATCCACATTCATAAGCATACAAAAATATGATCCCTAACAAAATATAAAAGCTTTTATTCATACAACTTCTGCATCTGCATCACCAGAAGCAATTGTGGTTCTTAAAACCTGGCTACTCCCAACAGGTAATTTAAGAAAGTACAATTTCTTTTAGCACTCTTATGTCATAGATATGACTATTAAGGGATATGTGCTAGAGATGTTCTCAGCTTAGAAGACATGTGAAAAGTAGGACTTGATGACTCTATATCTTTCTTGTAGAACAATACATTTTATACAGTACCTAGTGAACGGGATTTTGATGAGTGGGACGCTGAAATGGGGAGTCTAGGAGAACAGATTTCTTGAGAAGTATCTCCTTTGGAAGAAAGATGACTGAAGCGTTGATCCATTGTATCTACATCTTCTTCGTCAGCAAGCAATGATGCTTTCATGATCTAAAAAGGCAACATCCATAGAATGAGTGTGTTTCCCAGAAATAAAAGGCCATAAAAGAAAAATGCAGTTTATACCAACCAAAACAACTGCTGCCTTTTTTTTTTTTTTTTGGTACCGGGGGATTAAATCCAGGGTCACTTACCCACTGAATCATATCCTCAGCCTCGCTAAGTTGCTCAGAGCCTAAGCTGCTGAGTCTGGCTTTGAACTTGTGATCTTTCTGCCTTAACCTCCTGAGCCATTGGGAGTACAGGATGCTCCAGAGCCCAGCCAGTTGATCAGTTTTGCTGAATAATTTTAAAGTCAAACATAAACTAAAAGCTATACTCATACAAAAGGGCACGAACCATGCAATGGAGAGAGAGTGCTCAAACAAAGCTGTACTTACCAGGTTTTTAAAATTTTTATGTGGAGGACTTTAGATACTCTCAAAACCAACCCATGAAATAGACAAAGTAACATTTCATAGGGAAAAAAAAAATCATTGCTCACAGTTGTTAAATGACATGATTAAAATCATAGGGTAATAAATAAAGTATAAAACTTGGATTAGAATCCAGCTAATGTAAAATCAGAAGCCCTAACTTCTGATTCTCAATATAGGAATTCCACCTTGAATGGGAAAATAAGGCCCAAACATTGGCCATATTTCTTTTTTTCACTTCAGTGAACACTCAATGGTTTTATGTAAATAATCCAGGAAAAGGTCTGATATTATGCAAGAAAAATAAAATATTACTTTTGCTTCCTGTCATAATAAAGGTGGATTAGAACTTCACCTGTAAGACATGTGGATTAATTCCGAGTGAAGATGCAATGTGTGTTGAGGCAGACACAGGTTCCTGATCCTCAGGCATGCTTTCTTCTAACATGGAATCCAAAACTTGCTCCTGGGTGATATCTACCATGTCACTGTCCAGTTCTACAACCCTCCCTAACTGTTCCACCTCTGGGCTCTGGCTCTGTAGACAGCAGAAAAATCAGGAAGCAGCATTAAATTATACCAGATAAACACCAAGTTTCTAAGATCAGATTTAGTTCATTCAGAACATAATCTAGCAATATTAGATTCTGCCCATTCTTCCATGAGGTGAGGTAGCAGATCTGCCAGAAGACTTAACATTAATTATCCCTCCCCCCACAAGTACTTGGGTTCCAGATTTGTAGACCTAAGCCAGCATCATACTGAAACAAACAGTGGTTTTCAAAGATCATGCCTTATCTGATTTAGCGATCAACTATAATTTTTTGATTTACACACCACCCTCACTTTGCCTTGCATTCAGAAACAGAAAGATACAACGAACAAAACAGAACAAAAGATACAAATATCAATCACTCTGGTAACTGTTTTTTCTTCTTTTTTTGGGGGGATACTGGGGGGATTAAACCCAGGAATGGTCACATCATCAGTCCTTTTTTATTTTTTATTTTTAGGGTCTATACCAAGTTGCTCAGGCTGACCTCAACCTTGGGATTCTCTCGCCTCTGTTTACCAAAAGTAGCTGATATTACAGAATGTGCCACAGTGCCCAGTTACAGTATTTTCTTTTTTTGGTACTGGGAATTAAATCCAGGGATACTTTACCACTGAGCTAAATTGCCAGCTCTTTTAGTTTTTTAATTTTGAGACAGGGTCTCACTAAGTTGCTTAGACTGCCTTGAACTTGTGATCTTTCTACTGGGATTACAGACATGTGCCACTGTGCCCAGTAGTAATTACATTTTCTTAAAGAAAATATTCAGAAATAAATTTCTAGTTTTGGAAATTTTGGGTTTGGAACTTTATCTTTTGGGTTAGTGCATACCAAAATTAGGTAGGCTTTATCTGTAGTAAGATGCAAGATATAAAGGCTAATTTCCTAAAAGGATAAATAAAGCAATAATACCAGTAACAATTCTAATCTGGGAATAATCCTTTTATATTTAAAAGAGTCAAGATATATTTATATTTATTGAGTAGTTTTAAAGATATAATCATGAGAGTTTATGGTTGAAAAATGCTCATAAAGCTGAAGCATTATAAAATAATTGGTTCAGGGGGCTGGGATTGTGGCGCAGTGGTAGCGTGCTCGCCTAGCACACGTGAGGCACTGGGTTCGATCCTCAGCACCACATAAAAATAAAATAAAGATATTCTGTCCACCCACAACTAAAATAAATAAATAAAAAAATAATAATAATTGGTTCAGTACAAATTCACTTCATGTTGTAAACTCACATAAGACTCAATAAATATTAATAAGTTACTGAGCTAATTTATGAAATATTTTCAAGCCAAAAAGTTCTATCAATTATTTTTCTTAGTCATGCACAGTGGCACAAGCCTGTAATCCCAGTACTTAGGGAGGCTGAGACAGGAGAATTGCGAGTTCAAAGCCAGCCTCAGCAATGGGAAGGCGCTAAGCAACTCAGTGAGACCCTGTCTCTACATAAAACACAAAATAGGGCTGGGATTGTGGCTCAGTTGTCGAGTGCCCCTGAGTTCAATCTCCAGTACCAAAAAGAAAAAATTTTTTTTATTTTTCTTTTTGGTATTGGGGATTGAACCCAGGGGTTACCACCCAGCTACACCTCCAGTCTTTTTTTTTTTTAAATTTTGAGAGAGGGTGTTGCTAAATTGCTGAGGCTGGCCTCAAAATTGTGATCCTGCTGCTTCAGTCTCCTGGGTCAATGGGATTACAGGCATGTACCACTGTGTCCTATTATTTTTCTTATGATATAATTTGCAGATTATCATCCATAATTTCTGGCTGATTTTTCATGTGTCTTATTTCACACGAAAGCTCAAATGAATGCTATTCTAAGACATTAAAAAAAAAGTTTTCATGATCTCTTTGGACCAATAAATAAAAAAATCAAAAAAATGTATCCATTTGTTAACTTTTTCTATTTCATCTTCAAATGGATATCAGCTAGTACTACCCTCTATTTTTTTAAACAAATATCCTTACTAAAAAAATGATTGTTACCATATACAACTACAGAGAAACTGAGGTATTAGACACATGGTGAACTGACATTTAAGATGTGAATATCCAAGAGTGCTCTAATGAAACTGATATTGATTGAAAGGAACAGATAAAGCCCAGGGTTGTAGCTCAGTGATGAGAGTGGTTTCCTGGCATAAGCAAGGCCCTGGGTTTCATTTCCAGAACTACAAAAATGTAGCAAAGATGATACTATTTTTTAAAACTGATTGGGGAAGCTACTGGCAGGTCTGAATACTTTTATGATTTTAAATCCTTGGGATGAGCCAGGTGTGGGAGTGCAACCCTGTAATCCCAGCTACTCTGTAGGTTGTGGCAAGAGAATTCCAAGTCCAAGGCAAGCCCAGACATCTTAGTAAGATGCTGTCTTAAAATAAAATAGAAAAAGAGTTGAGGAAGTATTTCAGTGGGAAAGCACTTGCCCAGTATGTGCCAAATACTTTTTTGTTTATGCTCTGAGGATGGAACCCAGGACCTTTTACATGCCAACCATGCGCTCTACCACAGATATAAAATCCCAGCCACTATTCACTTTTAAGAAAAGTCCTAGCACTCCTCATCCTCTATCAACCTGCCAGTTATGATACCCTACCCTATTTGGCTCCCATAACACTAAGCATATACTTCTTTTATATCATGTATCAGACATAATTTCTTGTATATATATATGTATAGCCCGAAAGATTACCAAGGCTTGAGAACACGGGTTATGTTTTACTGTTTTCTGTATCTATCACCAACAACATCATGCAGTTGAGTTCAACATTCACTGAATACTTGCTTATTTCCACTGCCTAATGCAGTACCTGGAACACAGTAGAGAAAGTAACTATAAAAGAAACAATGAGGATGGGTGGAAAGAAAGAAGGGAGAGGGGGCTGTAGCTCAGTGGTAGAGTGCTTGTCTAGCATGTGTGAGGCACTGGGTTCGATTTTCAGCACCACATATAAATAATAAATGAATAAAATAAAGATCCATCAACAACAAAAAAAAATTAAAAAAAAAAAAAAGAAAGAAAGAAGGGAGAGGATGGTTCCATCTTACACTACTCAATAATGGCGTAACACTATTGGCAAAGATGCATTTAGGCAAAATGAGAGAATTTCATCCAATAATTAGATGACAGAAAGGACTCAACATATCTGTATCAAGAATGCTAATGATCAAGGTTTTATTTGTTTCATCTTTACACATAGACTTTAAAGTTCAAGATATCATCTAATAAGTAAAGGGGGAAGGAAGTTACTATAAAATTAGGAGGATCTGGTAAGCTTCTGGAACCCCAAATACATGTAAATTTTGTTAAAGTATATCTAAGTAATTGGAATAAACTTTCTAAAAAAGATTTTTAGAGAAATTTTAGTAGACCAGGTACTTCTTCAAAGCTGGTCCTGGGAACAAAGTTGGACCAATTAACAAGCAACAATAACAAAAAGATGGCTCAGAAGAAATTGAGGAATAGAAAAAAGGCCCCCAGGAAGTATGTTTGAAAGAAAGGCACATGTTAGGAGAAGCTAAGATATCACTTAAGGGCTGGGGTTGTGGCTCACTGGTAGAGCGCTTGCCTAGCATGCATGAGGCACTAGGTTTGATTCTTAGCACCACATATAAATAAATGAAAAAAATAAACTTAAAAAAATATATATACAAAAGTAAAAAAAAAAAAAAAGATATCACTTAAACTCTCTTTCCTACAATGTCAGCTCTTGAAGACAGAATCATACTTACTTCTAAATTCCAGCACAATACATTATAAATACTAATTACATTGATAAATGTAAAATGACTAAATATATGGCAAGTGAAGTTTTACAACTGATTCCTTCAATGATTTGAGAAACTTTTATTCTCCCATTCAAAAGATCCTTCCTCAAACAAAACTGCCAATATCTTAACAATACAACATCTCTTAATTTAGAAGGGTAATAAGTGAGATACGTCAAAGAGTAAACGACCAGTCCAAGGTCAAACAGATGTATATACGATTTATACTGCCATCCTGTTCAATTAATCTGATCCTATGTATCTACTTCTGCCTGCCTGCCTCCAACACAACTTGTTTTCTAAATATAAGGAGTATTTTATATTCATTTTGTTTGAAAATCAGTAAGCAATGCTGTATTTTCTAAAAGAGAAATTGCATATTAGAGTTTCAAAGGCCCAAGAATGTAAGTGTATGTATTTTCTTATATACTAAGAAACACCACTACAGGAGACATAAAATCTTAATATATTAACTTTACATGTAATTTTTAAAATTAATTAATTTTTGAAAAAGTTCAGGCTAATTCATTAAGAAAATCTGTCCTTGTGGCTATAAGAAAAAAATATGCAATATATGTATTACATAAAATATCTTTATGTAGTGATTCAGTGGATCAACTTAGTTGCCCTTTTACTTCAAATCACAGTATAAACACAATTAAACAGATTTGCCCTCCAAGCTATAAACACTTTTTTTTTTTTTTTTTTAAGAAGCAACTTCCCCCAACTTCCCTCCTGGGCTGAGGCTCGAACCCGGGTCTCCCACATTCAAGGCAAGTGCTCTACCACTGGGCTACGGGCCCGGGCCCTATAAACACTTTTTTTAAAAAATATTTTTTTAGTTGTAGATGAACACAATATCTTTATTTATTTATTTTTACGTGGTGTTGAGGATTGAACCAGTGCTTCAGGCATGCAAGGCAAGCGCTCTACCACTGAGCCACAATCCCAGCCCTATAATCACTTTTTTCTTTAAAAAAATTTTTAAAATATATTTTTAGTTGTAGATGAACATAATATCTTTATTAATTTTCATGTGGTGCTGAGGATTGAACCCAGTACCTCACACATGTGAGGTAAGCACTCAACCCCTGAGGCACAACCCCAGCCCTCTTTAAAAATTTTTAGTGACATATTTGACTAAAATTTTTCTTTTTATTATCTTTTCTTTTTGGTACTGGGGATTAAACCCAGAGGCATTTAATCATTGAGCCACATTCCCAGCTCTTTTTTGTATATTATTTAGAGACAAGGTCTCACTGAATTGCTTAGAGTCTCGCTATGTTGCTGAGGGTAGTTTTGAACTCTCTATCCTCCTGCCTCAGCCTCCCAAGCCACTGGAATTGCAGGCGTGTGACACTGTGCCCAGCCTAAATTAGGTTGATGAGTAAGCCATAGCTCAGGTATTTTCTGCAAGCCAAGCAAACTATAGGGTCTCATTTCCTATCTGCCTCACCCATGTCACAACGCAATATAAAGGTGAAGTTCTCTAGAGGCCCATATTACTGCTCTAGCAGATTAAATACAAGAACTTATAATACAAGTAAATAAAACCTCAAGTTTGGATACTTCTATCCAATTCTCTCATTTCTGCTCTCTGTATCCCAAAGGTCAAAGACTACCGCTGCCTCAATCAAGTCATTTAGGAAAAAAACAAAACAAAACCAACAACAAACCTCCAAAACAATAAAAAACCCTATTCACTCCATTTGCCCATTTTGAATTCTATCACCTCTCTTTTAGCTAACACTCCATTTTTCTAAAAATTTTTGACACTCAATTTTGCAAAGAAGTTTTCCCTAATACAATGTTGTCATTATAATTCATCATTATTTTCTAGAATTTGCATTCTGGAAATTAAGGGGCCTGATAACTACTGATTGCAACATTACATAAATTTGTTCTGTCTATACAGTTGAAAGTTTTGTTTTTCAGCTGCTTTCTTTAGAATTCTACACATTAATTTTTTTTGTGGTATTGGTGCTCAAACCTAGGGCCTTGTGCAGCTAAGCGCTCTACCAATGAGCTATATCCCCAGCCCTATGTTATTATTATTTTTTCTTGGTACTGGGGAATGAACTCAGGGGTACACGACCATTGAGCCACATCCCCGGCCCTATTTTGTGTTTTATGTTGAGATAGGGTCTCACTGAGTTGCTTAGCACCTTGCTGTTGCTGAGGCTGGCTTTGAACTCACAATTCTCCTGTCTCAGCCTCCCAAAGTGCTGAGATTACAGGTGTGCTCCACTGTGCCCGGCTCACATTATTTTCATTAGCAGGAAAAAAAAAAAAGGCTATGTGACTGTTTCCCTAAGAAATATATATAATGTAAGATTAAAAAGCTCTTTGGAAAGATTGATTTTACAAAGCATATAATTTAGACAAAATGAACATGGATAACTGAAAAACCAAGTTCATTAATAGCATTTCTTAGGTAGATTTCTTAGGGCATTCTAAATACTACAAAGATTATAAACATGAAAGTTAACAGTTCCAGTTTCTCGTTTTCATCCCCCTCCCACTGTGCACAAACATGAACATACATATACGATATTCTCCAGAAAGTGCCTCCCAATAAATTATTTAATAAATCATAAAAACCACACTTTTCAGCAGCCATAAGAATTGTAGCATGAAAATTTCAAAAGGTCCAGCTTTTAGCAGCTGAGGTAGAAAATGCTTTACAAAGAAGTCCCATATCAAGAACTCTTGAGGGAGGCTGGCAGTAAGAAAAAAAAAATTCAACTTCCTTGAATATAAACAATATCCAAATTAAGGTAAAACTCTTTATGAGTTAGCATTTAAAGAAACTACCTGGTATTTAAATTACAAACCTTTCCCTATAGAAGGACAAAAGGTTTATAATGGCTTAACAATACTAAAAAGAGTATGATACAAATAATTGTGATAAACATCATAGCTCCTTTCTCTCCAAGCTAAATAATTCATTTGCATTCTAAAATTATCTATGTTCATAAAGATTTTTAAAATACAAATATCAAGAGGTTACCTGAAGTATAAAGCAAACAACTTGTGAAAATGGAGTTTAAAACCCTTGCAGAAAGCTTAATTTAACTTTGAAAAAAAAAAAAAACCATGGAGGTATAGAACAAGATTAAACTGCACATCAAGTAGTCAATAAAAGTAGGATTTACTTTGCATCAACCCACATGAGCAAATGCTATCTTAAGTTGATCACTGAACAGAAAATCACAAGTCCAAATGAGAGAGGGAGGTGTTTGAGAATAACAATCTGTTGAGGAATGATCCAAACAGCAAGAGAATTCTTTAAATCTCTCAAGTAAAAAAAGATGCCTGCACCACCTCTTGCCCTCCCTTGTACTTGTCTCAACATGATTGCCAACGTTTGCATTCTTCAAAGTTCCAGGGGTCATAAAACAGCTTTGTAATAGCTGAATGACTTGCTTTCAACTTCTTTATCACGGATTCCATTCAAATTCACTGTCCTTTCTCTACCTGAGGTGGAGGTGCAGGTTTGCCATTAAGAGCCATCTGAAAAGGGGTAGTCTGGCCTGCAGGAGGCAAAGAGGCAGTCTTCAACTTCTTTGTACTAGTTTTGGATGGATGTTCCTCTTCCTCTTCATCAGAATCCTGAAGGCCATATTTAGAAAAATGGGAAACCTAAGGATGGGGGGGGGGGGGACGACAAACAAATAAGTAAATAAAGAAATTTTTTTATTTTTTAATTTTATTTTATTTATTTTTTGGTACCGGGGATTGAACTCAGGGGCACTCAACCACTGAGCCACATCCCCAGCCCTATTTTTTGTGTTTTATGTAGAGACAGGGTCTCACTGAGTTGCTTAGCGCCTCGCCGTTGCTGAGGATGGCTTTGAACTCGCGATTCTCCTGTCTCAGCCTCCCTAAGTGCTGGGATTACAAGCGTGAGCCACCGCGCCCGGCAGTAAATAAAGAAAATTTAATAGTGTTCTATTCAAAGGTTTCCAAAGTACCTGCCCTGGCAATCTTCTGGCACTATCTTTTAAAAAAAGAAAAGAAAAAAGAGATATGTTTACTTTAAAAAAGTGAGATATTAACTATCATATTTAGTATTTTTCTAAGATTTAGATAATGTTTGGTGCATGAACTAGTTGCTCATATAATAAATACAGATTACACACACACACACCATTTCATCATTTTTTAGGGTACTAGGGATTGAATACAAAGGCACTCTAGCACCGAGCTACATTCCACTTTTTTCATTTTTAAATTTTGAGACAGGGCCTAACCCAGTTGCCCTGGCTAATAATAAACTTGTGATCCTCCTAGCATCAGCCTCCCAAGTAGTTGGGATTACAGGTGTGTTGACACCACGCCTGTCTAAAATGCAATCATTAATACAGGAAAGAAATCTATTAGTCATTACATATGCCACCTAGTCGTTCTCTTCCTACCTAAGGGCATTCAATTTGTTAAATTATCAAACCAGCCTAGAAAAAGAAGAAATCATTGGGTAAATCAAATTAAGGATAGGAAGGAAGTAAATCTCCTCATCTCCCAAAATCTCTTAAAGTAAAATTCTGCCTGATGTACTACTGAAATCATTAAAAATCATTAATGTTAGCTGGGCACGGTGGAGCACATCTGAAATCCCAGCACTTTGGGAGGCTGAGACAGAAGAATTGTGAGTTAATTCTCTTAACGAGAACCTAAGACAGAAATTCCTTCAACACAAACATTTTGTGATCCCAACTATAGTTTATACAATAAGATTTAGAAATGGGTTAAGTGACTATACCTTAAATACCCAAGAACCAGTTTCAGGCCGGTACTCTTTGAACTGAGCTCCTTGCTTCCTTGAAACTGCTTCCAGTCTCCCCTCATAGTTGATATCAGCAAGTCGATCTGGGCTCTTTATTAAACAACGGGATGTTTTATCTGTTGGCCAAACCCCATCCAAAGTGACTTCAGCCTTCCTGTAAAGTGTAAATGCTTCATATATAAAACCAGAAAGCCAACTAAAACCTATATAAATAGCAAATAAAGGTAGGTATGCTACTTTGAAAAAAAAAATTATTCTCCAGTTGTTTTATAAAATTGAGTTTTGCCTCCTACAGTAGTTGAGCTTAAGAACAAGGAGTTACTACCAACATCAACTAACTCAATATCTGGTTTCTAGAGTTTCAGACTGCATTTATATCAAACTACCATAGTACATCAGTTATTTCCAATCTAATTTTAGTAACATTTAAGTTATGAATACTTGATCCAGTTATTTAGGTCAGAGTCTAAAGTGACACTTAAGTCTCATAAGTGCTACAGTGATTAATAATAGTAAGAACAGTTAGTATGATTTACTAATAAAAAGTGTTTGTAGAATAAAATATCAAGAACATCCAGTATTTACCCTTAAATAATGAGTGTAGAGATAGTTATGTAGATGCTTTTTTACAATTTTGTTTTTTGTTTTTTTTTTGGTGATACTGGGGATCAAACCCAGTGCCTTGCGCACAGGAGGCAAGCACTCTTCCAAGTGAGCTCTATCCCCGGCCCCTACAGTTTTTTTAAATTGTAATAAAAACACCTAACATGTAATTATCATATTAACTACTTCTTTTTTTTTTTTTTTTTTTTTTTTGGTAATGGGGATTGAACTCAGAGGTACTCGACCACTGAGCCACATCCCCAGTCCTATTTTGTGTTTTATGTAGAGACAGTGTCTCACTGAGTTGCTTAGCGCCTCGCTGTTACTGAGGTTGGCTTTGAACTCGTGATTCTCCTGTCTCAGCCTCCCTAATGCTGGCATTACAGGCTTGCGCCACCGCGCCTGGCTCATATTAACTACTTCTAACTGGGCATCATTTATTTTTTTGGTGCCGGGGATTGAACTCAGGGGTACTCGACCACTGAGCCACATCCCCAGCCCTATTTTGTGTTTTATGTAGAGACAGGGTCTCACTGAGTTGCTTAGAGCCTCGCCATTGCTGAGGCTGGCTTTGAACTCACGATTCTCCTGTCTCAGCCTCCAAAGTACTGGGATTACAGGCGTGTGCCACTGTGCCCAGCTCTAATGGTACATTTTAGTAGTTTACTGATATTGTTGTACAACCAATCTCCGGGACTTTCATCTTATAAAACTGAAACTCTATGATCCTGCTATGGTTTGCATGGCAAACTTTGTGATGCCCAAGATTTTATGTGTTGAAATTTAAACCCTATTGTAAGGTTAAGAGGGTGAAAACTTAATCCAATTTTGGTGTTTAGAGTGATCAAGATTAGATAAGGTCTTACAGTGGAATTCCCATGACTGAATCCTGGTGGGTTTATAAGAAAAGAGAAACCAGACAGATATACATACACACCTCTGCTCCCTGTCTCTTGCCTTGAGATGCCCTGTAGTACCTCAGGATTGTGTCAGCAAGAAGGTGATCACTATGTGCTGCTGCCTAATCTGGGATCCTGAACTTTCTGGACCATGAGCCAAAACAAAACCCTTTTGTAACTCATACAGTCTAGGAGTATTATGTTACTGGCAATAGAAAATAAACTAATACATCATTAAACAACTCCCTATTTCTCACCTACCTCTAGCTCCTTGCAACCATCATTCTATTTTATTTCTATGAAGCTGACTTACCCAGATGCCTCAAAGGTAGATTCATACAGTATCTATCATTTTTAGACTGGTGTATTTCATTTAGCATAATATAATGTCCTCAAAGTTCATATATGTTGTGACATGTCAGAATTTCATACTTTTTTAAGGCTGAATAATATTCTATTGTATGTATATACCATTGTGTATATTCCATTCATTTGGTAATGGACACTTGAGTTGTTTTCAATTTTTTGACTATTATACGTGCTACCTCGAATATGAGTATACAATTATTTCTTGAAGATGATCTTGCTTTCAATTCTTTTGTATATACAGTTGTTACATCCATTAACTTAATCAACCACAGATTAAAAAATATGCAAGAGAAAACAATCCAACCATATCTGTACTAAACATTTTAAGACTTTTATTTAAAAATATTTTTTAGTTGTATGCAATATATTTTATTATTTATTTTTATGTGGTGCTGAGGATCGAACCCAGTGACTTACGCATGCGAGGCAAGCGTTCTACCGCTGAGCCACCGCCCCAGCCCCAAGACTTTTTTTTCTTGTCACTGTTCCCTAAATAATATAGTGTATGGTCGGGATTCTGGCTTAGTGGTAGAGTGCTTGCCTGGCATGTGTGAGGCACTGGGTTCAATTCTCTGCACTGCATAAAATAATAATAATATAGTGTAAAAATTATTTACATGTCTTTTACTCTATATGATGTATTATAAGTAAGTTAGACACAATTTAAACTTCTTGAAGAATGTGTGTAGGTTATAAGAAAATGCTATGAAATTTTATATTATGGACTTTACCATTAAAATTGTGGTATCCATGAGGAGTGAAGATCTGGAACCAATAATCCATGGATACCAAGAAAAGTCTAAATGAACATTTTAACAATATTGTCTTCCAGGGGATGGGGATATAGCTCAGTTGGCAGAGTCTTTACCTCACATGCAGAAGGCCCTGGGTTCAATCCCCAGCACCACAAAAAGAAAAAAAAAATGTCTTCCAACTCATGAACATGGGATATCTTTCCAGCTATCTGTGTCCTCTTTAATTTCTTTCAGCAATGGTTTACAGTTTTCAAATTTATTCTTTCTGATGCTACTGTAAATAAAATTTTCTCAATTTTCTTTTCAGATTCTTAAATTTTTAAGTACTAACAATATTTTTGTGAAGCCTTGAAAATATAAATTTACTTCTTCAAAATTACATGCTCGTTTTAAAAATGTTTATTTATTTATTGTAGTTGTAGATGAACACATATATTTATTTATTTTATGTGGTGCTGAGGATTGAACCTAGTGCCTCACACATGCCAGGCAAGTGCTGAACTGAGCTATAACCCCAGCCCAAAATTACATGCCTTTTATTCCTTTTTCTTGCCTAATCTAGAATTTAGAGTAGTTATGTTTGAGAGAAGTGGAGAAAACAGGCATCTTTATTTTGTCTTAAAGACAAAGCTTTCAGTATTTCAGCATTACCATATAAACAGGGTCTTTCATACATAGACTTTATCATATTAAGGTAATTTCCTTCTATCCCTAGTTTGTTTAGTGTTTGGATTATAAAACAGCAAAATAAGCTTTATCAAATGAATGCTTTTCCACATCAACCAAGATAGTCAAGTGGTATTTTCCCTTTTATCCTCTTAAAATGGTGTACAGCATTGATTTTCATATACTGAACCTCTTTGCATTCAAAAATATCACTTGGTCATGGTGTATAATTCTTTTAATGTGCTATAAAATTGTTTGCTACTTTTTGTTGATGATTTTCACATCAATATATTATTCACCGAGTACACTGACCTGCTATTTTTTTCCTTATGGTGCCTGGTTTTAGAATCACAGAATCAATTTGGAAGTTCCCTTCTCTTCAATTTTTTGGAGCAGCAGCTGGAGGACTTGTGTTCTTTTTGTCTTTTTGTTTTGGTGCTGAGGACTCAACCCGGTGGGCCTTGTGCTTGCTAGGTAGGCAAGCTCCATACCACTAAGCTATATCCCCAGACAGTAAATTTGTCTTTAAATATTTAGTAGAATCAATCAGTGAAGCCATCTGGTCCTGGGCTTTTATTTCTTGGGAGGCTTCAGATTACTGAATTTATCTTCTTACTTGTTAAATGTTTACTTAGATTATCAATTTTTTCATAATTGAGATTTGATCATTAATAATGATAAATTAGTTTCACTATATTTCTTTCATCTGTCTGAAGAGATACTGGAGGCTAGGCTCTCATACTAAAATAATGAGTTACATGTGGCCACAGCTGAAACAAGGGTGAGGGCAGAGGGAGGGAACCAACAGTACTGGTAAAGAATTTTTGAAATCAGCAGTTGGATCTGTGACTATTAGGGAAAAGGAGTCCTACCATCATAATATAGCATTTCTTAGCCGGGCGCGGTGGCTCACGCTTGTAATCCCAGCACTTAGGGAGGCTGAGACAGGAGAATCGCGAGTTCAAAGCCAGCCTCAGCAACGGCGAGGCGCTAAGCAACTCAGTGAGACCCTGTCTCTACATAAA
>CM053399.1:53027146-53038548 GCA_028644305.1 Xerus rutilus | reverse complement strand
GCTAAGCAACTCAGTGAGACCCTGTCTCTACATAAACACAAAATAGGGCTGGGGATGTGGTTCAGTGGTCGAGTACCCCTGAGTTCAATCTCCGGCACCAATAAATAAATAAATAAATAAATAAATAAATAAGGGCTGGGATATGGCTCAGTGATTAAGCCCCCCTGGGTTCAAACCTTTGTACCATTATATCTATTCTCTCACACATCTGGAAACCAGAATTCTACATTACAAGTACTGGTAGGCTATGCTTCCTCCAGCAGCTCTAGTAGAGAAGTCTGCTATCCCTCTTCAGTTTCTGATGTCTGTCAGTGTTCCTTGTACCTGAATCCTGTAGCTGGCATCACTCCAATCTGTTTCCATCTTTATACAGCCTTGTCTTCAGTCATCCCTTCATAGGGCTGCTTATGAACTGATTTAGAGCCCACCCAAATAATTTAGAATATCATCTCAAAATTCTTAATTACATCTGCAAGAACATTTTTTGCAAATAAGGTCACTTCACAGGTCCTGGAAATTAGGATGTGGTGTATCTTTTTGGGTAATCAACATTCAGAACAATGTAGATGACACCATGATTTCTCTTGAGGTGGTCAGGAGATCATTTCTTATAAAAGGACATTTTTTTTTTAAAGGAAATTCTTTTTTTTTTAATTTTTTTTTTAGTTATAGATGGACACAATATCTTTATTTTTATGTGGTGCTGAGGATCGAACCCAGTGCCTCACGCATGCGAGGTAAGCGCTCTACCACTGAGCTACAATCCCAGCCCCATAAAAGGACATTTGAGAAGAGATTAATTAGCATGTGCAAGGCCTTGAGCTTGATCCCAGCTTTTTTGAGTATTTACTAGAAAGTCTCCGAAACATAGATGTATCTCCTTAGGAGTTGAGGGGCCTCAGGAGATGGGGTTGCTGGCTTGCTGGGGCCTAGAGAAGCCTCAGGTTTTTCCTTGGACAAAGGTCATGTGGACTGGGCCTAGAGAACCTAGAAAGCCCTTCTAAGCCCTCCTAGAAAGACAGTTCTCAGTATTGCCATTGATATCAGGAACCATTTCTTTGGCAATGATTTATATAAAACTCTGTCAAATGCTCAGGTGCAGTGGCGCAGGCCTATAGTCCCAGCTACTCCAGAGGCTGAGGCAGGAGGACTGCAAATTCAAGACAAGCCTGGGCAACACAGAGAGCATTCTGTACCCTGACCATCTGAATTAATCACGTATCCTCTTAATTGGTTTTCTGGCTTCCACTTGAAATCTCTATGAGCCTAATCTCCTCACAAAGAGTGACAGTTCTGAAGGCTAGAAATCCAAGCAAGATGGTTTTGTATCTTCTGATTCCCCTTTCTCCTTACAGATGACCACTTTCATGCTGTGTCCTACCTTGGTTTTTGCTATGTGCATACATGTGTCTTAATCTATCACCTTCTCCCCTGGTATTGGGGGTTAAACACATGAGCACTCCACTGCTGAGCCACATCCTCATCCTTTTTTTTTTTTTGGTACTGGGGATTGAACTCAGGGGTACTCGACCACTGAGCCACATCCCCAGCCCTATTTTATGTTTTATGTAGAGACAGGGTCTCACTGAGTTGCTTAGCACCTCGCTGTTGCTGAGGCTGGTTTTGAACTTGGGATTCTCCTGTCTCAGCCTCCCTAAGTGCTGGGATTACAGGCTTGAGCCACCGCGCCTGGCTCTCAGCCCTTTTTAAAAATTTTATTTTGAGCTAGGTTCTCACTAAATTGCACAGGCTAGCCTTGAACTTGGAATTCTCCTGCCTCAGCCTCTAGAGCAGCTAAGATTATAGGCATGTGCCTCATTTATATTTTTAAATAAAAGCAGAGAAACAATAATTACACTTACTATAGTAAGTCAAAAAAAAAAAAAACATAACTAGCTGCAGAAGGAAACACACACACATGAACACAGTCATGTTTGCAGGAAAAAAAATGTAGCTCAGTTCATTATTGTCTATATCCAAATAAGCTCATACCTATTTAGTCCTTCACCCACAGGTGGTTTCTGGTTATCATCTAAGTAGACAATAACTTCTTTCCTTCGGATATGCACAATATCATCCAAATTTAGATTCGTCAAATTCACATCTCCTTCAAAATAGATAGAGCCATAACCTAAAAGTCAGAGTAATAGTTAAAAATTCATCCTGTATGAAGAAGCAAATATCCAATTTTTATCTACAGTAATTAAACAACCAGAAGGGGGAAAAAAGCTTAAAATAATCAATATTTAAAATCATCTAGCATTTTAGAGTGGGTGATTTCCACCACAGCATAGGAAGAATGGAAACACAGGGATTACACCATTATCTGATGTAATGTCTGCACTTTTCCAACACTTCTGCTACCCTCATAACAACCTTCTTTTTTTGTTGTTGTTTCGTTTTTTTAATAACCACTGAGATACATCCCTGGCCCCTTTTACTTTTTGACACAGGGTCTCACTAAGTTACTGAGGCTAGCCTTGAACTTGCTGTCCTCTTGTTTCAGCTTCCCAAGTCACTGGGATTGTAAGCACCAAAATATCTTTCTTAGCCAGGCATGGTGGCACACGCCTGTAATCCCAGCACTTTGGGAGGCTGAGACAGGAGAATCTCAAGTTAAAAGCCAGCCTCAGCAATGGCGAGGCACTAAGCAACTCAGTGAGACCCTGTCTCTACATAAAACACAAAACAGGGCTGGGGATGTGGTTCAGTGGTCGAGTACCCCTGAGTTCAATCCCTGGTACCAAAAAAAAAAAATAATATATATATATATATATATATATATATATATATATATATATATGGATATATATATATATATACACACACACACATACATATATATCTTTCTTAAATCTTTTCCCAAACATCTGACATGCTGCTATATAAAGGACCCTTAGTATATATATGTAAATTAAGTTGCTTGAGGGCATTGCCACTTTTTTAGAGGTACTAGGGGTTGAACCCTGGGGAAACTTTACCACAGAGTTGAGACAAGGTCTCACTCAATTGCCCAGGCTGGCTTTAAACTTAGATTCTCCTGTCTCAATCTGCCAAATAGGTGGGATTATAGGTGTGGGCCATCACACCCATTTTGCCTGAGCTCTTTTTAATATAGAAAGATGAGATTTCTCTTCCAGGAAAATAAAGTGAACTGTAACAATAAGAAATTGAACCTAAGTATTAAACATTCTTTGTCTATTACTCAATTTTCTCGGTTATGTCTTGTTCTTTTCTTTAATTATAAAAAACTGAAATAAGGCACATAGTTACCAGCCCCAGAAAAGCATATCTTAACCATAGAATGCTTTATCATTCTAGTCTTTCTGGTTTTGTTACTTATCAATTAAAGTTTCTACTACTCAGGACAAAGGAGACCTAAATGTAGGAAAAACCAGATTAAGCTACCAAAAGCTTCCTTTAATTACAAAACAAGGTGAAAACTCTGGCTTATACACTAACTCCTAAACACACACTTACCTTTACGACCAATGGTGAAGTCAGAGACAATGCACTCTCCTTTTTCATTTGTAATTTTGGCAAGATCATCCATAGATGGAATAGTATAGTAACCAACCTTAGTGAGAACAATGCCTATGACCATGAAAGAAAGAAAATATTAATTGTGACTATCCTTGGGTAAAGGAATTCTCAGTAATATTTATTTAATTTTTTATTTCTTCTTTTTTTTCCTATACACGATTGGGGATGTGGGTCAGTGGTAGACAGCTCGCCAAGTATATACAAGAACTGGGTTCAACCCTCAGTACTGGGAAAAAAACAAATAAAACACAACTATGAAGCGAGCATTTTAAAAAATTACCCAAGAAATACAATAGCTAAATTATTATGTAAAGAAAAAATATAAAAGAAAATATTTTTTCCAAACTATTTTGTTGTTTTTTTGTTTTGTTTTGTTTTTTGGCGGTACTAGGGATTGAACCCAAGATCGTGTGCATCCAAACTAGTTTTTTTATTAAACACAAAGGAAAAACTTAAAAAAAAAAAAAAAGCTTCATGGCCAAAAATAGCGAGGAACACACACATAATTGTGATTACAGGGCTGGGGATAAAATTCAGAGGCAGAGTACTTGTCTAGCATGTGTGAAGCCCTGGGTTCAATCCCCAGTACTGCAAAAACAAACAAAAATTCAGTATTTTTTAGCTTTAAAAATTTACACTATAATGAAGACTATTTAACTTTGCTTAAACTTTGTGTTCCCCAGACAACCTGCTACAGAAAATTCTTTTCAAAGGATACTCATTAAGATCCTCTAACATGAAAGACATTTCATAGATTACTCTCTGAGAAAGTCTTTCTTGAACCACTTTTATTTTATACACAAGGTTTTTCACCAAACCCAGGGTGAAAATAATGCGCTTTGGTTTATAGTGCAATTTAGTCATAGAGGTGAAGGTAAAACTTCAAACCCAATACTTTTTGTTTTATAATCTACTATCGCCCACCTGGTCTTCTGGCCTATACACCCCTGGCATTTTTCAAATTTACATCTTTGAATAGCTAAATCAAGATGATTTGAAAAACCCTCCGTGAGAAAGTCCCATAAAAATTGAGAACTTAAAGGACTGCAATTATTATTACTAAAAACTATCAACCAAATAGATTTCAGTGATACCTATATAGTATCTGATGACCCAAGGAAAAGAAATATTAAAGTGGAGAAGGGTTGCAGAATACACCAAAAAAAGGATCAGATGTGATGACAAGATTTAAAAACAAAACAAACAGAACACTGCAGAACTCAAGCTTAGGGGTGGAACATTGGTATGCTTGTTCTAAGCACTCTGTCCTATTTGTAGCTAGGTTGTCAGGCAAGTTTGTTTTGAGAGGAAAGTATTTAAGGCTGACATCATATCCAACTCCAGCCTCCAGCACAGTCCACTGGCATACTTGCTTCTTTACTGACAAGGTTTAGAGGGTTATTAGAATGTCCCTGGGAAGGGAGCTCAAAACTGAGTTTCAGGGGGCTGGGACTGTAGCTCAGCGGTAGAGCGCTTGCCTTGCATGCGTGAGGCCCTGGGTTCGATCCTCAGCACCACATACAAAGCAATAAAATAAAGACATTGTGTCCATCTACAACTAAAAAAATATTTAAAAAAAAAAAAAAAACTGAGTTTCAGGAAACAGGTCAATGAGAAAACTAAAAATTAATAAAATATGTTTACTGGGTATTTGAAAAGAAGACGTGATGTTGTAATAAATTTGTACACAAATATAGATACTTGAGATTATTTACGTAAAAGTACAAAGCTATTTACTAAGGAATCAAGTAAACAGAAGATATATATGAAGGCAAAAAGATAACCACATAAAATTTTTATAGACAGTTCAATTCACATGTTCATTAACTGAGAAGGGTTAAACAAGATGTGGCTTATTTCTATAGTGGAATACCACAGAGCAATAAAATAGAATGAATTGTTAAAGTTGTCAATATAGGCATCATGGATGAACTTGCATAAAAATAATATTAAGTGGGGCTGGGGCTGTAGCTCAGTGGTAGAGCACTTGCCTAGCATGCGTGAGGCACTGGGTTCGATCCTCAGCACCACATACAAATAATAAATGAATAAAATAAAAATCTATCAACTAAAAAAAATTTTTAAAAAATATTAAGTAAAAAAAAAAAAGAGGATATATGAGTCCATTTGTGTCTGGTGTAAAAATAGGCAAAAGTGGGGCTGGGGTTATGGTGCAGTGGTAGTGTGCTTGCCTAGCACACGTGAGACACTGGGTTTGATCCTCAGCACCATATAAAAATAAAATAAAGATATTCTGTCCACCTACAACTAAAAAAATCAATAAATATTTAAAAAAAAATAGGCAAAAGTAATCTATGTGACAGAAACCAGAGTTGTGGTTGAATTCTGATCTACCAATGAACTTTCCGAGGTTTGAAAAAAAAAAGTTCTCTATGTTGTTTGGGGTGTTGGATACCAGATACACATGTGTCAAAATTAACTGAAATAGAGGCTTAAGAATTGGTGTACATCTTCATTATATGTAAATTTTACCTGAGTTTAAAAAAAATATAACAATCTTCATCAAAACCTGAAAACAATGTATGTCAATACAGAGAAAAGGTAGAAGATGACCAAGATACCCCAATCTTGTAATTTACTTATTTAATGGATTAGTTTTGCGGATTTTGAATTAATCAAATTCACAGCAATAATTTCCATCTGAATGTCCAATACAGGTCAGGAATTATGATCTCTATATATACATAACCTAACTCAAATCTTGATAATTTAATATAGTAGAAAATAATTACTCTCATTTAAAAACTAATAAGCAAGCTGAGTTTACAAAATTGGGGAAGTATCATGACAATCTCTTTGGTTATAAAATTTGGCCTCTTTAAACTATACCAGGATAATTAAACACATTAATTTTAACTATTTCAAAGGCAGACAATGTACATGAATCTGACCTGCTGGATGCATATGATAAGCATTATTTTCTATTTCTTCTCTCTCATCTTGTAGTGACTCATCATGGAATGAAGTTTCTTCACTACTTCCTTCCAGTCCATTTCGCAAAGCAACCCGCATGTTTAATGCAACAATTGTATCATCCACGCTGTTGCTACTATTGTGTTTACTTCCAGAATTCTCTGGGGTTTGAGGAATGGGTTTGGCAATAGGGTTAGTATAAAAACGCGATACAAGAGACTCATCATCTCCATCCTGCTGATGGTTCTCATCTACAGGTTTGCTCAGGAAACTAAATCTGAAAAGGGAGAAAAGAAGTAAATAATGTAATAGCCCCATAAAATTAGTAATATAACAACACTAACCTTTATTGACCTTTACTAAGTATCTGGCAATGTTCTGGGTAATTCCAAATATTAAGCATTAATTTTTGTACTTAAAGCAAAAGTAGGTTATAATACTATTTCTATTTGATAGAAAACTTGGCATAGAAAAATAACTTGTGCAACACTGCAAAGTTGTGAGTACTAAAGCTGAAATTTTAACACAGAAAATCTACCTCTAGATTCTATGTCTTTTACTGCTCTATTTTCATGAATGAATGGATCTCAGAACATCAATTTTGGTCTAAAACAAAAAATGTGAGCTGGAGGTATAGTTTAACGATAAAGTGCTAGTCTAGCATGCAAGAGGCCTTGAGTTCAATTTTGAGCACCGTGAAAAGCTAAAAACAGTATACTCAGTTCAAAGCCAGCCTCAGCAAAAGTGAGGCATTAAGCAACTCAGTGAGACTTTGTCTCTATATAAAACAGAAAACAGGGCTGGGGATGTGGCTCAGTGGCCAAGTCCCCCCGGGTTCAAACCCCAACAATCTTGCTGTCTGCAAAACAAAACAAAAAGCCAGTATGTCTACTGTGTGGCAACAAATGGGTAGTGATTAATTTCAAGGTAAAACACTGAAAAAATTTTAGACTTAAATATTAAAATCTATATTATATAAAGAAGTGTTATATACAAAAAAGTCTTTGCATATTCTATATACAATGAAGTACATAAAAGGATTTTTTTACTGAAGCATTATGTTGAGTAGAGGAATACCAAATAGTCTAAATGTCCAGTAATGGAGAAGTAGCTTGGTTATCTTACATTCCCCAAAATGACTATACAGCCATTAAAAATGAGAAGGCAAGCTGGGTGTAGTGGCGTGCGTCTGTAATCTCAGCACTTTGGGAGTCTGAGACATTAGAATCACAAGTTCAAAGCCAGGTTCCGAAACTGCAAGGCGCAAAGCAACTCAGTGAGACTCTGCTTCTAAATGAAACAAAATAGGGCTGTGGATGTGGCTCAGTGGTTGAGTACCCCTGAGTTCAATCACCGGTACCAAATAGAGAGGGGGTGGAAAGAGGGAGGGCAGACATATTCATACAAAGAGGGAAAAGCAGCTATAATAAAATAGATGAAAGTAAGCTGGTTGCAGGATTTATCACTCATGCATAATTTTCACAATATTTATCAACAAGAACATATTTTTAAATCAACAAATTTTTTAAAAAATATTTTTTTAGTTGTAGATGGACACAATATCTTTATTTATTTTTATATGGTGCTGAGGATCAAACCCAGTGCCTCATGCATTTGAGGCAAGCACTCTACCACTGAGCTACAATCCCAGCCCAACAAATTTCTTTCTTTCTTTAAATATTTATTTTTTAGTTGTAGGTGGGACAGAATACCTTTATTTTATTTTTATGTGGTGCTGAGGATCGAACCCAGTGCCTCACGTGTGGTAGGCGAGCACACTACCACTGCGCCATAACCCCAGCCCCCAACAAATTTCTTAAGTGGAAAAGTTTACACCAAACTATTAACGATCAGTAAAGCAAAGGAGTATGTATTGATACCAAAATAGTTTTGCAGAAATGAATCAAAATTCAATAATTTTACAGTTTAAAGTACCTAAGAAGAACTGGGCGCAGTGCGCAAGCCTGTAATCCCAACACTTAGGGAGGCTGAGACAGGAGAATCGCGAGTTCGAAGCCAGCCTTAGCAATGGCGAGGTGCTAAGCAACTCAGTGAGACCCTGTCTCTACATAAAACACAAAATAGGGCTGGGGATGTGGCTAAGTGGTCGAGTACCCCTGAGTTCAATCTCCAGTACCAACAATAAAATAAAATAAAATAAAGTACCAAGAAGTGAAAGTATGATTTAGTTTCTAGATACCCTTAAGTTATAATTTTTATATGAAATATTCACAAATCTTTACAAATTCTCATAAAATTAACTTGCCTCTCTCCATTTTCTGGATATTCAGATGGTGAAGCTAGATCTTCTGAATCACGATTAACAGGGGAAAAGAGATTGCTATTGTTAAGGTTCTTCAAAACCAATTTCTTGATGCTCTTTCTGTAAAGAGAGAACAAAAGAAAAAGAAAAATAGGAGTTTGGTATAGTTATATCAGACATCATCTTAAAAACTAGAGCCCAAAACGATATTCTTGTGCTCCAAAAGATGACCTAACAACCTGCATGCATACCTGTAATTCCATCTACTTGAGAGGCTGAGGCAGGAGAGTGTAAATTCAAGGCCAGCCTAGGTAACTTAGCGAGACCCTATCTTAACATAAAAAGGGCTGGGCAGGTAGCTAGCTCTGTGGTAGGATGCCCAGGTTTCAATCCTCAGTACTACCAAAAAGATATAACAAGTTTCATTTACAACTCTTCCTAGAAATTTGTAATCAGAACATAAATAGCCCCAATATATTATAGTCTAATGTTGGGAAGAATAAAGCCATGGATATTCAAATTAAAGTGGAAAATTTCCTTCCTCCTCTGAACCCCAAGAATACTTCCATTACAATGATTATATTTTTACACATGCCTTCACTCTCTTTAAGAGCTTTTTTCCTCTCTCTCTCTATTTTGGCAGTTAGTATTTCAGTCTCTTCCACAGAACTTAATATACTGTCTTGACGAAAACAGGTGAACAGATACTCGTGACAAAATGAGAAAGATTTTTTTAAAAAAGACAAGAAATGGAGTAAAAACTCCTGGTATCTAATGAGAAAAGCAAACAGATACCTAAAAAGTTCAGGTTTATGTACAGCATGTTTACTTTAAGAATGTCCTATCATATACAAGTTTAGTTTTGTTTTGTTTTTGTACTGGGGATTGAACCCAGGAGTGCTTTACCACTCAGCTACATCCCTAGCCCTTTTTTTTTTTTTTTAAATATTTTTTTAGTTGTAGATGGACGCAATATCTTTATTTATTTATTTTTATGTGGTGCTGAGGATCGAACCCAGTGACTCACGCATGCAAGGCAAGCGCTCTACCACTGAGCCACTGCTCCAGCCCCCCCTAGCCCTTTTTTAAAAACAATTTTAAGACAGTCTTGACAAATCATTTAGGACCTCTCTAAGTTGCTGAGGCTGAACTCAAACTGTGATCCTCCTCCTCCAGTCAGTGGGATGACAGGTATGCCCCACCTTACCCAGTTAATTTTTCAATTATCTTAAAAAGCACATGACTTTTAAGAGAATCTCTTGTCAGGCTAGTATGCACAAGGCCCGGGATTCAACCCCAGCATGCCAAAAAAATTAATAAATTTCTCCAAAGGCCAGTATATCATCCTCAAAGTCTAGATACTGCCAGGTGGTTTTGTAAACATAACAACTGACACATAATAAAATATCCAGACACAAAAGTAAACACAACACTTTTTCAAAGAAGACACATATTCAATAAAGACACAACATACTCAACATCTTTAGTCATCAGGGAAAACCACAATGAGATGCCACTTCACACTTGCTAGCATGGCTATTCCAATCAAATCAAATAAAAAATAGGCACTGACAAGGAGATACTGAACATTACTGGTGATAATGTGAAATGGTACAGCTGCTGGGGAAAGAGTTTGGCAGTCTCAAAAAGTTAAACACAGAATTAACATTATGATTAATTCCATTCCTAGGTATATACTCAACTGAAAACATTAACAACAGCCTTATTCACAATATTTAAGAGGTAGAAACACCCTAAGTGTCCATAAACAGAAGAATAAATTTAAAAATTGTGGTATATTCATACAATGGAATATAATTAAACTACAAAAGGAACAAAGTCCTGATACATTCTATAACATGGATGAATCTTCAAAACATGCTAAGTAAAATAAGCAAGACAAGAAAAATGTATGATTCTCTTTAATATGAAGTATTTAGACTAGGCAAATTCATAAAGAAAGTAAATAAGCTGGGTGCAGTGGTGCAAGCCTGTAATCCCAGCATTAGGGAGGCTGAGACAGGAGAATCATGAGTTCAAAGCCAGCCTCAGCAATGGCGAGGCGCTAAGCAACTCAGTGAGACCCTGTTTCTACATAAAACACAAAATAGGGCTGGGGATGTGGCTCAGTGGTCGAGTACCCCTGAGTTCAATCCTCAGTACCAAAAAAAAAAAAAAGAAAGTAAGTAAGTAATAAAGAGGTTACCCAGGACTAGAGTTAAGAGAGAACAGGAAACTATTGCCTAATAGGTACAGAGTTTCTGTTTGGAATGATACAAAGTTCTAGAAATAGTAGTGATGATTATATAATATTGTCAATGTCCTTGTTGCCACTGACTTGTACACATAAAAATGATTAAAATGGCAAGCTTTATGTAGGTTTCAACACATAAAAATTGAAAAGTTAAAAAAAGTAAAATAGAAGATACAAGAACACATGTAAAGTGTATTAAATATTAAAATGAATAACTATAGGAAGATTGTAGATGTGTCCATATTTTCCTATGATATGTAAATCCAAGGAAACTAGCTAAAAAATAAGCATGTATATAGAAGTCCTAAATGATTCGAATGGCCTAACTGAAGCTCTTCATATCCAACAACTACAGAGCACACATCTTTCCCAAGTATGTAGATGTGCAACACTTAAAACTAATATTAC
>CM053399.1:52989417-53027046 GCA_028644305.1 Xerus rutilus | reverse complement strand
AGCCTGTAATCCCAGCACTTAGGGAGGCTGAGACAGGAGAATCGCGAGTTCAAAGCCAGCCTCAGCAATGGCGAGGCGCTAAAGCAACTCAGTGAGACCCTGTCTCTACATAAAACACAAAATAGGGCTGGGGACCTGGCTCAGGGGTCGAGTGCCCCTGAGTTCAATCCCTGGTACCAAAAAAAAAAAAAAAAAAAACTAATATTACATTGAGCCATTAAAGCAAGCCATAATTTAACAACAAAAAGATAACTATTAGTCCCCCCCTTATTTGTTGTTTTACTTGCCAAGGTTTCAGTTACAAGCACAGTCTGAAAATAGTAAATGAAAAATTCCAAAAATAGACCAAATACATGTTTTTTTTATTTAATACTTTTAAATTTTTTTTAATGTGGTGCTGAGAATGGAATCCATTGCCTTGCTAGGCAAGCACTGTACCACTGAGCTACAACCCCAGCCTCGAATGTTAACTTTTATTACAGTACATTGTTATAATTGTTCTATTAGTAGTTCTTAATCTCTTACTCTGCCTAGCTTATAAATTAAATTTTATCATAGGCATGTGTACATGTATAGGAAAAACACAGTAAAGATACAGTTCTATAGTAGTATCTGAGGTTTCAAACATTCACTGGAGCTCTTGAAACTAAATCCCCATGGAGAAAGAGGGACTACTGTTCTGGAAAGAAGTAAAACTGAAAATCAAAGACCTAAGTATCCATTTAGAAAAAGGACAAATTCAAAAGAGGGTAGGTGGGGAAGAAACTCAGTAAACACAAAATTAAAATTCTCATAAAGAAAATACAATGCAAATTAATGAAACAGAAAACAATCACAAAATAGAGAACATCAATAATGCTAGAAGTTAGTTCTTGGAAAAGACCAACTAAGCCGGGCGCGGTGGTGCAAGCCTGTACTCCCAGCACTTAGGGAGGCTGAGACAGGAGAATCGCGAGTTCAAAGCCAGCCTCAGCAATGGCGAGGCGCTAAGCAACTCAGTGAGACCCTGGCTCTACATAAAACACAAAATAGGGCTGGGGATGTGGCTAAGTGGTTGAGTGCCCCTGAGTTCAATCTCCAGTACCAAAACAAAAAGACCAATTGAATTGACAGATTCCTTACCAAACTGAAAAAAAGAGAAGGCACAAAATAATCAATGTTAGGATAGAAAAAGAAGGACACTGCTACAGATTCTACCAACATAAAAAACATAAGGTTATTTTTAGAAAACCCATGCCAATAAACCTGACATACTAATTAGGTGAAATAATTACTTTAAAATTATAACCTGCCAAAAGTAACTCAAAAAAATAAAAAGGCTATAGTCAAGTGTGGTGATGCATGCCTGTAATTCCAGTGGCTCAGGAAGCTGAGGCAGGAAGATTGCAAGTTCAAGGTCAGCCTCAGGAAATTAGTTAAGGCCCTAAGCAAGTTAGTGAAACCCTGTCTCAAAATTTATACCTTTGACTTATTTATTTTTATGTGGTTCTGAGGATCGAACCCAGTGCCTCACAATTGCTAGCAAGTGCTCTGCCACTAAGCTAAGACCGCAGGCCTCCTGTCTCAAAATTAAAAAACAAAAGAAAACGAAAAAGGTCATAAAAAGGACTGGGGATGTGGTTCATGAGTGACCCTAGGTTCAGATCCTGGTACCCTACAAAAATTATACATTAAAAAAAAAAAAAAAACTAAATAGTCTTATAACTTTTAAATAAATTACATCGATTTTTTTTAAGTCTTACAAATACTTCTTTAGGCCTATATATCTTCATACTACTTAGAATAGCAACTTAAAAATTTATAAACTTGGGGCTGGGGCTGTAGCTCAGGGGTAGAGCACTTGCCTAGCATGCGTGAGGCACTGGGTTCAATCCTCAGCACCACATATAAATAATGAATAAAATAAAAATCCATCAACAACTAAAAAAATATTAAAAAAAAATTTATAAACTGTTTATTTCTGGAGCTGGGTATGTAGCCCAGTGGTGGAGTGCTTGCCTAGCCTGTGTGAGGCACTGGGTTTGATACTCGGGACCACATAAAAAATAAAATATTGTGTCCATCTATAATTAAAAATTTTAAAAATAAATAAATAAATAAACTTTATTTCTAGAAATTTCCACTGAATATATCTGGAACACACTTAACTGGAAAATTAAAAACCATAGAAAAGTGAAATCATGCATAAGAGGGACTACAATATTAAATAATAGAAAGCTGACAGCAGAAACTGGAAAGATCTTTCTAATCTCTATATACTCATTCCTTGGGTTAGATGATCATGATTCTTTTTTTTGGTACTGGGGATTGAACTCAGGGGTACTCGACCACTGAGCCACATCCCCAGCCCTATTTTGTGTTTTATGTAGAGACAGGGTCTCACTGAGTTGCTTAGCGCCTCGCCATTGCTGAGGCTGGCTTTGAACTCACGATTCTCCTGTCTCAGCCTCCCTAAGTGCTGGGATTACAGGCTTGAGCCACTGCGTCCGGCTCTTTTTCTTTTTTGAAGACAAGATTTTGTTACGGCCCTAAAGTCCTGGGCTCAAGTGATTCTCCTCGCCTCAGGCTTCCAAGTAGGTGGGTTTACAGGCACATGCCATAGCACCCTGTTTTAGAAGATCACTATTTCTAAGCACTGACACCCGCCCCCCCAGCTTCCATGAGTGGTTATAAGAAAATTGGTGAATACTCTATTACTATTTAGCTCCTTATATACCTCCTAAGAGCCACATTTATATGGTCACCATTTATTGGTCACTTACCATATTATAGGAAACTCTTCTAGGCACACTGAATTATAGAAAAAAAACCCAAAGTTCCCTGCCTATGTAGTTTATGATCTAGAGGGAAAAAATGGACAAAAGCCAAATATAAAATACGTATATTATAAAGTAAAAAGTGCTAGGATAAAAAGAGTAAGAAGGTAAGGAGTAACAACAAAAACAAGGATGGAGCTGGATGTGGTGGCACATACCTGTAATCCCAGTAACTTGAGAAGGTGAGGTAGGAGTGCAAGTTCCAGGCCCACCTAAGTAACTTGGCAATACCTCATCTCAAAATAAAAAGTAAAGAGAGCTGGGGCTGTAGCTCAGTGGTAAAGTGTGCCTACATTTAATCCCCAGGACCAAAAAAAGGATGGATGTTAATTTTAAATAGGGTGGTCAGAGAAGCCTTCATTGAGGTGACATGTGAGTAAACAGAGAGTTAGCTATATGGATATCTGGGGAAAGTGTGTGAAGAGAAGGGAACAACTGGGGCAATAGCATGCTTATTCTGTTTTTAAAATAGAGTTCTTACTCTCTCAGGATTATGTTCTTTTTTAAAGTAAGGATCTTACTGCAAGGAGGCAGTAAGATTAAAGTAGAATAAGTAAGAGATTAGTAGAGAGTAGTAGAAGTGTTCAGAGAGATAATGGAAAGCTAGATCTTGTAGGGCCTTATATGCCACTGTAAGGACTCTCTTTCATTGTGATGTAAATTATCTCAGGGTTCTGGACAGTAGAGTGATGCAATATAACTTGTACTTCAAAAGGATCACTGTGGTACCTATGTTTAGCTCTAAATGCAAAAGAGTAAGGGTAAAAGCAGAAACATCAGTTACTTAAACATCGTGATATTATAGTAATTCACACAAAAAATATTAGTGCCATAGATCAGGGTAATAACTGTTAATGTGATGAGAACTGGTCAAATACAGAGTAATTACTGAAGGTAAAACCAAGAGGATTTGTTAATGGTTTAGATAAGGAATGTGAGAAAAAGTTGAGGACTGCCCCAAAGTTTCTGACTAAAATGAGAAAAATGCAATTACCTGAGACAGGGAGGGCTCTGGGTAGAATTTAAGGTGTTAATTTTGAAATAAAGGTCTACTTGACATATAAATGGAGGTGTAGAATAGGGTTGAATATAAGAATCTGGAGAAGCTGGGTGTGATGGCACATGCCTGTAATCCCAGTGACTCAGGAGGCCGAGGCAGAAGGATCCCAAGTTCAAAGTCAGCCTTAGCAAATTAGGGAGACCCTATGTAACTTAGTGAGACTGCCTCAACATAAAAAAGGGTTAGGCAATCCTGCTACCTAAATGAATGAATGAAGAAATAAATCTGGAGAATGATATTTCAGCTAGAGATAAAAATCTGGGAACCATAATACAATAATAATATTTAAAGACAGACAAAATTACGGCACTTTGGAACTGAGCACAGAGAAAATGAGTTCAATAACTGGGTCATGGGAATGAGGTGAGGAAGGACAAAAATCAGCAAAGGAGATCGAGAAGGCATGATCAGAAAGGAAGAAAATTAAGGACAAAGGAACAGATCAACTGTATGAAATATATCTGACACAATAAAACTGTTGACAGAAAATCCACAGAAGTGGACCAAGGAGGATATGTAATAACAATAAAATGAGGGTAGCTTTGCCAGTTATGGTAGCACATCCCTGTTAATTCTAGCAACTTGGGAAGCTGAGGCAGGACTGAAAGTTAAAGGCTGGCCTTAGACGGTGTGACCTTGTTTCAAAGTAAAATATAAAAAGGGCTTGGGGATATAGCTCAGTGGTAAAACAGCCCTGGGTTTAATACCTGATACAAAAAAAAAAGTGTAAAATGAACATCCTCCCACCCTAATCCTAACATGATCTTGTGAAATTGCCCTGACAACTACTTACTGATTTGATGAATGAAATAATGTGTCCATGCTCTCTTTACATTCTATGTGCAAAACAGTGTGGAAAATACCAGGACATACACGTAATTAATACAGAGTCCTTACCTTCAAAGTAATAATTCACTGTTATTCTAAGAAATGTATACAAGTAGGCTTTCTAGCTTTTGTGGAGCAGTCTACCACATGTCTAAAAAAAAGATTTGTAATTTTTTTATTAACATTCATAAACCAAGAATTGTAAATAATGAATTCTCACTTGTCTAAAGATTAAAAGAAAAGAAGTCCACCTTTTTTGTTTTTCTGAGTAAAGTACACGTTCTTTTTAAAAAGCCTGTTGTATGAAGCAGTAAAAAATAAAGACATTGTGTCTATTTACAAATAAAAACAAATATTTAAGAAAAAAAAAGCCTGTTGTATGTCTGCTACTTATCAAGAAAAATAATCCAGAAAAGATATGCCCTGATATTGCCTCGCCTGATGTTAAATACTGTTAATGGCTTGCTATGTAATTTTCTCCAGCTTTTTACCCTAGATTATTGGTATTATACATGGAGAAAAATTTATTAATAACTCTCCTACATACTTTCCTGTTATTTTTTTCTGTGTTTTACTGTTAATTCTATTTATCTGTATATAATTCTGAATTCCTGGGAATTAAAAAAATTGAGCCAGGCACGGTGGCACACACTTATAATCCCAGCACTTTGAGATAGGAGAATCACGAGTTCAAAGCCAGTCTCAGCAATGGCCAGGTGCTCACTCAGTGAGACCCTGTCTCTAAATACAACACAAAATAGGGTTAGGGATGTGGCTCAGTGATCTAGTACCCCTGAGTTCGAGCCCGAGTACAGAAAGGAAGAAAAGAAGGAAGGAAGAAAAAATAGATTCTTAATTTGGCCTCTTTTTTGTTTGCTGGTTTTACAGTGCTAGGAGAAAGAACTCAGGGCCTACTGCATGGTAGGCAAGTATTCTACCACTGAGCTATACAGCCTCAGTCCCCTGACCATTTCGTTTATAAAGACAAAAAGAAAGAGAGTATTGATTTCTGGAAAAAACACAAAATTAAAACATTCATTTGTAAAATCAGAAGCATATTCGTCAAAACACTGTCACATCAACCATGCCCTGAGTGACTGAATCATTTTTATTCTTCTG
Organism: Xerus rutilus; assembly: GCA_028644305.1. NCBI lineage: Eukaryota > Metazoa > Chordata > Mammalia > Rodentia > Sciuridae > Xerus > Xerus rutilus. The sequence goes on along the minus strand of CM053399.1, from coordinate 53,021,223 downwards.
TGATGTCTTGGGTTTTTTTTTTTTTTAAAGTAAACTGTATTATATGTGTAATAATTTAAATAACCTTATTTTATATTATTTGTATTGATATTTTATATTTAATTTATGTTAACAAAAAATAAACTCACTTAGGCATGAATGCTCCATTGGCTAGGGATGGTTCATCATCATCCAGCCCATCAAAGAGATGTGATTTGGCTGTGCCTGTTGTTTGTAAAGCCTTTGGACGAACTCTGGTGGCAGGTCGGGGTGTCAGTTTATAATGAGTAGGTGTTGTAAGAGCCTTCTGGGCTGCTGGATTTGTTGGTTTCAATCTCTGTAAAACAAAAGAAAAGCATCAAAGGAAAATTCTAGTTTAATTCAAGAGTATGGCACTGGCTTTAAAAATGAGAAGACAGAGTTCAAATCTAAGTTCTGCCATATCTGCTAGATATCTCTCAAAGTCATAGCTCCCTTAAAACAAAGATGTTAACATCAAATATTGTATGTAGGGCTGGGATTGTGGCTCAGTAGTAAAGCACTTGCCTCGCATGTGTGAGGCATTGGGTTCAATCCTCAGCACCACATAAAAATAAATAAAGATATTGTGTGTCCATCTACAACTAAAAAAAAAAATTAAAAAAAAATATTGTATGTATGTACAAATATGAATGGAACTATTTTTCTCTGCAACTGATTTTTTATTGAGCTTCCAGCCCTCATTTGACTAATCTGTATGACATTTTTTAAAATGTCACCCAGAAGCCATGTGTGGTGGCATACACTTGAGGCAGGAGGACTGCAAGTTCAAAGCAAGCCTCAGCAAATTAGCAAGGCCCTAAGCAACTTAGCAAGACCTGTGTCAAAAATAAAAAGAGCTAGGGATGTGGTTCAGTGACTAAGCACCCCTAGGTTCAATCCATGGTACTAAATATATAAATGAAGAAATAATGCCATTGAGATACTAGATTTGCAAAGTACTTTATAATTAAAATGGATTAATACATAATTAATACCCTATTTACCTCATACTATGAAAGAGAATTTAACTTGTAATAGTTTTGCTCTGTAAAATAAGGATGACAATATTTCTTATGTTCATTTTGAGAAAACATGACACCAAAAAATTCTAATCCACAATTACTTTTGTGTGTGTGTGTGTGTGTGTGTGTGTGTGTAGTGCTGGGGATTGAACCTTTGCCTTTGTGTATATGAGGCCAAGTGCTCTACCACTGAGCTATATCCTTAGCTCCACAATTACTCTTTTTTTAAAAAAATATTTTTTAGTCATCAGTTGACTTTATTTATTTATATGTGGTGCTGAGAATCAAATGCAGTGCCTCACACATACTAGGCAAGCACTCTACCACTGAGCCAAAACCCCAGTCCCACAATTAATTTTTAATTGAAGCAAAAATCATAGTTGAAGAAAAACTGAGATCCAGCCATGAATTTCTATACAATCCACTCTGTAAGAACAGATATTGGCCAGGCATGGTGGCACACACCTGTAATCCCAGCACTTTGGGAGGCTGAGACAGGGAATTGTGAGTTCAAAGCCAGCCTCAGTGATGGCAGGGGCTAAGCAACTCAGTGAGACCCTGTCTCTACATAAAACACAAAATAGGGCTGGGGATGTGGCTCAGGGGTCAAGTATCCCTGAGTTCAATCCTGTACCAAACAAACAAACAAACAAAAAAAACCTCACCCTAGTCAGGTCTGTAGTGCATGCCTGTAATCCAGTGGCTGGAAAGGCTGAGACAGGAGGATCACAAGTTCAAGGCCAGTCTCAGCAACTCAGGCCCTAAGCAACTTAGTGAGACTTGTCTCAAAATAAAAATAAAAAGGGTTGAAGATCTAGATCAGTGGTAAATAGCCCCATGGGCAAAATCCCCAGTACTCTCCGCCCCAAAACAAAAACTGACAAACAAACCTCAGCCCTGCCCTTCAGTCAACTGATTATTCCATTTTTTTTTGTCGTGCTACCTTTCAGATACACAAAAAATAATTACTGCTGACCTAGACACACAAAAAAACTTGCCTTTAAAAAATTAGTTACAGCTGGGCGTGGTTGTACTATACTGCCAGCTACTTGTGAGGCTCAGGCAGGACTGCAATTTCAAGGCCAGCCTGAGTAACTCAGCTAGATCCTGTTTAAAATAATAATTTTTTAATTTAAAAGAAGAAAAACAGAAAATCTAAAAGGGCAGACTTAGTGGTAAAGTGCTTGCCTAACATACATGAAGCCCTGGGTTTAATCCTGACTGCTGTTAAATTAAATTACACGTAGATTTGTTTAATATTTAATGTCTTAATCTATGTAATCAAGAACTCTACACATTTAATTTCTCTTTCTCTGAGGAAATATTTTACAGAAAAATCTTTAATATACCTCCCCTGACTACACTCAGACTCAACTGGTGGACCTGCCTGTTTGGGTTTTTCACTGTATACCCTGGGTCCTGATATGATTCACTTGTGCCTTGGCTGAGTCCAAAGGTTGCTGTGTACCTCATGCAAGGAGAAAGCACCTCCAGTGGATGACAGCTGCTAATGTGACTATTTTATGAACCTCCCTATTATTTACAGGACCATCACCTTCTTCCCCCCCTCTTGTATCTTCATCCATATCCTTTAACAGCTTGCCTAAGTGGCCAGAGTGGAATGGTGTTGAGGCAAGGCTAACTGGAAAGTTAAAGGAGAAGGGCTTAGCATTGTGTATTAGAGATGCACTGTACCCTGAACACCCCCCTGCACCCCCCATCCCTGCCTAGCTCAGGTTAGGGTGCTAACTGGGTCAAAGACATGTGATATTGCACAGCTCCAGAGAGGAGCCAGCTGTGTCATGGAGCTAGCACAGTTAGAATTCAAAGCATGGGAAGTTGGTGGAGCTGGAGTGGATACCAGTGGAGCTCTGGACAAGGCTTTGCTGCTACTTCTGTGCAGAGCAGAGATCCATAGTTATAAAACTGTCCTACCAGGAAGTGATACTCAGGATGTGCCCTAGACTGTGTGGGACCTAGAACTACAAACCTCCCAGGATGAAAAGCCAGAGAGTTCTTGCACTCCACGGGATGTGACTTGGAGGGACTGGGCTAGGGTTTGCAGAGAGGCTATCCTTAGAGACTCTGGATTTCATTCTGGACCAGAGCTCTTCCAGAGCTGAGACATAAGACAAAGAGACTAGAGGATCTGTCAATGACCAAGAGTTTACACTGGGATTTCTCATTTTAGATTCAAAATATCTAAATACCAGAACCCACCTTGGTACCAACCTGCATCTCTACTTATTAATGAATGTTATACATTAAAATGCAAAGCCCCAACACTGCATATACTTTACTAGGAAATGTCTGTAACTCTGGTACTTCTGATGAATAAATAGCTTATTTTTTAGTCTCCTCTCAAAAAAGAAAAAAAATTTTACCTCTTCTTTCTTCTTAGGGTCTGACATAGGATTCCGGAAGAGAGGGGAGTCTCCAAAAGGTGAGTATGTTAAACTATTGAGATGCTGTTGGAGAACAGCCTGCTGAGCAGCAGTAGCATTTGGATCTGTCAAAGCTTTTCAAAAAACGAAAGGGGAAAAAATGTCAGTACAAGGATACAATGCATTTATAGCAGAGAACTCAGCCCTCTACTTGGGGATGACGTCTTCAAAATATTCAGATTCATTCAATGGCACTACTGGTTGGGGGAAACAAACTGTGAAAAAAAAATCATGAATTAAATAAACTAGTTAAAGACATGAATAGCCAATTTCATAAGGGATCTTATACATAAAAATTCATTTGGAAGGTGCCCATTGTCACTATTAATCCCAAAAATGCACATTAGAACAACTTTGATGGAATATTTTATACCTACATTACTATCAATGGCACAACTGTATAAAAGGTTATAGTCTTTGACCTCTAGAAACATTAAAGAAGAATTTAATCTGTCTAAAAGAAACAATGACAATATACAGATCAAGAATTGCTTTTATCATTTTTATTTCTAATTTTTTGTAGTACTAGAGATTGAGTCCAGGGGTGTTGTACCTACAAAGCTACACCCCTAACTCTTTTTTATTTTAAAATAGAGTCTCACTAGGTTTCCCAGTCTGGCCTTGAACTTGTGATTCTCCTGATATGGCCTAGTGAGTCAATAGGATTATTTTTAATCAATTTCAACTATAGAAATTTAATATAAGGACTTAATTGGAAAGAAAACAAATATTCCCAAGTGTTCATTTCTCATTATCTAATTATTTAATAAGTGAAAATTCCACAATAAAAAATATTTTTTTTAGCCAGGTGTGATGGCACACACTCATAATTCCAGCTACTTGGGAAGCTGAGGCAGGAGGATCACAAATTCAAGGCCAGCAGGGGCAACTCAGCAAGACCCAGTCTCAAAAAATAAAAGGAGCTAAGGATATAGCTGAGTGATAGAATACGAAGTGCCAAGTTAAAACTCTAGTACCACCAAAAGACAAAAAAGGGGGAGGGTTAAAGGGACTACAAGCATAGCTTAATGGTAGAGTATCTGCTTAACATGCACAAGGCCCTGGGTTAAATCCCAGCAAACCCTCCTTCCAAAAGAATATTATTTGTTTTTTCCCTTTGCACTAAGGATACAAAGAAAGATGACAGCATATAAACAATGAAAATGATTAAGACATTCTTATACATTCATTACTTTAAAAAAAAAATTTTTTTTTTTGGTACTGGGGATTGAACTCAGGGGTACTCAACCACATCCCCAGCCCTATTTTGGGTTTTATTTAGAGACAGGGTCTCACTGAGTTGCTTAGCGCCTTGCTGTTGCTGAGGCTGGCTTTGAACTCGCAATTCTCTAGTCCTAGCCTCACAAAGTGCTGGGATTACAGGCGTGTGGCCACCATGCCCAGCTACACTTAATACTTATAATTAAATGTACATCAAAAGGTACAAAGAACTACCTAGTCTAATTTTCTCTCATATTATAAGAAGAAACATTTGTAATCAGTTGCAGAGAACTTAGTGAACAGACAAAAGGAAGAATAAAGACAATATTCACAACCTACAATTGTACAAATTATAAAAAAAAAAAAACCACCTGCAACACACTGACTAATGAAGAAACCTCTCTGCAAGATAAATCTTTCCAAAAATACTAATCAAATAACAAATCACAACTCATTTTAGGAACAGACTAAGGTCAAATATATATTGTGACAATTCACCTTAAAGGAGTGCCATAAACAAAAACATTTTGAAAATTTCTCAAAATGGAAGGAAAAAAACAAAATCAACCACAGCAACAACACAAAACAGAATAAGTAGCTACAGCTAAATTAATGAAAATAGGAGTATATCCACTTTAGTCAAATGAAACTTTCTTTAAATTGGATATATTCATTAAATACTGCAAGATTTTATGTTGATATTGAGAGTGCAAATTTGCTCAGGATATTAAAATCCAGAGAAGTCAATTAAAAGAACACAGAATAAACCATCTGTATTCAGAAAGTTCCTAAACCCAATGTGAGACCATAGGCAAGCAAAAAGCATACCAAAAAAGTCTCTTTTGATACCAGCATTACTAACAACACAACATAGTGTTATTGTTGGGCCTACACAAGGAGATTTAGAAAAATTTTTAGAGAACTCTTAATCTTTACTACTCATTTTGTTACTTGAGAGTCATTTATCCATTTGAAAAACTGTGATCACTAACAAGTGATCCCATATGTAAGAAGTATAGGTCACCTTACCTGTACTTGTTCAAAAAAAGGAGGAGGGAGGGGGACGGGCACAGTGGTGGACACCTGTAATCCCAGTGGCTTGGGAGGCCGAGACAGGAGGATCATGAGTTCAAAGCCAGCCTCAGCAATGGAAAGGCTCTAAGCAACTCAGTAAGACCCTGTCTCTAAATAAAATACAAAACAGGGCTGGGGATATGACCCACTGGTCAAGTGCCCCCGAGTTCAATCCCTGCTACTACCCCGCCCCCCAGAAGAACAAAAATTTCCTTTAACAAACTCAAACAATTAGGAAAGTGTGTGAACACATTTTATTTTTGTATTATAAATATGAAACTCTATATTAACAGTATTATTTAAACATATAGAAAACAGAGCTGATTATGTTGGCAAGAATACAAATAAGCAACCACTAGTTAAGCTACTACTTGTGCTATATTCAATTCTTGTCCTAACAATTTGAAAACATAACTAAATTTTGACCAAATGATTACAGAGATAGGAAAAAGTAGAAAAACCAAGTCTTTTTATAACACAGAAGAAACTTATATTCTATTTGGAAGAAAGATAATAGGTTTCCACAAAGCTGGTATTTCTTTGCTTTAGGAGATACAAGAACCACTACTAGGTGGAAAGTCTATTGAGGCAGGTTTAGTTGTCAAATGAACCTGAACAGAACAGACCAAACCGCCCTATAAAGAAAGGAAGTCATGGGCTGGGATTGTAGCTCAGCAGTAGAGTGCTTGCCTGGCATGCGTGAGGCCCTGGGTTTGATCCTCAGCACCACATCAAAGCAATAAAATAAAGACATTGTGTCCATCTACAACTAAAAAAATATTTTAAAAAAAAAAAGGAAGTCATCATAACTCAGGTTTTTAAGACAAAGTCCTTCCTGCAATAAGAGTGGACTCAGCTCTAAAATATCTTCCAACTAAGATTCATTCAAAAGTTGTACTTCAAAGTGGTACATTCTAAAATTAACAGTTACTTTTGAGTGAAAGTAATATTAATATAAAAACTGTAATATTAAATTCTTATATCAGGAATTTATAATTGGCTTAGGAAAAATATACAGATCATTAAAAACCAGTCAAAAGTTCAAGTAAAAATGGCAGGGTTACAGTATTTATACTACCTGCTTCTACCGAAAACAACCAAAGACAGGGAAAAGAAACAAAACCAAAATATCATTTTTAATGATAAAGAAAATTCTAAAGTTCATACAGAGATCAATCAGAATTCTAATTCACCTTCTCTCTCTCTCCAAAGACCTCATTAAAATCTATTTTTTAAAGGAAAATATATCTATATAAACTCAGGATGACAAGCAAATGATCAGCTGAGGAAATATTAACAAATTTTTAAGGGAAAGAAGTGGACAAAGGGGGCCGGGTTTGTAGCTCAGTGGTAGAGCGCTTGCCTAGCATGTTTGAGGCACTGGGTTCAATTCTCAGCACTGCATATAAATAAAATAAAGATCCACTGACAAGCCAGGCACAGTGGCGCAAGCCTATAATCCCAGCACTTAAGGAGGCTGAGACAGGAGAATCCCGAGTTCAAAGCCAGCCTCAGCAATGGTGAGGTGCTAAGCAACTCAGTGAGACCCTGTCTCTACATAAAATAAAAATAGGGCTGGGGAGGTGGCTCAGTGGTCGAGTGCCCCTGAGTTCAATCTCCAGTACCAAAAAAAAGGGAAAAAAAGATCCACTGACAACTAAATTTATATATACATATAAATAATATATAAATAATTATATATATATAATTTATGTATATATAAAGAGGTGGACAAAGGAATGATAAGGCAGGACAGAGGAAACTATAGCTCAGAATACAAAGGGAATTACAGTCAAATGGAGTATACTGCCCTGGAAGAATCGCTGAGGATTAGGGACAATAATAACAGGTTTGATGAAATGAGACTGAAAATGGGAGGGAAAGATTAATGAATAGTCTGTTTAAAAAACTACCTGCTATCATCTTCCTAATTAACCTCATGCTCAAAAGATAGGTAAAAACATCAGAGTGTCATAGAACTAACACATGGAAAGGACAAGGGCAATTAGTATAACGGCATCATCCTAGAGATAAGAATCTGACATTCTAACATTTAGAGGACCTTTGGATAATAGCTGGTTTCTAGGCTACTTATCCTAAAATGAAACATTGGTAAATAAGCCCTACCCAAACACACAAAGTTGACAGTGGTTTTTTTTTTTTAATTTTTTTTTTATTTTTATTTATTTTATGTGGTGCTGAGGATTGAACCCAGTGCCTCACGTATGCGAGGCAAGCGCTCAACCACTGAGCCATAGCCCCAGCCCCTGACAGTGGTTTTTAAAATTATTATTTTATTCCTAAATATTCATGGAAACGATCATCAAACATTAAGATCAAAACAAAAAATAAGCTATGCTTGGTGGCACATGCCCATAATGGCAGCATCTCTGGAGTCTGAGGCAGAAGGATTGTCAATTTCAAGGCCAGCCTCAGCAACTTAGCAAGACCCTGTCTCAAAATAAAAGAGGATGAAGATGTAGCTCAGTAGTACCAAACCAAAGAACACAAACAAAAAAGCCTAAAATAGTAACAATAATCCAAAAATAATCCTGATGATTTAAGAACAGGGGAACTCAAAGAATTTTAGTACTGCCAGTTGCGGTGGCACACGCCTATAATCCCATCATTTTGGGAGGCTGAGACAGGAAAATCGTGAGTTCAAAGCCAGCCACAGCAATGGCAAGGCGCTAAGCAACTCAATGAGATCCTGCCTCTACATAAAACATAAAAAAATAATAGGGCTGGGGATGTGGCTCAGTGGTCAAGTACCCCTGAGTTCAATCCCCCGTACCAAAAAAAAGAATTTTAATACTAATTAATAAATACCATTTCAAGAAAAACTTTATCTAAAAATCAGATGCTTTAAAAAATATTCAGAGAACAAGAAATCTTATAAATTAAAAATCCAAAGAGAGTATTTATAAAACAATCTGCTCCTAGAAAGCAGAGGCACAGTTCACATCAACATTAAAATTGAAAAAGTCTCAACAAAACACCATGAAATTTCAGGATAAAAAGACAATCCTAAATGTTTTTAAAAAATTTTTTTTAGTTGTAAAAATATTTTTTTAAATATTTTTTTTAGTTGTACTTTATTTACTTATTTTTATGTGGTGCTAAAGATTGAACCCAATGCCTCACACGTGATAGGCAAGCACTCTATCACTGAACCACAACGCCAGCCACCCTAAATCCTTTTGAGCATGTGAGGAACAGGTCACAAGAATAAGAAAGACATTAGTCCTATCAATAATGGTCACTGCAAAAAGGGACAGAGTCAATTTCTAAGGGTAAATAATTTTCATATCAGAATTCTCTAACATTAAATTGTGAGGAATAAAGTTATTTTCAGACCTGTTAAGCATTCAAAGTTTATTTCATTATAGTACTTCATGTGAACACAGATACATTCCAGAAAATCAGGAAAGAAATTATGAGGAAAGATTTGGGACACAGCAGTTCTTACTAAGTAAATTTAAAGGGAAAATCCTGCTGGGTATGGTGGTGCACACCTGTAATCCCAGCAGCTTGGGAAGCTGAGGCAGCAGGATCACAAGTTGAGGACAGCCTCAGCAATGTATTGATATCTTGTTTCAAAATAAAGTAAAAAAAAAAAAAAAAACAAGGCCTGATGATGTAAGCTCAGTGATAGACCTCTCCTGGGTTCAAGCATCAATAACACCCTTCTCTCCAAAAAAAGAAGAAATTCCAGGGGGAAGAAAGTTGTATGAGGAACGTGTACCTGGTCGGGTGGTTTTGTTTACATAAGGCATTAAAAAAAAAGTAGAGTTCATTTGAACTTTTAAATTATTTTTAACCAAAGAACAGGTCGGTAATATTTATAGGCTAGAACATATCAATTTTTTTTTTTTTTTGGTACTGGAGATTGAACTCAGGGGCACTGGACCACTAAACCACATCCCCAGCCCTATTTTGTGTTTTATGTAGAGACAGGGTCTCACTGAGTTGCTTAGTGCTTCGCCATTGCTGAGGCTGGCTTTGAACTCGCAATTCTCCTGTCTCCCTAAGTACTGGGATTATAGGCTTGTGCCACCATGCCCAGCTAGAACATATCAATTTTACCAACATAAAAATACAAAAATGGAGCCTGGCATAGTGACACACCCCTGCAAGCCCAGTTATTTGTGAGGAGAAAGCAGGAGGATCACAAGTTCCAGGCCACCCTGGCATATTTAGCAAGATCCTGTCTCAAAATAAAAAAGGCAGGGGATATAGCTCAGTGGTAGACAGCTTTCTTAGCAAGTGCAAGGGCCTGGGCTTAGTCTCTAGTACCACCAAAAAAAAAAAAGAAAGAAAAGAAAAAGAATGAATGACTGTATACAATAAAGATGGGGAAAAAAGAACTGTGGGAAAGAAAAGGGTAGGGAAGGACACTAATATTTTCATTTGACAAAACACTATTACCTAGTTGACAAAATAAGTATAAAGTAAACTTAAAACTTAAATTTCAGGTAATACCAGTTTTCCACTTCTGGTGGAAAAGGCTTTTCTTTAAAAGATATTTAAATTATCTTTAACAGATATTAAACTAAGATAGTTCTCTTGGGTAAGAAATAAATAAAGATGGTAGAATGATAACGGCAAGGGGTTGGAGATGTAATCAATGGGAGCTTACCTGCCTAGCATATGTGAGACCCTAGGTTTGATCTCACCCAATGCCAATTAAAAAAACAAAAAACAAAGATTTTGCAAAAACTGAAAAGTAGTATTCAAATTAATTAAGTATGAAAAATATTTCAATAGATAAAACTAAACTTGAATATAGGAAGTTTAGTAAATGGTTATATAGGAAAACGCAAACAAAAAAGTAATAATGAGCTCAATTCTCATCTAACATAATCAGTTAAATAGAGTTTAAACATAGTACATCACTTAATGATCTGAACTTAATTACATACTAGATGAATTAAAAATGTAACAACAGTTGTTTCTTGGAGTAACTGGGCCTAGGAATGGGGAAACAGGGAAAGCCCTTCTGTACTACATGATTGTTTAATGTTGGGCATATATATACACACACACACACTGCTCAGGTAGGGATAGGACCTGGGTGAAGTGGAAAACCAAGCCAGCAAGTTAAGTATTAGCAAGAAATAAACTGAGTAAAGCCTTCTAAAGTGACTGACACTTACCTATTGGGGCCTGGGGGGCACCAAAGCCCAAAGTGGCTGTCGTAGTATTAAATCCAGGGGCCCCAAAGGCTCCTGTACCAAGAGGCCCTCCGATCTTAGGTTGGTTGTTCCCAAACAAAGATGCCTGTCCAGCACCAAGAGCTATGGAGACAAGAGGAAAGAAAAAAAGCGCCACAGAAGATCCTTTGAATGTTGTGCAGGTCAGTTACTTAAAAATATAACACATTTGGAAACTTCAAAATGACTAGTCACATTTCAATAAAATAGCTAATATGGTAAATGCTAGGCACTGGGCTTGGTATCTTACATACACCATAGGCAAAATTACTTATATTCTCTCTTGTATTTTAGTTTCCTCAACTATAACATGAGATTTATAATATGCTGCTTAGATATTCATCCTAAGATTAAACTATGTAAACATATATAATGCATTTAGAAATATCAACTACATACTAAATATACTCATTAATATGCCTAAGGTAGAAACTATTATTCACATTTTACAGATGAAAAAACTGAGGGTTTAGGAATGAGTTCGATGTCACAAATGTCAATGGCAGCAAGCTGGGCGCAGTGGCAAAGGACTGCAATCCCAGTGACTCAGGAGGCTAAAGCACAAGGATCACAAGTTTGAGGCTAGGCTCAGCAATTTAGTGAGGCCTTCAGCAATTTAGCAAGACTCTGTCTCAAAAAATAAAACATAAAAAATAAAAGTGACTGGGGATGTAGCTCAGAGGTAAAGAGCCCCTGGGATCAATCCTTAGTGCCCCCCCCCCAAAAGTAAACGGTAGAAATGTGGATCAAACCTAGATGCATCTAACACTATAACTAGGGCTTAACTGTTACCCTATAGTAAGACAGATTTACCATCTCATGAAAACTACTTTAGCTAAATAAAATTGTTTTTACAAAAAGAGAAATGTCTTGTGATAAGTTATTAAACAGACTGGGTGGACTATGAATTCTAGTGTGTGTGTGTGTGTACGTCCCGGGAGTTGAACTCAGGGGCACTCAACCACTGAGCTACATCCCCAGCCCTATTTTGTATTTTATTTAGGGACAGAGTCTCACTGAGTTGCTTAGCACCTGGACTTTGCTCAGGCTGGCTTTGAACTTGTGATCCTCCTGCCTTAGCCTCTGGAGCTGCTGGGATTAGAGGCGTATGCCACCATGCCCACCTTGAACTATGAATTTATTTTCACCAGAGGGAAAACTTACTACAAAAATATGTCATTTTTTTCCTCAAGAAATTTGTAATTTGGGGGCTGAGGGGGTATAGCTCAGTGGTACAACACTTGTCTGACATGAGTGAGGTTCCTGGTTAAAAAAAAGAGAAAAAAAAAAAAAAAGGAAAATACTTGGCATTTAAAAAATATACTATAGGAACTGTCATGAGATCACAACCAAAGAAAGTTTATACATACAGAATACATATAATATGCATCAGTAAGGGCAACTAATAAATGGATAAATTATCCCTTGCCCAACCGCATTAAAAATAAGACAACAGCCAGGTATGGCGGTACACGCCTGTAAATCATAGCAGCTCGAGGATCACAAATTTGAGGCTAGTCTTAGTAATTTAGCAAGGCCTAAACAACTTAGCAAGACCCTATCTCATAATAAAAAAGTAAACCAGGGGCTGGGACTGTAGCTCAGTGGTAGAGCAATTGCCTCGCAAGTGTGAGGCACTGGGTTTGATCCTCAGCACCACATAAAAATACATGAATAAAGCTATTGTGTCCATCTACAACTAAAAAAATATTAAAAAATAAAAAAAAGTGAACAGGCTAGGGATGTGGTTCAGTGGTTAAGCATCCAACCCCACAAAAGACAACAATGCAGCAATGAAATTTTTTTACCTTAAAAAGCCCAGTTTTGATACAGGTCATAAGATTTGTTTTAAATCTCAAACCGTTAGCATATACTCGAACAAACACTAAAATTATATTACTCCCTCAAAGAAAATAGTTTATAGCACGGATTTTAGGATTTTTTTTCTGGAACCCAATACCTTCTAAACCCTAAACAAAAACTTAGATGAAACTCAAATACATAAAATGGATAAAAATTTCGGCTCTGGATGGGTATTTCCTTCACTTTTGCAGCAGTCCTGGATAAAGATATGAAACAGCCTAAAACTTATCCTATTACAGTGATCTGAAAAGGACTGACATAAAAAGATCTGACTGAGCTGGGAATAGTGATGCATGCCTGTAGTTCCAATGACTCCAGAGGCTGAGCCAGGAGGATCATAAATTTGAGGCCAAGCTCAGCAACACCCCATCTCAAAATAGAGATGTGAGTTAGGGGTTAAGCACCCTAGGGTTCAATCCCTTTTAAAAGACATACATACATACATACATAACCTGGCTGTAGATTACTTAATGTATCAAGGGAAAAATGTTTTATCAAAATCTGCCTTATTTTATACACAAATGGTACTTTATGCTTAATAAAGGGACTTACTAATACTCAAGTTGAGAAGCAGTCTAAGTGTGGTGTTATATATATGATATGATAATGGTACTGTGAACCTTTAACTTAAGAAAACGTGCTAGGCAGGCATAGTGGCACATTCATATAATCCCAATGTCTCAGAAGGCAGAGGCAGTAGGATCAAAATTTTAATAGCCTCAGCAACTTGGTGAGACTCTCTCAAAATAAAAAGAGCTGGGCAGCAGCTCAGTGGTAAAAAACTTCAATCCCCAATACTAAAAAACAAAAAACAAAATATCCCCGAACAAAACAGAAGGAAATGTACTGTATTTAATACAACCATCAGTTGTGGGAGTCATAAGGAAGCTATAATGGGGGAGCAAAATGGTTATAGTGGCCTTATAAAGTTCAAGAAAACTCAAGGAAAAAACAAAATGGTAACATTCCTTTTGAGATCTAAAAAATGTTAGAATTTAATTTTATCTATGGTATCTCTTAGCTTTAGATAGAAGATATTTCTGTGTATGTCTTCTCTTAAATTTGTTGTGCCTAGTGCTTTGCATTTAGTATGAAAACACTCTACCACTGAGCTACATTCACAGTCCCTTTTTATTTTTGAGACAGGGTCTCACTAAATTGCCCAGGCTAGCCCTAAACTTGCAATACTCTAGCCTCAGCTTCCTGAGTAGGATTACAGGCTTGTACACACCGCCTGGCTTTTCCATGTATCTCTTAAATTAAGAATCAACCTTGGGCTGGGGTTATGGTGCAGTGGTAGCGTGCTTGCCTAGCACACGTGAGGCACTGAGTTCGATCCTCAGCACCACATAAAAATAAAGATATTCTGTCCACCTACAACTAAAAAATAAATATTAAAAAAAAAAATCAACCTTAATAGATGTACCCATAATCATATTATTTTATGGAAAATGTTAAGAACTAAAACTTTCAAAAACTATTTAAAATAACTAACAAGAAAGTGGTATCCAATTGATCATGCAATGATAGGTAACAGCATCAAATATAAAACAAGAAATTGACATGCTTATGACAAAAGTGTTCCTTGGCCTGAACATATGGTAAAAATTACATGCCAAGTTAATATAAAATTTTTTATATTAAAACTGGTCACCTAGCCGGGTGTGGACGCACATGCCTGTAGTACTAGGAACTCAGGATGCTGAGGCAGGAGGATCGTAATTTCAAAGCCAGCCTCAGCAATATGGCGAGGCATATAGCAACTCAATGAGATTGTCTCTAAATAAAATGTAAAAAAGGGCTGGGAATGTAGCTCAGTGGTTAAGCACCCCTGGGCTCAATCTTCAGTACTAAAAAAAACAAAACTGGTTACCTAAATCTAAGTATACAAAAAATCCTATGTATCTCTACATTGAATATTTGCATAGTCAACTAATCAGGAAGCACCTAATGTTAAAGGAAATTTTACTTCTGTTGAGGAATGAGTTTGAATCTCTTATCACTCAAATCAAGATTCTGCCAAGGAAACCCATTTCGCTAATGCCCTCCAGAAATATAACCCAGGGCTACTGTGCTAATTTACTTAAGATACCATGAAATGCAGAATTCATGAGCTGGTTATATACAAGTCTCAGGATACTCTCGAAGACAAAAGTCTGCCTTAGTAAATGTAATAATCAAGAAATTTCAACAGTTTGTGCTTGGTAACTCTCACAATTCTCGTTTCCTTTCAGAATTGATTGCTGTTAAGGTTGGGGGTGTAAAATTCTTTACTGATTTTATTTGTATTTTAGTTTCTATAGACAAGACATGAATGAGAAATATATAACAGCAACAAAAAATGTGATTCACTGTGAGGGAGAATTGTTTAAAGAGAACCGAATATATTAAAACAAATCAAAAGTTAGATTATTATAATAGTGTAGAATAGGAGACAACAGCATAATCTTGTCCTATAAGGGAAGACATTGTTAATTATAACCAGCAAGACCCAGAAACCAAAGAGTAAAGAGTAACAGTAACAACATAAAAATTACATTTGTAGCCAGGCACAGTGGCGCATTCCTGTAATCCCAGCACTTTGGGAGGCTGAGACAGGAGAATCACGAGTTCAAAGCCAGCCTCAAGAACGGCGAGGCGCTAAGCAACTCAGTGAGGAGTTGCTCAGTGAGCAAAAAAATTACATCTGTTCATGAATAAAACTTGTCTACAAAGTTAATGAACAAAAGGTTTCATGTATAACTAATTAGAATAAATTAAAAAATTAAAAGTTAAGCCAGGCGCGGTGGCTCAAGCCTGTAATCCCAGCACTTAGGGAGGCTGAGACAGGAGAATCGCGAGTTCAAAGCCAGCCTCAGCAACGGCGAGGCGCTAAGCAACTCAGTGAGACTCTGTCTCTACATAAAACACAAAATAGGGCTGGGGATGTGGCTCAGCGGCCGAGCGCCCCCGAGTTCAATCCCCGGTACCAAAAAAAAAAAAAAAAAAAATTAAAAGTTAAAAAAATGAACACAAGAGCTTGGTTGAAATTAAATCCTCAATTTAAGGTTTTTTTCACTGAATTTACAATGGTGCAAAAGTGGTAGGCACCCAGGAGAAGCCATACTTTGAAATTTGAGTTTTAGTCTTTTCCAGGGTTAATGATATTTGGTATGATACTCAACTGAGCAATGTTCACTTGTAGCTTCATTTAAGTATTCTGAGCACATTTAAGGTAAGATAAGCTAATTTATGATATTTGGCAGGTTATGCACATACTAGATGCATTTATGACTTACATATGATATTTTCAATTTATGATGGCTTTACCAAGACATAACCCAATTGTTAAGGAGCACATGTATCTTTAACAAACACTAGCTGGGCACAGTGGAGCACTCCTGCAATCCCAGTAACTTGGGAGGCTGAGGCAGGAGCATTTCAAGTTTGAAGCCATCTTCAGTAACTTAGGAAGGCTTCCCTAAGTAACTTAGTGAGATATTGAGAAACTGCCTCAAAAGATGGGGTGTGGCTTGGTGGTTAACTGCTACTGGGTTCAATCCCCGGTACCAAAACAAAATAAAACACTAGAACAACATCTTATCCAGTCCTTAGGTTTATGTAAACTTGTAAACTTTCTAAGTCAAAATTACCATTGAAAATGGTTCTCTTAGCCAGGCACAATGCAGCATGCCTGTAATCCCAGCACTTTGGGAGGCTGAGACAGGAGAATCCCAAGTTTATAGCCAGCCTTAGCAAGTGAGGTGCTAAGCAACTCAGTGAGACCCTGTCTCTACATAAAACATAAAATAGGGCTGGGGATGTGGCTCAGTGGTCCAATATCCCTGAGTTCAATCCAAGAAAGAAAGAAAGAAAAGAAAAGAAAAGAAAGAGAGAAAGAGAGAGAGAGAGAAAGAAAGAGAAAGAAAGGAAAGAAAGAAAGAAAGAAAGAGAAAGAGAGAAAGAGAGAAAGGAAAGAAAGAAAAGACAGAGAGAGGGAAAGAAAGAGAAAGAAAGAAAAGGAAAGAGGGAAAGAGAGAAAGAAAGAAAAAGAGAGAAAGAGAAAGAGAAAAAGAAAGAGAGAAAGAAGGAAAGAAAAAAAGACAGAAAAGACAGAAAGACAGAAAGAAAGAAGGAAAGAAAGAGAGAAAGAAAGAGAAAGAAAGAAAGAAAGAAAGAAAGAAAGAAAGAAAGAAAGTCCTCTTTAATTTGCCCATACCAAAGCTACTTTCCTCCAGGGTCAGAAGAAAATATTGATGTATTCTGTTTATGTACTGAACCACACTATGCCAAAAAAAAAACAAAACAAAACAGAAGTTTTTAGTTTTTATTTTAAAATTATGTGGTAGAATTATGTAAGTTAAAAAGCTCAGTCAGGTGTGTTGGTGTACACCTGTAATCCCAGCTACTTGGGGGCCTGAGGTGAAAGAATTCCTTAATCTCATGAATTGGAGAACAAACTGAGCAACTTGATAAGATTCTCAATCTCAAAACAAACAAGTAAGCAAACAATCAGATCAAAGTCTACAACCAATAAAAAGATAAGATCCACAATATATAAAGCACTTTTAAAAATAAATCAAGAAAAGCCAGGTGCTGTGGCACACATTTGTAATGTCAGCATCTTGGGAGGCTGAGGTAGAACGATCCCAAGTTCAAGGCCAGCTTCAGCAACTAAGCCAGGCTCTAAAGCAACTTAGTGAGACCTTGTAACAAAATAGAAAATGAAAAAAAAAAGGCTAAGGATATGTCTCAGTGGTAAAGCACCTCTGGACTAAATCCCTAATACCATCAAATAATCAATCAATCAAGAAGCCGGGCGCGGTGGCTCAAGCCTGTAATCCCAGCACTTAGGGAGGCTGAAACAGGAGAATTGCGAGTTCAAAGCCAGCCTCAGCAATGAGACCCTGTCTCTACATAAAAAAAAAACACAAAATAGGGCTGGGGATGTGGCTCAGTGGTCGAGCACCCCTGAGTTCAATCCCTAGTACCAAAAAAAAAAATAATAATAATAATCAATCAATCAAGAAACAAAGTTCAAATATTACAAATACACAACAAAAAAAAATACAAAAAAATATGAATGGCCAATAAACTTACATAAAGATATCCATCTTCACCAGTAATCACTGAAGTATGAGCTGGATTATACCAATTTCCACTACCACATATGAAAACATGCGAAAGTCCAATAAAAAAGTTCAGTGACACATGCCTATAGTCCCAGCTACTCAGAAGGCTAAGGATAGGAAGATCCTTTGAGCCTAGGACTTTGAGACCAGTCTAGTCACAAAGTGACATCCCATCACAAAAAACAAAAAGAAAATCAGCAATATGAAAACTTTTTTGGTACTTAGGATTAAACCCAGAGGTTACTTTACCACTGATCTACATCCTGGTCCTTTTAATTAATTAATTAATTTTTAAAATATGTGTATTTTTTTAGTTGTAGATAATTTTTTAAATATGTGTATTTTTTTAGTTCTCATTTATTTATTTTATGTGGTGCTGAGGATCGAACCCAGTGCCTCACACATGCGAGACAAGCGCTCTACTACTGAGCCACAACCCCAACCCCTTTTTATTTTTTTTTTTTTTTAATTTTTTTTTTATTTTTTTAAATTTTTTTTTTTTTTTAGTTGTTGATGGACACAATGTCTTTATTTTATTGTTTTGTATGTGGTGCTGAGGATCGAACCCAGGGCCTCACGCATGCAAGGCAAGCGCTCTACCGCTGAGCTACAATCCCAGCCCCCTTTTTATTTTTTTATTTTGAGATAGGATCTTGCTAAGTTGCTGAGGCTGGCCTCAAACTTTCAATCTTCCCACCTCAGCTTCCTGAGTCATTGAGATTAGAGGTAATGTGCCACTATACAAGGCATTAATTGGTATTATTTTTGGAAGGAAAATTAGCAAGATGAATCAAAACTCAAAATACGCATATCTTCCAAACACAGCAATTCCAATCTGATTTATCTATCCTATAGTAACACACATGTAAAATTACATGACAAAGGTCTTCATTAAGGACTTGGTTAATAACACCAAATAATTCAAGTGAGATAGATCAAATATGAACTGACCAAAAAGAAAAAGCAAACTGATAATTTGTAAAATGAAAAAGCATATATACGTTATAAACATATAAACAATATACTATTGTATGACAGTTTCAAATATATTTTACTGTGGCACATGTTATGAAATATACTGAGATGGAAAACATATAACACATGCATAACTGAAACAAAGTTTGATGAAAGGACAGTACTCTTACTGTATGCAATGATTTTTAATTCCAATTCATTTTCTTAAAATCCTGGCTGTTGCCCACTAAAATAATATCACAACATGGCAGGGCGTGGTGGCACATGCCTGTAATCCCAGCACTTTGGGAAGCTGAGACAGGAGAATCGCGAGTTCAAAGCCAATCTGGAGGCGCTAAGCAACTAAGTGAGATCCTGTCTACATAAAACACCAAAAAATATAGGGCTGGGGATGTGGCTCAGTGGTTGAGTACCCCTGAGTGTTCAATCCCCAGTACCAAAAAAAAAAATCACAACCAACTAATGTACCTCAATTAAAATCACTGATACAAGGTTGGAGCTGTAACTCTGGGGTAGAGCACTTGCCTAGCACAAGTTTGAACCCAACAACACAAAAGGAAAAAAAAAAGAGAGAGACATACACTTATGTAGAGTATGGTTTCTATATAAGAATACAATCCAAAACTCCATCTACAAAACACATGTACAAACATGTTGTGTAAGCATGCTTGAAAAAATGCATAGAAAGGGGTCTAACAAGGTACATGCCAAACTTTCAACAGCTGTTACTTCACAGCTGAAAACACGTGCACTTCTCATTTCTGAAATGCTGAAACATTTTACTAGCATTTTTATGTTTTAATTTAAAATAGAAAATGAAAGGTAACAGTTCATAGCACAAAAGGAGGTTCAACTAAGATGTTTATCTCTACATGATGAAACATCTGTTTTATGATCACAACCCCTTCCAATTGTTTAAAACAAACAGCTGGGTGGGTAGAAAAATAAATATGTTCAAATGCACTGAAAAATAATCAGTAAAATAATTATGGGTAAAAGGGTGACATATCAATCAGATTTTTATCAGAGTAAAACACTGAAAGGTATGCACAAACCTTACAAAACGTGAGTACTTGTTAATTATTTCAGCATGTGCTTACTCCTCTGTCTTATTTTAGGGCTTACTTGATGAACAAGTCCAGATCTCAAATCTCTCTTACTAACACGGGGAGACTAAACGTTGATTATGCCATCTTAATGACAATTCTCATGTTACATACTGAAAATCCCAGACAGACCAAGGATATTAGAGGACAAACATTTGATTCAAAATAGTTAATTTTTCTGTAAAAAAAAAAAAAAAATTCCACATTTTGTCGAATTTATCTCTAAGATAAATGTGCCAATTTTTTGGACCTGGGAAAATATAACTTCTGGAAACGTTTTATAAATCCATTTGTAAAAATGAAAATGTAGGCCTCTTAGTTTCAGACAAAGTGATCAGACAAAGCTCTTAAGTTCTAGCAATCAGAAAACCAAGTTATAATCCTTCCTAAAACTCATGGTAGTAAATCCTTACCTGTTCCAAATCCTGCACCAAGCCCAGTTCCCAGAGTTCCAGGTGCTGGTTTACTTCCAAAAATACTATTCCCACTGGTATTTGTGCCAAAACCTAAGAATACAAAAGAATGAGTGGGTTGTACTTTTAACACAAGACTCAATTTTCTCTACAAGGGAGATTAACACAAAGCAGCCCAACTTTAAGCTTTGCATCCTTTCAGTTATTAATAATATTAGGAATACTAAATTATGGGCTAATATGACTTTTTAAAAATTTTGGCACCTGCAAACAAGTCTTCATTTTTACCTAATTACATTTTGGCCTTAAAATATCAATGCATCATAGGATAATATTAAATAATAAAGCAAAGTGAATGTGCTTGAGCTTTTGAAAACATACCCTTTATAAGGCTCAAACCACTATGCTTCCATTTGGTTACAGGAAGAAAAACTCATTCCCTCAAACTTTGACTAAAAAAGATAGTCAACAAATAAAGACACTTTATTGAACCTAAAGGTTCTTGATAAGAGAAAATAACCTATAAAAACCTCTACAACAGCTTTTGTTTTACACAGATGGACCTGGCATGGGCAGTAATGTGAGGCAGATCATGCTCCATTAACTCACAGGAATAATCTAGGACTTAGCTAGCTAATATTAGAGAGAAGAGGCTGGAGTTGTAGCTCAGTGGTAGAGTGCTTGCCTAACATGTGTGAGGCACTGAGTTCAGTCCTCAGCACAATACCATAAATAAATAAATAAATAGATAAATGAATACATAAAGTATTGTGTCCATCTACGACTAAAAATAAAAAATTAGAAGAGAGAGAAGATAACCTATGAGAAACTTATCTTGAGTTGGAATGATTTATTTCACTATTGGAGATGACAGAGAGTTGGGAAAACCATACTCCTTCACTACTGCTTGCCATTTAGAGAAAATCCTTTAATTTCCCTTTAAAACTCGTAAGCATCAGTGGGGTAGAGGGGTGCACGTCTGTAATCTCAGCACTTTGGGAGGCTGAGACAGGAGAATCACGAGTTCAAATCAGCTCAGCAATCGTGAGGTGCTAGGCAACTCAGTGAGACCCTGTCTCTATATAAAACACAAAACAGGGTTGAGGATGTGGCTCAGGGGTTGAGTACCCCTGAGTTCAATCCCTGGTACCAAAAAAAAAAAAAAAAAAAAAGTAAGTATCAAACAAAATACCCATATTGCATTGCTATTAATATGTTTTTGTTGTTCAAATAAGTCACTGAGAATATTTTGTCATGACTGTATATAGATTATCACATGAAAAAGGTCAAGAAAAAAGCTGAAAAACAAAGTTTGAAGTAATACATTTCATGTCACTTTAAAATCTAAGCAAGTCATATGACTTAACCTCAATACATATAAAGTTTGTGTATTCATTAAGTCTTTTCTTGAATTATGCTAATAGCTATGCCATAAAAATGGAGTGCTGCCTACTCAAGCACCAATTTTCTTGAATGAATAAATAAATGAAATGTACTTGGAGACATTCTCTTTTTCATTTAAAATTTAACCAGAAAAGATCTCACAGCCCCTTAACATCAAAAAACAAAATATTCATGAACTACCTCAAACCCACAGGAGGGAAATAAGTCCCAACTTACACTGTTTATACCACACACTTCCTCCGATTCTCACTGAAAAGTTTATCAATGCTGTTATTTCAAAACAATTTTACAAATTAAAATTAACGATAATTCAAATTCAGCACATAAGGTAGTGAGGGAAGTCAGATAAAAATGAGACCTTTCATTTTCAAATCAGTGAACACGAGTGTGAATACATTCATACAACAACGATAAAAATCCTCCAAGCAAATCAGAAATCTACACCCATTGAATAAGATAAAAAATATTTTAAAAGTACAACCTATTTCATCAGGTACAGTCTATACAAAAACTCTTATTTACAAATAACATTTAATTCTGAACATGAAGTATACTGCAATATACCTTTCATTACCCATTATGTTCCATCATTTTATATATTATACTTTATAGGATACCTATAAAAAACTAAAATTTCATAGAACACCTACAAAACTGCACAGTTTGAGTTTCTACAGGTGTCTTGTACGTAGGATAATAGGACATAATAGGTTAAATACATTCACTTTCAAAGGGAGTGAAAATTCATTCTTGAGCTAAAAATCTTAGATACAGGGGTTTATATAGTCCTCCAAAAGGCCACAGAACTAAAAGATGCAGTATTTGTGTGGTATTAATATTTCAGATGATGAGCCAAGTCTGATGGGATCCACCAATAGCCCTAGCTACAAAGGATAGGGCAGAATAATCTTATCTTAAACCCAGTAGTTTGCAGGCCATTCTAGGCAACACAGCAATATCCTATTTCAGCAGGGCGGGCAGGAATCAAGTGATTGAAAAGAAAGGTCTACAAAATTTCCTTGGGGAAGAGGAATGACAGATTGAAAAAGATAATAATACTAAAGCTGAGAAACACTCATCTGATCCGCTAAAGTATCTTTCCCTTCTAGGTTTTGTAAGAAACAAGTGCACAAACCAGACATATCTTACCCATTCTAACCAAGTCCCTCGCCTCAAAGCTGTTAAAACAAAATACAACTAAAAAGACTCATACATGGAATTATAATCATTACCAGCAGCGAATGAACAACATGAGTAAAAGAGGTTGTAAAAATCAAATCAAACACATTAATTTAGGAACTGGTACGTAACAAGGATTTATCTTTTCCATATAGTTCTTGTTTCTGTGAAAACATGTTAACCTTCCCATGGATGCTTAAAATGTTTCTCTAGCACATTTTAATATCATTCAAAACTCACAAAATGGCTAGGATTATAGCTCAGTGGTAGCATGGTTATCTAGCATTGCTCTGAGTTTCACCTCTAGCATCACAAAAAATGAAAAAAACAGCTGGGTACTGTGGCACAGTCTGTAATCCCAGCTACTTGGAATGCTGAGGCAGCATGATCACAAATTCAAGACCGACTGTAGCAAACTGGTGAGGTCTGCAGCAATTTAGACCTTGTCTCAGAATAAAAAAATAAAAATAAAAGAAATACAGCTCGCACCTCTGGTTTCAATCCCATGTATGTATGTATGAAATAAATAAATAAAGCTGAGAAGGGGATATAGCTCAATGGTAGAGTGTCCCTCAGTTCAAACCCTAATACCATTAAAAAAAAAAATCCAACTTGCTAAAGAACAATAAATGCTGACCTATGCCATTACAATGTCTTCGCCTACATGTCTCCCACCCCCAAAATCAATCAGTCACTACTGATGTATCTGACAATATTTATTTGGTATAAATAAATATTTATTTGGTATATATAAATATTAAACAGATATTTATACCAAGTAATTATTTTCTTTGTCAATAAAATGAACTTTCTACATCATACACAAAGTTTAATTTGTTTGAGAGTTTAGGTAGCTATGATACTGAAAATAACATGATGATTCTACTAAACTGGTCTACAGTGTATCTCTGAATAGTTTAGGAGCTTTTGTTTGTTATTTGCTTTTTGTTGTTGTTTTGGTACCAGGGATTGAACTTGGGGTACTCGAACATTGAGCCACATCCCCAGCCCTATTTTGTGTTTTATGTAGAGACAAGGTCTCATTAAGTTCCTTAGTGCCTCGCCATTGCTGAGGCTGGCTTTGAACTCATGATTCTCCCGTCTCAGCCTCCCGAAGCATTGGGATTACAGGCGTGCGCCACTGTACCTGGCATGTTAATTTATTTTTTTTTTTTTATTTTTATTTTTTTTTAATATTTATTTTTTAGTTGTAGGTGGACACAATAGCTTTATTTTATTTTTTTACGTGGTGCTGAGGATCGAACTCAGTGCCTCCCGCGTGCTAGGCGAGCACGCTACCACTGCGCCATAACCCCAGCCCGCATGTTAATTTATTTTTAATTGTGCTAGCTTCTCTGTATTTTCTGAAATTTTTTACAAGGAACACGAATTAAAAAATAAAATTTTTGAAACTACCAGAAAACCATGGAATAAGCCCTCAAATCAAAAAGAATCATCAAATCTCTCAAGTACACAACATTTACATAGCCTAAAAGAATGCGTTACTTCAACCCTATGTGTTGAAGTTTATGGTTTCTTTGCTATTGATTGGTGAAGTAATTCAAAGAAAATGAAAGCCAATTTATATCTCCTCTAAACATCTGAAGCCAAGTCCATGACTTTAAACCTTTCCCTCTGGTACCTCACATTAAGCCACAGCTTACCTGAGAATTTTTAATATTTCCAATCATATGAATCAGGAGGATGATGTGTGGTATAGTCAGTATAACTTTAAGAGAGCCAAACCTGCTTTATATGTACCAAAATTGGAAGTGTTTGTATTGGTTCCTAAAGTCAGGGTTGGTTTGTTACCAAAGAGCCCGCCACTGGTTGTACCAAATGAAGAAGCACTGGTTGTGCTGGTTCCAAAGGTAGTAAGCTTGTTATTTCCAAACAGGGTCTAAAAATAACAAAATAGAGGACAAAGTTTTAAATAATATAGAGATACCCACCAAACAATAAATAAAGGCTACTTCAGCTATGATATATTGGGTGTGAGATGGGGTCAATTATATCATAATTTTGCAGATGAATAAAGACCATTAGAAAGATAATCTGAGGGCTGGAGTTGTGGCTCAGTGGTGGAGGGCTTGCCTGGCATGTGTGAAGTACTGGGCTTGATACTCAGCATTGCATATAAATAAATGAATAAAATAAAGGTCCATCAACAGCTAAAATATACACATACATATATATACAAAAAATTTTAAAAAAGGAAAGATAATCTGAGCAAGATCATAAACAGAATATTTGAAGCCTGAAAAGTTAATGGTAACACCTGAGCAAACAGGAGTAGTGAGGCACGAAAAAAATATCAAGGAAATTGACTTTTTTCACTGTTAAATGTATCAGACATGTAATTTGTCAGAAGAAATAGTTATCACAAAAATTTTTAACATGCTACAATATGATAAATCTTGAAAACACTGTGCTAAGTGAAAAAAGAAAAAACCTAGAAAAGATGATTGCATTTATATAAAATGTCCAGAAGAGTCGAGTCCACAGATACCAAAAATAGGTCTGAGGTTAAAGAGGGACAATGGGAAATAACTGCTAATGGAACAGAATTGTGCTTTTTTTTTTGGTACCAGGGATTGAACTCAGGGGCACTCAACCCCTGAGCCACATCCCCAGCCCTATTTTTGTGTTTTATGTAGAGACAGGGTCTCACTGAGTTGCTTAGCACCTCGCCATTGCTGAGGCTGGCTTTGAACTCGCGATTCTCCTGTCTCAGCCTCCCTAAGTGCTGGGATTACAGGCTTGAGCCACCGCGCCCGGCTCAGAATTGTGCTTCTTGATGTGATAAATATGTTATAAAATTGGTGTGAGGATGGTTGCACACTCTGAATATACTAAAAAACACTGAATTATACATTTTATTTTTAAACATTTTTTTAGTTGTAGACAGACACAATACCTTTTATTTTATTCATTTATACATAGTACTGAGAATAGAACCCCATGACTCATGCGTGCTAGGAAAGCACTCTACCACTGAGCTCTTGAATGATAATGTTTTATTTATTTATTTTTTGGTACTGAGGATTGAACTCAGGGGTACTCAACTACTGAGCCACATCCCCAGTCCTATTTTGTGTTTTATGTAGAGATAGGGTCTCAATGAATTGCTTAGCGCCTTGCCCTTGCTGAGGCTGGCTTTGAACTCATGATTCTCCTGTCTCAGCCTCCCAAAGTACTACTGGGATTACAGGTGTGTGCCACCACACTGGGCTCTGAATTATACGTTTTAGTAAGACAAACTGTATGACATATGGCTAATACATCAAGAAAGTTACTATTAAAAGGTGTAGGAACTTTCTGAAGCATTCTGATTTTCTCAATTTCTCACATCAGTTACTTGCTCAAATGAGATTAATAATAATTTTCAATCACCATGAAAATAGGATGATATATTCTGGAATTTCTTTTTCTGTTATTTAACTAATCACAATAGTAAGTTCAAAGCTTCTTTGTTTCTTTTCTTTTCTTTTTTGGCACTGGAGATAGAACCCAGAACTTAGCACATGCAAGGTAAGCACTTTACCACTGAGAAGCTTCTTATAATGGGTACATAATACAGACTGACTGCTTCATACTGATTCTCATTTAACTGTTTTCTAAATGGTCATATAGAATTTAGTATTAATTTTAGGTAAACTACATTTCTGAGTAGTTTTTCACTTAAATGGCTTAGTAAAGAAATTAATTTGGAGCTGGGCACGGTGGCTCACGCTTGTAATCCCAGCACTTTGGGTGGCTGATAGGAGAATCCTGAGTTCAAAGCCAGCCTCAGCAACGGCGAGGCACTAAGCAACTTAGTGAGACCCTGTCTCTACATAAAACACCAAATAGGGCTGGAGATATGGTTCAGTGGTTGAGTACCCCTGAGTTCAATCCCTGGTACTAAAAAAAAAAAAAGAAATTAATTCAGGCTGGGATTGTGGCTCAGTGGTAAGAGTACTTGCCTCGCATGTTGGAGGCACTGGGTTTGATCCTCAGCACCACATATAAATAAATGAATAAATAAAGGTCAATCGACAACTAAAAATTAAAAAAAAAAAAAGAAAAAGAAAAATTAATTCAGTCAAGCCTCCAGCAGTAGGTAAACCATGAGAACCTGAACCATTTCAACAAATTAATCATTATTTTTAAAAAGTTTAATTTCCAAATCATCCAATCTATCACCAAACACAAAGGCGAGAACTATCCATTTAAAATTATCTGATTTAGTAGCAGCTGTGGTTGTGGCTCAGTGGTACAGCACTCGCCTAGCATGTGTGAGGCACCATGTTTGAGTCTCAGCACCACATATAAATAAATAAAATAAAGGTCTATCAACAACTATAAAAAATATATTGAAAAAAATAAAACTATCTGATTTAAACATGAAAGCATCTCATTTAAGACTCACCAATTTAAACTAACCACTTAGATTCCACAATGTATGTACACTTCAAAACTTTATGTTGTACAAAATTAAAAACAATGCCAATTATCAATTTAAAAATAAACTAGACAACTGAAATGATATTTTACTATTAGAAACAAATGGAACACAAGCACTGGAGTGAAAGATTCACTAACCCCAAATAAACCTGTTTAGTTCAATCAGTTATTTCATTTTGCATCAAAATAGCTTTTATTTATACTGTTTTTGAGCAGTTAATCATTATGCATTTTAAAAATCCCATGTCTTAAAGATAATTTCATGACTCAAAACCAGCATCTTTAAACGTTTCTGCTACATATTATTGAAGTAAATAGTGTTCTGTAAAAAAAAAAAAAAAAAAAATAGCTTTTATTTGCTATTTAGTATCAAATCATACAATATACCCCCCCAAAAAAAACTTGGAATACAATGACATCTTTCTATAAATTCCTTTATCAGACGCCTACATATGGTGAAATTATACTCAATTGTGAACACCTACCGAACCAACTGCACCAAACCCAGTATTGGTCTGCCCAAAGAGACCTGTTCCTGTTCCAAATGCTGTCCCAGTACTGGTATTTGTTGCTGTCCCAAAAAGACCTCCTGGCTGTGAGGCTTGTGTTACTCCAAATAAACCCTGCAAAAGGTAATCTATATTAAGAGCTATCCCACAGTAGTTTTTTCTTTTTTTGAGAAAAAGGAAAAAGAAGTTTTACTGCTTTGCTAGTGAAGAAGAAACGGGATCCCTGTCCCACAGCCACAGTATATTTCTTAGTCTTAGATTAATAAAAATAGTTATTATTTTTAAGTTTATGTGACAGATACTATGATAGACACTTTACATGGAGCTTTTTTTTCTCTTCAGAACCCTAAGAATCATGGTGTACAGCATCCCCATTTTTTGAAAGAATATAAAGCCCAGAGCAATTAACAAATTTTCCTGAAATGTCACAGCTCCCAACTGGCAGGACTATAAATTCATTATCTACACCTAAGCCGCTATCTAGCTATCCTATCTATCTATCAACCACCTATCTATTTTATTTTTGGTACCAGGGATTGAACTCAAGGGTACTCCTACCACTGAGCCACATCCCCAGTCCTATTTTGTGTTTTAGGTAGAGATAAGAGTCTGAGTTGCTTAGTGCCTCTTTGTTGCAAAGGCTGGCTTTGAACTCAATATTCTCCTGTCTCAGCCTCCTTGCTGGGATTATAGCATGCACCACCGCGCCAAGCTTTAACTTGGCAATTCAAACATGTATATGTTTGAGTCTGATTTTTAACTTCAGACTACATTTTAGTATGTCTTCTGGCCTGTCCTGTAACTTTATGTTGAAAGTCAAACATGTTTCATTGAATGATAAAAAATGACGTAAGCTGCTATTATTTAAGATTGTTCTGGCTATTAATGGATTCCCTTTTACTCTTTGCTGAGTGCTTGTTTTTTGGCTTTTTTTTTTGGTACCAGGGATTAAACCCAGGGGTGCTCAATCACTGAGTCACATCCCCAGCCCTTTTTTATATTTTATTTAGAGACAAGGTCTCACTGAGTTTCTTAGGGCCTTGCTGCTGTGGCTGGCTTTGAACTTTTGATCTTCCTACCTAAGCTTCCCAAGCTACCGGGATTACAGGCATGCACCCCCACACCCAGCCGAGTGTTTTTATCATGGAAGTATATCATACACTTTTTCTGCATCTGCTAAGGTGATCATGTATTTTTTGTTCTTAGGGTATTACAATTATTCAATTTTTAAATTTTTTTTCTCTCTTTTGGTACCAGGGATTGAACCCAGGGGCACTAAGCCACTCAGCCACATCCCCAACCCTTCAATTATTTTTTTTCCATTATTGGGGATTAAACCCAGCACTCTACCAACTGAGCTATATCTCCAGACTCCTTAAGCTTTCAGTAATTTTCTTATGTTAAACCAACGTATCTGGAATAAATCCCACTTGGTCATGGTGTATAATTCTTTTTACATTTTGCTTAATTCAGTCTACTGGTATTTTAAAGATCTAGGGGTCTAACTATTTGTTTTCTTTAATCAGGCAAAGCATCTCTAATTTCAGTACCAGGTAAATTCCAAGAATTTGAATCAATTAAACATACCTCAAATCAATCTTTAATTTCACATTTCCATAAAAAGGGTGCTTAGAAATAAACTAGTAATTTCTGTGAAGACTTTTACTTTCTGTATAGAAGCAGCAATTATCTAATATTGCTCTAAGTTTTAGGTCTACTCCCTCCCCTAACCCCTAACTATTAGACTTTATTTGCCTAAATTTACTTTACCAGAATAAGCTGAAAGAATACTATGAAATATAACTACTAATTGACAAGTATTTCCTCCTGAACCCTACAGAATGGCAATGTCACCAGCTGTAGTTTAGAAATAGCCAACTATAGCCCACACTATAAAAGCTCTTACTTACCAATGAGAAAAGCATGTTCAGAAAGGAAAGATGACTGCTCCATAGACTCTCAATGAGTAAGGTAAGACTGCACTGAATTTAGATCTTAATTCCTTATAAACTGTGTTTTCTCCCTTTACCAAATATTCTCAATTCTATAAAGAACTCTACTAAAGGTAGAAATTGCCAGTTTGGAATTATTAGAAGCCTCATTACTAAGCTCTACAAATAAGACTTGGTTTTAACTAAAGTCCTGTTTTCCTTACTATGGTGTTGGTGCTTGGTTGTCCAAGGGTGCTGGTATTACCAAAGGAAAAACCAGTGTTCTGTGTGGTTGTGGCCTGGCCAAATGGTTTGCTGAAGAGGCTAGTAGTCTGCTGATTCTGTTGGCCAAAGAGACCACCTGGATTTGTTCCAAATCCAGTTGTACCTTTGAGGAAAAAGAGGAAAGATAAAATAAATAGAAAAAGAAACAAAAATAACTAAACAAAACCCTGAAACTTGACATTATCCAATAATGCAGCAATAGTCTTATGTTATCCATTACTATCTATATTACCTTTCATATATTCACTATTCGTTAATCCTTTCATTTTCTAACCTAAGAACTCCAGATTAAGTTAAAACTTTCATTTCTACAATAATATCCTGGCTGGGCTAAATGCTCTTCCTTTGAGTGCATAGCTTTATATTATTATATAAGACAATATTATCAAAGACTATGCTGTATCTTTACCTTGTTAAACTAAGCTATTGTTGAGAACAGAGGCTTTTTCGTCACATCAGTGTATCCAGACTCTGATCTGATATACAGAACTCAATAATGAATACGTGATAAACTAAATGACAGGATACTAACATTGAGAAGAATGTTAGGTGTCACTTAAACATGTATTTATGTGGCCAAGCACAGTGGTGCACACCTGTAATCCCAGCAGTTTAGGAGGCTGGGATTACAAGCATGCACTATCACACCAAGCTGCTGCTACTGCTTTTTTTTTTTTTTAAACCATCCTTATATAAGCCACTATCATCTCTCATAGAATAAGAACTTTCCAACTAATTTGTTTCACCATCTACTCTCAACATAACAGCCTTCAGAATGATCCTTCATTCATAATCATGTTTTTTCCCCCTTTGGTACTAAGGATTGAACCCAAAGGTGCTTAATCACTAAGCCACATCCCTAGCCAGATTTTTTTTTTTTTTTTTTAATTTTCTTTTAGTTGTCAGTGGACCTATTTATTTATATGTGGTGATGAGAATCAAACCCAGTGCCTCATACATGCTGGACATGCTCTCTACCTCGGAGCTATGACCTCAGCCCCTCAGCCAGATTTTGTATTTTATTTTGAGAAAGGGTCTAAGTTGCTTAGGGTCTTGCTAAGTTGCTAAGGCTGGCTTTGAACTAGTGATCCTCCTGCCTCATCCTCCAGAGTTGCTGGGATTACAGGCATGTACTACCATGCACGGCTTCACATTGTACTTTTTTTTTTTTTGGTATCAGGGATTGAATTCAGGGGTACTTGACCAATGAGCCACATCCCCAGCCCTATTTCATGTTTTATTTAGAGATAAGTTCTCACTGAGTTGCTTAGCAGCCTCATAGTTGCTGAGGCTGGCTCTGAACTCATGATTCTCCTGTCTCAGCCTCCCAAAGTAGTGGATTACAGGCATGCCCCACCTAGCCCAGCTCATATTTTCCTTTAAAAATAACACTTAAGAATTCCCAAGTCGGAGCCGGGCGTGGTGGCTCACGCTTGTAATCCCAGCACTTAGGGAGGCTGAGACAGGAGAATCGCGAGTTCAAAGCCAGCCTCAGCAACGGCGAGGCGCTAAGCAACTCAGTGAGACCCTGTCTCTACATAAAACACAAAATAGGGCTAGGGATATGGCTCAGTGGTCAAGTGCCTCTGAGTTCAATCCCCAGTACCAAA
>CM053399.1:52935409-52988917 GCA_028644305.1 Xerus rutilus | reverse complement strand
CGCTTGTAATCCCAGCACTTAGGGAGGCTGAGACAGGAGAATCGCGAGTTCAAAGCCAGCCTCAGCAACGGCGAGGCGCTAAGCAACTCAGTGAGACCCTGTCTCTACATAAAACACAAAATAGGGCTAGGGATATGGCTCAGTGGTCAAGTGCCTCTGAGTTCAATCCCCAGTACCAAAAAAAAAAAAAAAAAAAAAAGAATTCCCAAGTCGGGGCTGGGATTATGGTGCAGTGGTAGCGTGCTGGCCTAGCATGCATAAGGCACTGGGTTCAATCTTCAGCACCACATAAAAATAAAATAAAGATATTCTGTCACCTACAACTAAAAAATAAACATTTAAAAAAAAAAAAGAATTCCCAAGTCAAATAAAAATCCAAGTCTTCATATTGGTCCCCCATTTCCCCAAAACACCACCTTGGCTTCTCCTCTTTGGCAAAAACTCAGGTTATTTATTTATTTGGTTCTGGAAATTTAACCCAGGGATGCTTTAACACTGAGCTATATCTTTGGTCCTCCCCTTTATTATTTTTTTATTTTAGACAGGGTCTCACTAAGATGCTTAGGTTCCTGCTAAATTTCTGAGACCAACCTGAAACTTGTGATCCTCCTCAGTCTCCTGAATTACTGGGATTATAGGTGTGTACCACTGCATCTGGCTAAGACTTATGGTTCTCACTATGAAAGGTTTCTCCTCCAGAAATGTATATAACTTTTTGTTTCACCCTCCTCAGATCAGTCACTTCTAAAATAACAACCTTATCAAGTGAAGCCCCACTTAATTATCTTCACTTAAAATTATAGTACGTATAACCAGATACTCCCCATTCCTCCAATATCCCTGAATTATTTTTCTCCATTGCACTTATCATAAAATAACCACAATACTCTACTTTTAGCTGTCTGTTTTTTCTTAATATGGTCCAATATGATGTCAAGTGCTTACTCGTTCCGAAGGCAGTTTTGTTCTGACCATATGCAAATCCTGAATTAGTAGTGGAAGAGCTGAAGAGTCCTGTTGCACTGGAGGTGGCTGGAGAAGATCCAAACAAGCCAGTTGTGGTACCCGCTCCCACCTGGTTCTGTGGGCCTTTCCGGTTAGCCTGATAATCCTCTAAACGAAGTTCCTGAAGAAAAAACATATTCACAATCTTAATATGCATCAAAAAATTGAATTAGGAGCCTAAATACCTGAAATTAGCATTTAAATTCTATCTTCATACAGGAATCGTGACCAAAAATCACAAAACTATAGAATGACAATAATAGTTATTCTGAAAATCATTTCCAACAGACATTAAAATCCATACTATAATAAAACTGCTGGACAAACTGCCAATCATATCAACAATGTCTTTTTTTAAATTTTTTTTATTTTTATTTTTTAGTTGTTGATGGATCTTTATTTTATTCATTTATTATTTATATGTGGTGCTGAGGATTGAACTCAGTGCCTCACGCATGCTAGGCAAGCGCTCTACCACTGAGCTGCAGCCCTAGCCCAACAATGTCTTTTAACAGAATGCTACTACTATCCTAGAACATACAATGTAGTTGATAGAAGATGAAGAATTCTTGGTTGAGGGGGGTGTTTTAAAATTTTAAAAAAAGAGGAATAAAATTTAGCAATTTTATCTCATAATTCAGGAGTCGCTATGTGCTGCAATACAGCAAGCATAGTCTGGATATAGGAAGAAGCAACCACTACAATCAGGAATGAGAAACAACAGGAAAATGAACAACAATCTATTACAAAGCAATGAGAATGCACAAACTATACAATGCCATAGATGAATATCACAATGCTGAACAATAGTACATAAAATTTCATCCACATTAAATTCATAAATGGGCAAAAATTGGGCAGTCAAGATAGTGGCTACTTTTGGAAGGGGAGAATTACAATGAAGGATAAGGCAAAAAGGGAATATCTGGGATACTGATATCATAGTTTCTAGATTTGGATCTTTTCATATAATGAGAATTTATTAAGTTGTATGGTTATGACTTTGCACCTGTACATATAACGTGGATATTATCCAAAACCTAAAAAGAAAAAAATCTATAAATACCACTTAATATTTAGTGCTTGCCTAGAATGTGTGAGGCCCTGGGCATAATCCCCAGTACCACAAAAAAAAAGAAAAAACTTTCTTTTTTCTTGCTAGCATCCAAATCCTGGGTCTCAAGCATGCTAGGCAAGCACTCTACCACTGAGCCACAGACTCCACAAAAAAAAAAAAAAAAAAAAAAAAAAACCACTCACATTTAAAAAAGCTGCTTTCCAATAAATTCAAAAGGTTAGGTTATTTTTTATTGTGTTTTACTGACCTCTAATGACTTGCTTTCATATTCTTTCATAGCAGTAATACACTGGTGCTTGGTACTGATGTTAGTGCTAACTCCAGCTTTGACCATAGTATCTGTACCAGTTGGAGGCTGCAAGGGAAGATATAGGCACATTTCTAAGTCCAAGCTTTACATTCCCACTCACATACACAATTCCTCAATCCCTAACTCTAAACTTAGTCCCAGGTCTAACAGATAGGGCTGGGTGTGGTCCCAGCTACTTGGGAGGCTGAGGCAAGAGAACACTTGAAACCAGGTAAAAACTGGCTGGGGCAACATAACAATACCCTATCTCAAAACAAAAACGAAATGGTTTCAAGGGTGCTTTGACCAAATTTATTACATTTCTGATATCTCCTTATATCAAAGCTATCAGAATCAATCTTTTTTTTTCCCCTTAGAATAAACCCTTTTAAAAATAGTGTTTATTTTAGCCGGGCGCAGTGGCTCAAGCCTGTAATCCCAGCACTTAGGGAGGCTGTGACAGGAGAATCGCGAGTTCAAAGCCAGCCTCAGCAATGGCGAGGCGCTAAGCAACTCAGTGAGACCCTGTCTCTACATAAAACACAAAATAGGGCTGGGGATGTGGCTCAGGAGTCGAGTGCCCCTGAGTTCAATCCCCAGTACCAAAAAAAAAAAAAAAAAAGTTTATTTTATTCAGATAAATCAGTGCTGGGTCACTGTTTACATGTGTTTTATCAGAGCATTATAATTATACATAGTACCTGGGTACATTTAGACAAAATCATATATAAAAGGAATTTAATTTCAATCCCCATTCTCTCCCCTTTTCCTCCCAACCCCCTCCTCCTATTCTCCCTCCTCTACTCTACTGATCTTCCTTTTACTCATTGATGAAGACATCAATCTTAGAGCCGGGCGCGGTGGCTCACGCTTGTAATCCCAGCGCTTAGGGAGGCTGAGACAGGAGAATCGCGAGTTCAAAGCCAGCCTCAGCAATGGCAAGACCCTAAGCAACTCAGTGAGACCCTGTCTCTACATAAAACACAAAATAGAGCTGGGGATGTGGCTCAGTGGTCGAGTGCCCCTGAGTTCAATCCCCGGTCCCAAAAAAAAAAAAAAAAAATACATCAATCTTATTAGTAACAAAAGCTATCACAAACCTAGAAATTAATCCTGTAACCCAAGTCACCCAGTATTATGCTAAAATACATGTAATATCACATACATAAACAAAGTTTTAGCCAGGCACAGTGGCACACACCTGTAATCCCAGTAGCTCAGGATGCTGAAGCAGGAGGATCGCAAATTCAAAGCTAATCTCAGCAAAAGTGAGCTGCTAAACAACTCAGAGACCCTGTCTCTAAATAAAATATACAAAATAGCTGGGCACGGCGGTGTACACATGTAATCCCAATGGCTTGGCAGGCTAAGGCAGGAGGATTCCAAGTTCAAAGCCAGCTTCAGCAAAAGTGAGGCATGCTAAGCAACTTAGTGAGACCCTGTCTCTAAATAAAATACAAAAAAATAGTGATGGGGATATGGCTCAGTGGTCGAGTGCCCCTGAGGTCAATCCCTGGTTAACCTTCACCCAAAAATAATAATAGGCCTGGGGGGGCTGGGATTGTAGCTCAGTGGTAGAGTGCTTGCCTATCATGTGTGAGGCACTGGGTTCAATCCTCAGCACCACATAAAAATAAATAAAATAAAGGTCCACAGACAACTAAAAAATAATAAAAAGAAAAAAAGCTTTGCCTATTTACTACATATATTTAAACTTCTACATCTAAGTTCAACCATATAGTCTACTTAAAGTATCTGTTTTATAACTGTAACAATTTAACAGATATGAAATTGCACACAGGGGCACTCTACCATTGAGCTGCAACCCAGCTCTTTTTATTGTTTGACAGAGGGTCTTGCTAAGTTGCCCAGGCTAGCCTTGAAATTGTGATCCTTCTCCCTCAGCCTCCCTAATCACTGGGATTACAGGTTTGTACTACTGTGCCCAGTAAGATTCATCCTTGTATTACCAGTTTTCTTAGTGTACTTTAACCAAATAGCATTTTTCAATGTCATTTATATATATTTTTTAACTATTTTGTTGTTGTTGTTGTAGATGGACACAATATCTTTATTTTATTTATGTTTATGTGGTGCTGAGGATCAAACCCAGTGCCTCACGCATGTGAGGCAAGCGCTCTACCACTGAGCCGCAAGCGCTCTACCACTGAGCCACAATCCCAGCCCCTGTCATTTATATATTATTTGGTACTGGGGATTGAACTCAGGGGCACTCTACCACTGAGCCACATCCCTAGTCCTATTTTGTATTTTATTTAGAGACAGGGTCTCAATGAGCTGCTTAGGGCCTTGCTTTTTTTTTTTTTTTTTTTTTTTAGTTGTTGATGAACACAATGTCTTTATTTTATTGCTTTGTATGTGGTGCTGAGGATCGAACCCAGGGCCTCACACATGCGAGGCAAGCGCTCTACCGCTAAGCTACAATCCCAGCCCCTAGTGCCTTGCTTTTGCTGAGGCTGGCTTTGCACTTGTGATACTCTTGCCTCAGACTCTCGAGCCGCTGAGATTAAAGGTGTGTGCCACCGTGCCTGACCTCATTTATATTTTATTTTAAATTCACTATCATTTAGATTTGACCTTAAATTCAGGATTCTAAGTTCCTATTATGAATTAAAAACCTAAGAAATTCATCTTTGGCATTTTTTTTTTGGCAGGGGGCAAGTATTGGGGATTAAACACAGGGGACACTCTACCACTGAACTACATCCCCAACCTTTTTTATTTTGAGACAGAGTCTCATTAAGTTGTCAAGTCTGGCCTTACATTTGTGATCTTCGTGCCTCAGTTTCCTGAGTCTTTCTGAAGTAAATTTTAACAAGAAGTTTCACCAACCTCTATTCATGCCAGAGATGTCCATTAGGCTTACTGTACCTCCAGCCTAAACCATTTACATCAAATGTTCATTCACACACACACACACACACACGTGTTTGTTTGTTTGTTTGTTTGTTTGTTTGTTTTTGCGGAAGGAATACCAGGGATTGAACTCTGGGGCACTTGACCACTGAGCCACATCCTTAGCCCTATTTTGTATTTTTATTTAGAGACAGGGTCTCACTGAGTTGGTTAGCACCTCACTTTTGCTGAGGATGGCTTTGAACTCACAATCCTCCTACCTCAGTCTCCTCAGTAGCTGGGATTACAAGTGTGTGCCACTGTGCCCAGCTTACATCAAATATACTTTAATAACCAAATCCTCCACCCTACCACTCTAAAAGAAAGCAGGGCAAGTGGCACAGGCCTGGAATCCCAGCTACGCAGGAAGCTAAGGCAGGAAGACTCCAAGTTTGAGGCCAGCCTCAGCAACGTAGCAAGACCCCATTTCAAAATAAATAATAAAATGAGCAGCAATGTACTTCAGTGATAGCTCTGGATTCAATCCCCAGTACCATTAAAAAAAAAGGAAAAAGAAAAAAAATTGTATTGTACCATTTTGCCATTTCATTAACAATAATTTTATTTTACTATTTACTATAGATACAGAATACTAATGGATTATTCCACATCTCCTTACGGAAGTTTTATTTTCAATGATTTTTCTATGGTTTGCCTCTTATTCTTAATAAAGAATGGTTGACCCTGCAACTTGGGAGGCTGAGATAGGAAGATCACAAGTTCAAACCCAGCATCACAAGTTACTATAATCAACCTTGTGAATTCAAATTTGATTGGGGTAAGCATAATTCAAATATATATTAAAATCTACTTTTTATTTTTGTTTATGTTTTTGG
Organism: Xerus rutilus; assembly: GCA_028644305.1. Lineage (NCBI taxonomy): Eukaryota > Metazoa > Chordata > Mammalia > Rodentia > Sciuridae > Xerus > Xerus rutilus. The sequence continues at coordinate 52,982,793 of CM053399.1, read as the reverse complement.
TACCAGGGATTGAACCCAGGAGTGCTTAGTCACTGAGCCACATCCCCAGCCCTTTTTTATTTTGAGACAGTGACTTGCTAAGTTGCTTAGGACTGCAATAATTTGCTGAGGCTGACACTGAACTTGTGATCCTCCTGCCTGGGCCTCCTGAGTTGTTGGGATTATAGACGTAGGCTATAGCACTTGGCTACACTTTATAATCTAAATTTATGTTTCACAATTACTCCTGTTTACTACACAATTATTTACAGATTTTTGTTTTGGTTTGGTTTTATTTTCTGTAGTGCTAGAATCAAACTCAAGTTGTGGCAAGTGCTCTACCACTGAGCTACATATGCAACCCCTCAGTTTTCATTTTCAGTACATCTTTCAGGAAAAGTTGTTACCACTCTGTGCATAATTGGAAAGAAGGACAATTTTACAATTCATCCTACAAAGAAATATACAAATGGGAAAGAAATATATTCCACAAAAAATGGAATAAAATACATACATTAAATTTAATAGTAGTCCCAGTAGGTGCTGCTGTAAAACTGCTTGGCCCAAAAAGGGAGCCAGATGTGCTACCAAAAGGATTAGAGGTGGTGTTTGTAGTTCCGAAGAGTCCCCCACTGTTAGTACTTGTTCCAAAATCTGTTAAGATTAGAAAGAACAATGAAAATTAAACAGTAGAGAATTTTACAATCTACAAGACACCTTGGAAGTGGGCTAAGGTATTAGAGTAACAAAACTTTCACATCCTCAAATAATCTTTCAACTCTGCCAAGCAAATAAATACCTTCAAGCAGATGTTTCACACAGACACAAGCATACTCCTAGCCTCACAACTTTCAAGTAAATAAAGTCTGAATCTTTTATTTATTTATTTATTTTTTTGGTACTGGGGATTGAACTCAGGGGCACTCGACCACTGAGCCCCAGCCCTAGCCCTATTTTGTGTTTTATGTAGAGACAGCTGAGTTGCTTAGCACCTCGCCGCCGTTGCTGAGACTGGCTTTGAACTCGCAATTCTCCTGTCTCAGCCTCTCTAAGTGCTGGGATTACGGGCTTGAGCCAACGCGCCCGGCTCCTGATTCTTCTATTTAACTTAGTATTCCATGAAGCCCTTTTAGGGTATTCTAAAACAAGTTAAAAGAAATACTACTTTTGTTTCATCATAAATTTTACCTCATTTCTCCTTTTTTTTTTCTTTTGGTACTGGCAATTGAACTCAGGAGTACTCGACCACTGAGCCATATCCCCAGCCCTATTTTGTGTTTTATGTAGAGACAGGGTCTCACTGAGTTGCTTAGCACCTTGCCATTGCTGAGTCTGCTTTGAACTCATGATTCTCCTGTCTCAGCCTCCCAAAGCGCTGGGATTACAGGTGTGTACCACCACACCTGGCTCATTTCTCCTTTTCTAAAACTAGACACTAAATTAAACTGTCTTTCTGAAAAAATCTTATCACAGATTTTAACAGGCATCATACTATATTTTGTTTATACATATTACATATACCCATACAAAATTTAAAAATTGAAAAAATATATGTGGTCCTATTGGGGTAATCAAACATAGATAGGTTAGCTGGGCGCAGTGGTGCACGCCTGTAATCCCAGCATTTTGGGAGGTTGAGACAGGATTATCACGAGTTCAAAGCCAGCCTCAGCAACCACAAGGCACTAAGCAATTCAGACCCTGTCTCTAAATAACAGAAAAAAAAATAGGGCTGGGGATATGGCTCAGTGGTAGAGTACCCTTGAGTTCAATCCCCAGTACCAAAAAAACTATAGGTTAATGTAAAATTTGACCACCTCCAAAAAATTTAGAAAAACCAGTAGGTATTACTGGTCATTTTATGGAAACTAATATAGAAAATAGCAGATCCTTAGATTGTCTTACTTTTCCAAAAAGCTGTTTTAAAAAACCATTACGTGGGGCTGGGATTGTAGCTCAGCGGTAGAGCACTTGCCTCGCATGCGTGAGGCCCTGGGTTCGATCCTCAGCACCACATACAAAGCAATAAAATAAAGACATTATGTCCATCTACAGCTAAAAAAATATTAAAAAAAAAAAAAAAAAAAAAAAACCATTACGTGTAAGTGAAGCCAACTGTTATGTGTGTAATATATTTCTCAAAATGAGATGCTAATCCTAAAAAGAACTTCTACATATGATGCCAGAAATATCAGTAAGCAATAAAATTTTATCAGCCAATATTTAACATTAAAAGACCCTCTAATTACCAAGTTAAGAGGACTGTGATTTCTCACTGGCAAACTGTTATTTCTTTCAAAAACCCATGTCCTATATAATGTAATGTAAATAGGCGCATCTCTTTTGAATTAGCACTTTACATTGCATTTTATATTGTGATGGTTAAATATTTTAACTTCCTCACAAACAACTTTTCTTCTAGAAAAATATGAATAGCTGGCTAACTACTTATGCTACCATCCTCTTGTGCCAGAAATGGTACCACCTCAGGGCACATCTGACCTAGCAGTGATTGCCCTAAAGAACTGTGTGGAAAAATAGCCCCAGCCCACATTTGGATATAAAGAAAAAAGAGGAACAGAGAAGTAACCATGTCATGTTCAATATGTATCATTTCTGCTCTAATGTCTTCATATTAACTATGAAACAAAAGTGAGAAGATGATCTCTCTTTTTTTTTGGTGGTGCTGGGTATTGAACCCAGGGTCTTGTGTATGCGAGGTAAGCACTCTACCAACTAAGCTATATCTCTAGCCTAAGATGATATCTCTTAGTAGCATGATACTACTGACTACAAAACCTTTCCCCTTGACACTCTTTAGTCTTAACACCAATGACACCACTCTGCCTGACTTTTCATCCAATCCTGGCATTCCATATTAGGTTCCTCTTCCTTTGTATATCCCTTTAACATTAGAGCTTCTCTAATCTCCATCCTTAGAGTGACATATGTAACACCTTCATTTCCAGTCTAGAAAATTTTTCAATACACTTTGAAGTTTTTATCTTCCCATCTTTTGGCATTTGGTGGGAAAAGAAGGTAGGTGAACATAGGTAAAGGGAGAAAAACGAACACATTTGATAAGCAAATCAAATTATTGAATGCACAAGTTCAATGATGTCCAACTTACTCCCAAAGCCAGTTGGTTTATTTTGTGCAAAGGCATTGTTCTGAGATGAGAAAAGACTGGTCCCTGTACTTGCAGTTCCAAATAAGCTATTTGATGTTCCTGTTGATGTACCAAACCCAAAGCCAGTGCTTGTGGAGGTAGCTGGCTGACTAAATGAATTGGTACCAAATAATCCTCCTGTGGAGATACAGACAGAGAAAAACTGTTAAATAGATCAGAGTCACTAAGTGAAGTCCAGTATTAGATACAAATATATCAGTGGTATTTCATATAAAGTCTATACCTGGTTTGGTCTGTGAATTTCCAAATAGGCCTCCAGTATTGTTGCTAGAACCAAATGCAGATGTTCCAAATGCCCCTCCACTAGTAGTGCCAAACCCAGTATCTGAAAAAACAATATCCATGGAAAAGTAGAATTTATAATAAAACCTAAATCAGTGAATGAAAAAGGGTTTTAATATTTAATATTGTACATTTGAATGGAACTAGTCTAATTTGAAAACCTCTTTTTCCCAAAATTTCATTAGAATTAGAGGGCAAAAATCAAGCCATAGGCATTTTATTCATTGTCTCCAGGGTACAGACAGAAATTTAAGTCATAAAGGTGTGACCTAGTGTGGTGGCCCAAACATATAATCCCACTTTGGGAGGCTGAGGCTGAAGAATCTCAAATTCAAGGCCAGTCTCAGCAATTTAGCAAGACTGGTCTCAAAATAAAATGGTCTGGGATGTTGGGGATGTGGTTCAATGGTAAAGCACCCCTGAGTTCAATCCCCAGTATAGTAAAAAGTATGACTTTTACACTGGGATTGGTGGCACTTGCCTACAGTCCTCGCTACTCACAAGACTGAGACAGAGAACTACTTCCACCCAGAAGTCTAAGGCCGGCCTGGGCAACAACATATAGAGACCCTTTTCAAACAATCAAAACAAAGTGTGACTTTTCAATAAAGTGTGTAGATGGGCTGGGATTGTGGCTCAGTGGTAGAGCACTTGCCTCGCATGTGTGAGGCACTGGGTTCGATCCTCAGCACCACATAAAAATAAATAAAGATATTGTGTCCATATACAACAAAAAAAAATTTTAAAAAAATAAATAAAATGTGTAAATGCTGATATGTTACATGCTGATTAATAAAGGTCAGAGATAAGTACACATAAATTCATCATAACATTCTAACTGCCTCTGTGAAAAGTCATAATTTTATTTATTTATTTTTTTGGTACCGGGGATTGAACTCAGGGGTACTGAACCACTGAGCCACATTCCCAGCCCTATTTTGTGCTTTATGTAGAGACAGGGTCTCACTGAGTTGCTTAGCGCCTCACCGTTGCTGAGACTGGCTTTGAACTCGCGATTCTCCTATCTCAGCCTCCCAAAGTGCTGGGATTATAGGCGTGCGCCACCGCGCCCAGCTAAAAGTTATAATTTTAAACAAAAAATTTAAAAGTGAGTTAAGTGTTCATACATGCAACCTGTCACGTACAGTACTGGGTGGGAAAAGTAGTGGACCTCCACAGGCCTGGCGGCATCTAGGAACTTTGCCATTTTATTTTATAGATTTTTAAAATATCTTCATTTTATTAGTTTATTTTTATGTGGTTCTGAGGATTAAACCCAGGGCCTCACACATGCCAGGCAAACACTCTACCACTGAGCCACAACCCAAGCCCTGGAACTTTGCCATTTTAACATTTCTGTTTCTGAGCGTCACATCTTATTTATAGAGCAAATTCCAGAGCAGTGACTCACTAACTGCATTTTACACATTTAAGATAAAAAATTTTTTTCTAGCCTGAAAATTAGTAATAAATCATAACTTTCTGCTTAAACAACCTTTCAACATTTCAAACATTTTGTATTGATCAGAAAATCATGAAAACTTGGAACTCATTTCTATTTTCTTAGAAAACGTTAACAAGATCTTATCCTGGTTATTTTTCAAAGACACTTTGTTTATAAAGACCAAATATGAATTTTATAAATCCTACCTTAAGCTACTGGAGTGAATTTGTTCTAAATTAGACCAGGCTAATTAAGATGATTTCCTTTTTTTTAAATCTTATTTTTATTTGTAAACTTACTCTGCCCAAATGTTGAAGTTGTGCCAAAGCCACCTGTGCCACCCCCAAAGGGGGTTCCAAATGACTTATTAAACATCTCCAAAATGAGTCTTTGCTTCAGAAAGCTGAAAAGAAAACAAACACTTTTTAAAACCACAGAAAGCAATATAATTGTTTAAGAAAATCTATCATTCTACATGTTTAGTTGGATCCATTCAAATCATGGTATATACTCATTTAATATCCTAAAAGTGTATGAATAAATAAACCTTACGGCAAAGTGCTACAGGTACCATCTCACAGGGTGAGAGTTCTGTTTCTCTTCTTGAATAAATCCTACTTTTTTGAGAAATAAAATAAAATAAACATTATAAAATTCTCTTTAATCTACACCATTTCTGAGCTAAATAACATCATAATGTGAGGTTAAACTTAAGTGTTTTTCAACTTCTTTTCCTATTTGGTGCTGGGGATTGAATGCATGCTAGGGAAGGACTCTATCATTGCGCTACACCCCTAAACCTCAATTTTTTTTGACCTTCCTTTTAATAACAATTTCAAGTCTACTTGGTTACATTTTGTTAAGATTCACCTAGGAGGTCATGCATCATAATCATAAAAAGTTTCAACCATATTCTGCTATTCCAACCATCTGAAAAACTACAATTTTTGTCAAGCTTTATTTTCCACAGTCTGCATTATTAAAACTGCTTTTTCTTCCTAGTTTTTGAATATAAAATATTGTAATAGTAAATATTTGCCACAGTATGAATGCTCCTCCTTCTGTCTCCAAATCCCAGAAAATCTAGTGCCCCAATATTTCCTTTGACATTCCTATTAAAGATTACTCTGAGCCCGGTGCGGTGGCACACACCTGTAATCCCAGCACTTTGGGAAGCTGAGACTGGAGAATCACAAGTTCAAAGCCAGCCTCAGCAACCGCCAGGTGCTAAGCAATTCAATGAGACCTTGTCTGTAAATGAAACATAAGAAAAAATAGGGCTGGGGATATGGCTGGGTGGTCGAGTACCTGAGTTCAATGGGTACCCCCCCCAAAAAAAGATTACTCTGCATAGTTCTTTATTTTACTTCTGAAAAATTACAAAAAAATCCTTGATGAGGTTGGTTCAACATACAGAAATCAATAAATGTAATCCATCACATCAACAGACTTAAAGAATCATATGACTATCAACTGATGCAGAGAAAGCATTTGACAAAATACAGCACTCTTTCATATTCAGAACACTAGAAAAACTAGGGATACTAGGAACACACCTCAACAATGTAAAGGTAATCTATGCTAAACCCAAGGCCCACATCATCCTAAATGGAGAAAAACTGGAAGCATTCCCTATAAAAACTGGAACAAGGAGGCTGAGACAGGAGAATCGCGAGTTCAAAGCCAGCCTCAGCAATGGCGAGGCACTAAGCAACTCAGTGAGACCCTGTCTCTACATAAAACACAAAATAGGGCTGGGGATGTGGCTCAGGGGTCGAGTGCCCCTGAGTTCAATCCCCGGTACCAAAAAAAAAAAACCTGGAACAAGACAAGGATGCCCTCTTTCACCATTTTTATTCAACATAGTCCTTGAAACTCTAGCCAGAGCAATTAGACGAAAGAAATTAAAGGGATACATAGCCTGGCGCGGTAGCTCAAGCCTGTAATCCCAGCACTTAGGGAGGCTGAGACAGGAGAATCGCGAGTTCAAAGCCAGCCTCAGCAATGGCGAGGCACTAAGCAACTCAGTGAGACCCTGTCTCTACATAAAACACAAAATAGGGCTGGGGATGTGGCTCAGGGGTCGAGTACCCGAGTTCAATTCCCAGTACCAAATAAAAAAAGAAAAGAAATTAAAGGGATACAAAGGAAGCCGGGCGCAGTGGCACACACCTGTAATCCCAGCACGTTGGGACACTGAGGCTGGAGAATTGTGACTTCAAAGCCAGTCCCAGCAATGGTGAGGCACTAAGCAACTCAGTGAGACCTTGTCTCTAAATAAAACATGAAATAGGGCTGGGGATGTGGCTCAGTGATTGAGTACCCTTGAGTTCAATCACTAGTGCCCTTCCGCCAAATAGTGTTGGGAATATATGAGTTCAATTCCCAATGCCATAAAACAACAAAAAAGCGTGTAAGTGCCAAGATCCACAACAGAAAGTCAAAATAAAGCCAGAATGAGTGGCAAATGTAAGGAAAATTTCTGGGGATTTAGAGTGTGAACTGAGCTATCAGGGTCTAGGAAAAAAAGAAAGAGTAACAGAAGGTACACAGGGAAAAACGAGTATTTGTGTACCTAGTCTATATGGCCCTGTAATCTCAACACCAAGTCCACTTTCCCTCATATGGCATACATATAATAAATCTATCTGCCAGTTTTTTATATAGTGATGTCATTAACCTTAATTTAACTGACCAAAGAGTAAATTGAAGCACTATGCTAACTATGTAACCAGGCTGTGGTATCAAAATAGGGCATGCTATCAGCTGGGTAGAGCAGCTACTTAGTATGCATGAGGCTCTGGGTTCAACCCTCAGCACTAAAAAAGAAAAAGAAAAAGAAGGGATAAGCAGGTCACAGTGACATGTTCCTACATTTCCAGCTACCTGGGAGACTGAGGCAGGAGGATTACTTGAGCCCAGTTGTTGGAGGCCAGTCTGGGCAACAGTGAGATATCAAGATACCATACCATTTCAAAACAAAAACAAAAAAACATAATGCAAACATGTGGTTAAAGTTACCTTCTAAGAGTTAAAGAAAATGTTGTTAATTAAAAAGTTCTAACAAGCCAGGCACGGTGGCTCAAGCCTGTAATCCCAGCACTTAGGGAGGCTGAGACAGGAGAATCGCGAGTTCAAAGCCAGTCTCAGCAATGGCGAGGTGCTAAGCAACTCAGTGAGACCCTGTCTCTACATAAAACACAAAATAGGGCTGGGGATGTGGCTCAGTGGTCGAGTGCCCCTGAGTTCAATCCCCAGTACCAAAAAAAAAAGTTCTAACAAAATACATTTGGCAGACTGGCAGATCCTTTAAGTAAAAATAGAAAAGATAACATACTTATTTATGGATACATATACGCATAATAAAAGTAGAAAAATGTAGCTCAGTGGTACAGCACCAGCTTAATATGCATGAGGATGTAGGTCAGTGTTAAAGCACCTTAGTATGTACAAGATCTTGGGTTTGATCTAAAGCAATGCAAAAGGGGCAAAAAAAAAAAAAAGTAAAACATAAAAGTTGTTGCCTCTAGATAGAGAAAGGAGAATAAGATATGGGCAGAGAACTCAGAGGACCCAAACTTGTCTATAATGTTTTATTTCTTCTATTAACAACAGAAAATCTAGATGATACTGGTATCTACTAAACCATTTAAAAATGTAGTAAAGTCCATTAAAAAAGGAAACAGAAAGGGCTGGAGATGTAGCTCAGGTAGAATGCTCTTGCAATTACCAGCACTGTGAAAAAAAAAGAAAAAGTGCTATGCAGAAAAAGATTTAATTTTATACCTTAATTTTACACTGCCCTCCACACAGTCCAATAATCTTCTAATTAATATTCAGACTCTCTGATACAAGAAAAAGTAATGTTAAAAATAATTAAGACTCTCTAATATAAGAAAGAAGTAAGCCGGGCACGGTGGCGCAAGCCTGTAATCCCAGTACTTAGGGAGGCTGAAACAGGAGAATCGCCTAGTTCAAAGCCAGCCTCAGCAATGGTGAGGCACTAAGCAACTCAGTGAGACCCTGTCTCTACATAAAAAACACAAAATAGGGCTGGGGATGTGGCTAAGTGGTCGAGTGCCCCTGAGTTCAATCTCCAGTACCAAAAAAAAAAAAAAAAAAAAAAAAGAAAGAAAGAAAGAAAGAAGTAGCATTAAAAATATACCAGTAGTCCAATCAGTAGACAGACATATATTCCCCCACTGTCTCAAATGAAGCTCAATAAACTGATGTCCTGGTTTCTATATCTAACTTTTGTGAACTTTTTGAAATTTGGATACAATGACAAAATTTAGTTTTCTACTCAGAAAAGTGATAAGAACTAAGCAACCGCTAACTTTAAGCACTTTGAATAATTAAGCAGGCTTCCCAAGATATTTCCAGATTGCTGTTCTCCAACTCCATAAAGTTACACAAATGGAAAGTAATTTTTCCTTTCCACTTTACTGTGTTCCTTTGTATCAAAGTCATCAAAGAACAAAAACAAAAAATGTTAGATGAATGGTCTAGCAGAATACTTTCCACATTACAAAGCACTTTTCCATACATTCTCTCATCTTCATGAAAATGATAGGAAAGGCAAGAAATCATCCATGGTCAAGCTGAACGGAAAGATGACTGCTAATTTTTGCCTTGGTCGAGAAGAGGGCTGGGAAAGGAGGGCTGGACAGAATTCCAGGAAGATGAGATTGGATTTGTCTTAACCACCAAATATTACATCTCAGCAAAATTATGTTACCTTCTAATTGTTTTACAGTATCCCTTCTATGATGTATCCCCTTATCAAGCCATTCCCTCAGAACACTTATTCCTCTAAAAATTATTGTTCAAGCCTCACTTACTTCATAATACTGTTCCAGATTAGACCCTTTGAACTGTTCTCAATATAAAAACACTACTCTTCTCCTCCCTCTTTCCACCCTCAATTACATAAACTAGTATCTTTCAGCTGTTTTTAGTTGTGCAATATATTTGTTGTTATACCTGCCACTTGAAAGTATAAGCTGTCTGCTGTTTTGCTTAACAAAAAAAATCACTTTGCTCACTGAAGTGTAAATTAATTTAAAATAATCTATGGTATCTAATTCAGCTGCTTCCTCACAATACTGGGCAGCATTTTTTTCATCCCCTTAACAAAACACTCTATTTTACAAACAGTGATAAGAATATATTAATTTTGGAGTGAGACAAATCTGTGTTCAAAACTCTCTGCCACTTACTACTATCATTATGATTTTCTGCTGTAAATCTAAAATTAATTCAAAACCAAACCAAAAATCCTCTGCCACTTGCTACTGTGTAATTGTAGTAAGCCATAATATTTAATCTCTTAGACCTCAATTTCTATATCTAAACAATATGGAATATATGGCCTACACTAAAATACCGTTAGGGGAAAGCAAATTGCCTCAAACTAGAGCTCCTCAAAAGTAGATCTTTTCTGCCGGGCATGGTGGTGCATGCCTGTAATCCCAGCACTTTGGGAGGCTGAGACAGGAGAATCGCGAGTTCAAAGCCAGCCTCACCAATGGAGAGGCGCTAAGCAACTCAGTGAGACCCTCTCTCTACATAAAACACAAAATAGGGCTGGGGATGTGGCTCAGTGGTGGAGTGCCCTTGAGTTCAATCTCCAGTACCAAAAAAAAAAAAAAAGAAAGTAAGTTAAGTATGCAGATTCTAGCAACCTCTGTGTCAAAGGAAGTAAGACTAAAGAGAGATGTCCTTGAGGGGCCCATGAAGTCAAAACTATTTTCATAATAAAACTAAGACACTACAATCAGAAGAATGAGAAATTATATTCCATTTATGTATGATGTGTCAAAATACATTCTGTCACGTATAACTAGATTTAAAAAAAAAAAAAAAAAAAAGGCATGAACCAAATTTACTGGCCTATGCCTGTAGCCCCAGTGATTCAGGGGGCTAAAGCAGGGGGATCCGAGTTCAAGGCCATCCTCAGCAATTTAGCAAGACCTTGTCATAAAAAAGTAAAACGACTGGGAATGCAACACACTAGTAAAATGCCCCTGGGTTCAATCCCCAATATCCTCCCCTTCCCCCCCCACCCCCACCAAAAAAAAAACAGGCTTTGACAAGGCAGTAAAAATTAGTTGTATTAATTCTCAACATTTCAGTATACTTCTTTTAAAATATTCTGTAACATTCTTTGGGATTGAGAAGTACTCAAAAACACTTGTGCATACTGAAACAAGGGTTGATTCAAGGAAAAGAAACTTGCATGACTACTTTTGAGAGTTAAATTAGCACTTTTTTCATGGAAAACCATTTCTTTCTTTCTTTTTTTTTTTTGTACTGGAGATTGAACTCAGGGGCACTTGACCACTGAGCCACATCCCCAGCCCTATTTTGTGTTTTATATAGAGACAGGGTCTCACTGAGTTGCTTAGCACCTCGCTGTTGCTGAGATTGGCCTTGAACTAGGCGATTCTCCTGTCTCAGCCTCCCTAAGTGCTGGGATTACAGGCTTGAGCCACCGCACCCGGCTAGAAAACCATTTCTTATTTCAAAGAAGGAATGATAAACCATAGTTATTAAGATCTGATGTAAAAATCAGAATACTGAGAACTTGTGTTCCACACTGATCTCATCAACTTCCTAATTCTTAAAAAGACATACCTGAGGGGGCTGGGGTTGTGGCTCAGTGGTGGAGCGCTTGCCTAGCATGTGTGAGGCACTGGGTTCGATCCTCAGCACCACATATACATACATAAAATAAAAGACCATCTGCAACTAATAAAAACATTAGAAAAAAAAAAAGACATACTTGATGAAATGGATGGAAAGAGTAACAACTTTATAATTAAATGTGTCAGCATGTAAATATGTATAACTCAGTAAAAAATTTCCAAATGACCAATGCATGAGGTTATAAAATCATTCATGAGTAATGATACAAAGTTTGAGATAGACCATTAATAGAACACATAAATTCAAAGGTGTTAAATCTCTAAAACTTCTTAGTTCCCTAGCTGTTCAACAAGTTGTTGTTTCTTGGTTAAAAATTATTAGTACTACCCGGGTGCGGTAGGCTCAAGCCTGTAATCCCAGCACTTTGGGAGGCTGAGACAGGAGAATCGTGAGTTCAAAGCCGGCCTCAGCAACGGCAAGGCACTAAGCAACTCAGTGAGACCCTGTCTCTACATAAAAAACACAAAATAGGGCTGGGGATGTGGCTGAGTGGTCGAGTGCCCCTGACTTCAATCTCCAGTACCAAAAAAACAAAAAAATAAAAAAATTAGTACTACTACACCTTACTTCTTAGATTAACTGCCACTATATAAGCAATATTACAATAAAATAATATAGCTGGGTTTTTTTGCATGCTGTGAACTGGATTCCTAAAAATACTTGCTTTTACCTAGGTCCTAATGGACTGGAACAAAGTACTATGTAACATATAAACAGTAAGGGTCTCCTTATTTGCAAAGGGTATTTCAGGAACAAACAAATATCCAGCCTCTTTACTGGCTATTTTTAGGTTTAACTTCTCCACATTTATTTATTCAAACAACCACATTTACCGAGGGCCTACTATGTGCCAAATAACCCAAATACAAAAAGAAAAATATTTTATTATAGTCTGATAAAAAGACAAATAGCCAAAATACAAAATGATGTGTTATAAATAGAAGTATCAAATAAGCATTATGGAAGCTTACAGGGGAGAGAATGCCAGGAAAGGCTTCCCAGAAGAGGGTAATGCTGGAACTGAAAATGTTACAGAAAACATACCCCACTCGTTTAATATTTAGACTACAGTTCTGTTCTGCTCTTATGAACTACTAGTTTTTAGTTTTTGCTTTGTCATATAAACAACTGCCAATGACAATCTGATCTAAGCAGGCCAAGGTGGCAACTAAATTAATTTCATCAAATCTTAATTGAGTCAAAAATGACTTTATCAAAGTTCCCAGTACCTCCATTCTGTTCAATGTTTTTTTTTCTTTGTAGTTGTAGATGGACAGCATGCCTTTTTATTTTACGTGTGTGTGTGTGTGTGTGTGTGTACACACATATGCCTTACACATACTAGGCAAGCGCTCTGCCACTGAGCTATTGCCCCAACCTCTGGTTTTGCTTTTCATTTTTTGGAAACTGAGTCTGTGTTATCCAGGCTGGCCTCAAACTCTGGGGTTCAAGCAATTATCCTGCCTCTGCTTCCCCCCACCCTGGAGTATCTAGAACTGCTGGCATGCACTGCCACATCTGGCTTGGTTTTGCTTTTTTTTTTTTTAAATATTCTAACTTCTTCCACCTAGTAAACATTGTCACCCTTTTATTCTTTTATTATTAGAGTTTCTTTGTAAACTTCTAAACTGTCACTGGGAATGATCCCTACTCCTTTCTTCCAGTTAGAAATTAAGTCCAGGAGTTTAATTTCCTGGATTTATTCTACTACAATATTTCACTTTCAATTCTGCACCCCAGAAAGCTATGAGTTCTACGTTACAACTACAAAGTGACTGCTGCCTCGCTGTCTAAGTCTCGTAAATATTCCCTCCTGTCTATTCCACTAATGTTGTTAAGTCACTAACGGGACTCTCCTCTGGGGCCCCAACAGCTGATATGAGTCAAAAATCAAAATTTAGCACGGTAAACTAACCAACGACTTTTATGCATTCGTTTTCAACACATAACATCACTGACGTTCTTTAACCTTTTTCTCTTTTTAAATTTAGTTCTCCAAAGTCTAGGTTAGGGTACCACTAATGAAGTTTCTCCCTTATCATGAACAGAAACGGTATCTATTAATTTGAAAACGCCACTGAAAATTATGTCTAACTACCGAATGCCTCTGGACTCACTCCACCAAAACAGAATACCCAATAATGGAAAACTGGAACATACAGGAAGGATGTAGTAGAATAATTTCTAATTTCTGATTCTTTTACTCTGGATCTCGCCTTCTACATCTATAAAACTTGCAAGCAATGTAGAATAGGGGTATTGAATTAATTTCTAAGGTCCTTATGGCTGCAATAATCCCAGAAATCCAATCTTCCTCCTCATTCCGGCTTTACACAGAACATGTAGAACAACAGAAAAGAACCTTGTACTCCACTGGACCTACCCTAATTCTCAGATGATGTCTTGAAAAGCTAAGGAACTTACAAACTCACTCGCCTTAACCCTCAAGCTGTCCTCATGTCTCTTACCGAGAAAGCAAGAAAAACAAAGTCCATCCCGCAGGATCATCAAGGAAGCGCAGGGAAGGCCCTATTGGGGTTTCGAAGCTCTGACCCCGCAAAGGCCGATAGACCTCGGGGCTCCTAATCGCCGCTGAGTGAATGAATGAGTACCACCAGATAGATGGACACTCTCTCAACTTGGGCTGCCACTGGAGACCCTGGGCCTAGATCCCACCGGGGTGCATTTTTTCCCAGTGCTTGAGAAACCCCGGCACTCGGCCGCAGGGTCGCGGGCCCGGCCCCGCCCCCTCCCTCCGGCCCGAAGGTGCGCGCCCCGGCGCGAGACTTCGGAGCTGAGGGCCTGGGACGCCCCGCGCACTCGCCCTCCCTGAGGGGAGGAGGAGCTTACGGGTCCCAGGCCGCCGCCGCTCCAGCTCCCACTTACCGCGGTGTGTCGGGGGAGGGGGGACGTCAGGAGTGAGGACCCAGGCCCGTCCGCCACTCGCCGCTCACAGAGCAGCGCGCGGCCGCCAGGAAACCGTCGCCGCCGCCACCACCGCCGCTACCGACCGCCGCTTCGGGCGCAGCGCGCAGAGGGCCCGACTGCGTCACACGCCGCCCGCCGTCAGAGGCTCGCTCCGAACGCTCCGCCCTCGCCTTCTGCGCATTCGCAGACAAGGCCGCCACTCTAGGTCCGCCCTGTTACTCATTGGGCAACGAGTCTTTTGAAACCGAACGTGAGGGCGGTCTTCGGGAGAAGGAGCTGGGGAAGAGGCGGGGCATGAAGGGAAGAGGGCGGGAAGAAGGGAGGAGCGATGGGAGGGACATGGAGTCCCACCCCTCCGCCGCGGCGGTTGGGTGAGAGAGAGAGAGTCATGATGTCACAGGGGTCCTCGAAGTGGATTGGTGAGTGGTTAAATTGGTGTGCACTGGGTGGGGTGTTGGAAAAGATTGGTGACGCCGTACCGAGACCCCGCCCCCTTCTTTGGAGCGGAGAGACTTCGACTGCGGAAGCTCGGGCCAATCAGCGGGAAGGCCACCGGATGGCTTGGTAACTATTCTACCCTTCCCTGCCCCAGTCCGCAGGCGGTGATGGGAAAGCTGCCTTGTTGCCCTGTACGCAGTTCCTAGCCATACCACGTGCGGAGCTGCAGGACCCTCCTGGGCTGCTCGTTTGCCGCATAGCTTGTCTGTGGCTGCTCTGAGGCCCTAAATAATATCCGCTTCTCTCTTGGCCCACGCCAGCGCAGCACACTAATTTCCTTTCTGAATTCCTAAGATAGACCTGAGCATTAAAGATGCCCCATGGTAATGGTTTACTCTGGGACCTGATACAAATAGACGTTTCTTGGAACTTCTTTTCCAGCTACATTTTGAGAACTCCTACTTATTCTTAAAGGCATGGTTCGAATGTTCCCAACTTCTCTTGGATATGCTTACTAACCTCTCAGCTTGTTGGGGTAATGCTTGGGGCAGGCCTTTGTAATGCCTGTCCCTTTATGTGCTATTATTATTTTCCTGTATTTTATGCCCATCCCTCACCCTCACCTCTCCGGAAATCAGAGCTGCATTTTCTTATTTTTTGTACTGGGGATTTAACCTGGTACTGAACTCAGGAGTATTTTACCGCTGAGCTACATCCTCAGCCCCCCCCCCTTTTTTTTATTTTGAAGCAGGGTCTCGCTAAGCTGCTTAGGGCCTCGCTGAATTGCTGAGGTTGTCCTTGAACTTGTGATCCTTCCCTCTCAGCATCCGCCCTACCCCCAGCCTCTGAGATTACAGGCGTGCACAGTTGCACCCTTCAAGAGCTGCATTTTCATCCTTAGTGTCCCTTTCCTCCTAGGCCCTAACCTAGAGTAGGAACCTGGTATTACCAGAGCGAGGGGTAGGTATGTTCTTAGAAACTAGACCTCTCCAGTGCTGAGGGTTTCACAGAACAGCAGGAGCTGTGCTATGTAAAAAAAAAAGCAAAGTGTGTGCACACAGCCTCTCCACCACCGCCTCCTCCTGGGACAACAATACAAAATTGAAAAACGATTTGCCAAAAACTTAGATGAGTTTCTGGGAGTTTTCCGTGGTAGCAAGGAATTAGAGATTATTTGATGAAAAGTGAAGTGGTTGTAAAGATGGAATAAGAAACAGGATACTTTGTAGGTGTTCAGTAGATGCTTGAAGGAAGAAAAAAATTAACGTGTGGATGGCCAAATAGTAAGGCTAGTTTAAACATCCATTTGCAGCCACCTTCTCCCAACTCCTTTGTCCAAATACTCCTGGCTTTCCTTTCACCTTTCTTTTTTTTTTTTCGGTACTGGGGATTGAACTCAGGGGTACTCAACCACTGAGCCACATCCCCAGCCCTATTTTGTGTTTTATGTAGAGACAGGGTCTCACTGAGTTGCTTAGCACCTCGCCATTGCTGAGGCTCGCTTTGAACTCAAGATTCTCCTGTCTCAGCCTCTCTAAGTGCTGGGATTACAGGCTTGAGCCACTACGCCTGGCCCTTTCATCTTTCTTTAGCACTCACTGGATAGTTACAGTAGCTTCCTCACTGCTGTCTTAAACCTTTGATCTCTTGTCCTTAAGTCCTCAAACTCAACTATGTTTGTTTTGTTTTGTTTTGTTTTTTTAGTACCGGGGATTCAACTCAGGGGTACTCGACCACTGAGCCACATCCCCAGCCCTATTTTGTGTTTTATGTAGAGACGGTTTCACTGAGTTGCTTAGCGCCTCTCCATTGCTGAGGCTGGCTTTGAACTTGCGATTCTCCTGTCTCAGCCTCCCAAAGTGCTAGGATTACATGCGTGTATCACAGTGCCCGGCTCTCAACTATGTTTAAGCCTCACTTCTAGTTTTTTATGTCTGCTGCCTAAGGCCAGGCACACAGAAGGTGCACTGTAGATTTTTGGTGCATGAATGAGTGAATTAGTTTCCTTAGTAGGGGAAATGGTAATAGAAAGTGTTGAATTTTGGAGTCAGAGAACCCTGGGTTTAAATCTGGGCCAAACCATGTATTAGTTGTATGAACTTAGGGAAATTTTCTAACCCCTGATCTTGTTTCCTTGTCTGTAAAATGGGAATAACAACTTTGTTTGCATCACAGGGTTGTTGTGAGAATTAAACAAGATAATATGGGTAAAGCACTTAGCATGGTACCTGGTGCATGGTAAGCCTCAATAAGTGATAGATACTATTATTTTTTTTTTTTTGGTACCGATTATTGACCCTAGGGGCACTTAACCACTGAGCCACATCCCCAGCCCTTTTTTTGTATTTTATTTAGAAACTAGGTCTCACTAAGTAGCTTAGGGCCTCTGTAAGTTGCTGAGGCCAGTCTCAAACTTGTGATCCATCTGCCTCAGCCTCCCCAGTTGCTGGGATCAAGGCATGTACCACCATGCATGGCTTATTTTTATTATTTAAAAATGTCAAGGAGCCGGACGTGGTGGCTCACGCTTGTAATCCCAGCACTTTGGGAGGCTGAGACGAGAATCACGAGTTCAAAGCCAGACTCAGCAATGGCGGGGCACTAAGCAACTTAGCGAGACCCAGTCTCTACATAAAACACAAAATAGGTCTGGGGATGTGGCTCAGTGGTTCAATCCCTGGTGCCAAAAAATAAAAAATAAATTTTAAAAAAAAGTCAAGGACCTCTGCCAGGCACAGTGGCCCATACCTGTAATCCCTGTGGCTCTGGAGGCTGAGGCAGAAGGATTGTGAGTTCAAAGCTGGCCTCGGCAAAAGTGAGGTACTAAGCAACTCGGTGAGACCTTGTCTCTATATAAAATACAAAATAGGGCTGGAGATATGGCTCAGTGGTCAAGTGCCCCTGAGTTCAATCCTTGGGACCAAAAAAAAAAATTTAAAAAGAGTGTCAAGGACTTCCTATTTTGAATATACTAAGACATGAATTCTCACGCAGAAAGGGAACTCAAAAATGTGTCTTGAAGCCGGGCGCGGTGGCTCAAGCCTGTAATCCCAGCACTTAGGGAGGCTGAGACAGGAGAATCGCGAGTTCAAAGCCAGCCTCAGCAATGGCGAGGCACTAAGCAACTCAGTGAGACCCTGGCTCTACGTAAAGCGCAAAATAGGGCTGGGGATGTGGCTCAGTGGTCAAGTACCCCTGACCTCAATCCCCAGTACCAAAAAAAAAAAAAAAAAAGTGTCTTGAATGAGTGGGCAGGTGAGTACCTTCAGTTCAAAGTACTTGTAAGGTGTACAGAAGCTGAAATCCTTAATGCAAATTTGAAGGAAAACAAACAGGATGAGGAATGCTTCAGGAAGGAATTTCCTGTGACCATGGTGATTTCTTTTTTTTTTTTTTTTTTTTTTAGTTGTAGATGGACACAATATCTTTATTTTATTAATTTTTATGTGGTGCTGAGGATTGAACCCAGTGCCTCACACATGCAAAGCAAGCGCTCTACCACTGAGCCACAATCCCAGCCCCCCATGGTGATTTCTAAGGACCTTTTATTAAGTATTCTGGTAGACCCATAACTCATCATTCCCAGGATCTCTCTGTTGCCAAAAGCTTGGTCCTTGTCCCCGATGCCAATCCAATAACGACACGGTTTTGAGAAAAAGGAAAAAGAAGGTTTTATTGTTTTGCTAGCAAAGGAGAAACACAGGGGACTTCTGTCCCAAAAGCTGTGATTCTGCCCATCATGGGAAACGGGTTTTCTTTCTCCTTTTATTTTTGGGGCAGGGGATAGGTACCAGGAATTGAACTCAGGGGCACTCAACCACTGAGACACATCCTCAGCCCTGTTTTTTGTGTTTTATTTAGAGATAGGGTCTCAATGAGTTGCTTAGTGCCTCGCCATTGCTGAGGCTGGCTTTGAACTTGTGATTCTCCTGTCTCAGCCTCCCAAAGTGCTCGGATTATAGACATGTGCCACTGCGCCCAGCCAGGAAATGGAGTTTTTAAAGAGGTGATTCAGACAGTGAGATTAAGGAGGAGAGATCAGGAAGAAGAAGATCAGGGAAAAGAAGATCAAGAAGGAAGAAGTTTGGGAAAAAGAAAAAAATGTAAGTTTCAAAGCCATAAGGGTTATAGGCAAAGCACCAAGTGAACCCCTGTTACATCCTGAATAGGGAAGAACATCTTTTTGGAACCAGGGCTTCCTGGCCCACACATTCCTACTCTAATTCTCATAACAACCCTTTGGTTTATTATTATCTTCTTTCTTCCACTCTGAAGGTAAGGAATTTGGTGTATGTTCACAACAGCTTGCCAAACCGGTACTTGTCCTGGGTATCAGGAGCCCAGAGATGTCCAGCTCAATACCATGCTTTGGCCAGCTCTTACCTAGGAGCCTCTAATCTCTTATGCATATGACTTGAGAACTCATTCTATGCAACTATTAAAGATTAGTGCTCAAGATGGAAACAGATCTGTAAGTATTATAGAATCAATATTTATTGAGATAAAATTCACATAACATAAAATTAAGCACTATAGCCAGGCACGGTGGTGCACACCTGTAATCTCAGCAACTCAGGAGGCTGAAGCAGGAGATTGACAAATTTAAAGCCAGCCTCAGCAGATTAGTGGGGTACTTAGCAATTCAGTGAGACCCTGTCTCTAAATAAAATATAAAAAAGGGCTGGGGATGTGGCTCAGTGGTTAAGCACCCCTGGATTCACCCCTGGTACCAAAAAAATAAATTAAAAAAATATATATATAATGAAGCACTATAATAGCAAAGGAGCTGGGCAGAGTGGTATCCCCTTGGAATTGCAGCTACTCAGGAATCTGGAAGGGTGATGAACCCAGACTTCTTTTCTTTTTTGTTTTCTTTGTTTTTGCAGTGCCAGTGATTAAACTCGGCCTCACACCTTTTTAAAATTTAGTTTTTAATTTTTTTTCTTCTTTTTTTTTTTTTTCAGATTTCTTATGTGGTGCATTGGATAGAGCAGCAGAGCTGGAGTCAATCAGAGCTAAGTTAACATCCTAGTTCTGCTAGTTTTAGAGCTTGCACAAGCTATTTCACTGTTCTGTGCCCTAGTTTTCTTATCGATGAAAGTATTTTACCTACAATACTTAATATTTTATAAGGTGATTGTGAAGGTCAAATAAGGTGATGGGGCTGGATGCGGTGGCATATATTTGCAATCCCAGCTGCTTGGGAGCCTGAGGGAAGAGGATTGTGAATTCAAAGCCAGCCTCAGCAAAAAGTGAGGTGCTAGCCGGGATGGGTGGCACAAGCCTGTAATCCCAGCACTTTGGGAGGCTGAGACAGGAGAATCGCGAGTTCAAAGCCAGTCTCAGCAATGGAGAGGCACTAAGCAACTCAGTGAGACCCTGTCTCTACATAAAACACAAAATAGGGCTGGGGATGTGGCTCAGTGGTCGAGTGCCCCTGAGTTCAATCTCTAGTATCAAAAAAAAAAGTGAGGTGCTAAGCAACTCAATGAGACTCTTTCTCTAAATAAAATACAAAATAGGGCTAGGCTGTGGCTCAGTGGGCAGTGAGTGTGCATGAATTCAATCCCTCCTACCAAAAAAAAATAGTTAGGTTATGGGATTTTCAAAGGACTAGGCATGTTTGGCTCATGGTAAACACTAAGTAAATGTTGATTCCGTTCCTCTTTTCCTATAACTTGATAAGAAAGGGTAAGGTTTATAAATAGCATATAGTTGGATTTTTAGAAATCTTTTATAAATACCTTTGACTTATTTTTTTTTTTTTTTGGCTCTGAAGATTGAGCCCAGTGGTGCTTTATCACTGTGCTACATCCCCAGCTTTTTAAAAATTTTTTATTTATTTTGAGAGGGTCTCACTAAGTAGCTTAAGGCCTCACTAAGTTGATGTAGCTGGCCTTGAACTTGTGATTCTTCTGCCTCAGCCTCCTGAATCACTGGGATTACAGGTGTGTGCCATTGTACCTGGCTATCACATTTTGTTTTCCCATTAAAATAGTTAATGGCTGGGCATGGTGGCACACGCCTGTAATCCCAGCAGCTCAGGAGGTTGAGGCAGGAGGATTGGGATTCAAAACCATTCTTAGCAAAAGCGAGGTGCTAAGCAACTCAGTGAGACCCTGTCTCTAAATAAAATACAAAATAAGGCTGAGGATGTAGCTCAGTGGTCGAGTTCCCCTGAATTCAATCCCCAGTACCCAAAAAGAGAAACAAGCAACTAATGGACATTTGGGTTGTTTCCATTTTTAGCTATTATCAATAATGTTGCTATAAACATTTGTGTACAATTTTGGTTTTTTTTTGTAGAATATGTGTTCAATTCTCCTGTATTTATCCCTAGGAGTGGAATTGCTAGTAGTTCGTGGTTCATTTTTTTCCCACACATGTCAAATGCTTTATTTCTGATTTTACATGTTGATTTTTAAAATTGCTTTTTTAGTTTTTATAAAATATTTATTGAGATAAAGTTAAAATAACATAAAATTAAGCACTATAAAAGTAAAGGAAGCCAGGTGCAGTGGCACATGCCTATAATCCCAGCACTTTAAGGAAGCTGAGACAGGAGAATTGCAAGTTCAAAGCCAGCCTCAGCAAGCACCTCAGCTAAGCAACTCAGTGAGACCCTGTCTCTAAATAAAACACAAAATAGGGCTGGGGATGTGGCTCAGTGGTCAAATACCCCTGAATTCAATCCCTGGTACCCAATAAATAAATAAATAAAAAATAAAAGTAAAGGAGGGCTGGCGTTATGGCTCAGTGGTAGAGCACAATCCTAACACGTGTGAGGCACTGGGTTTGGTCCTCAGCATCACATAAAGATACATAAATAAAGGTATTGTGTCCATCTACAACTAAAAATATATTAAAAAATAAATAAATAAAAGTAAAGGCGATGGGGCTGGGACTGTGGCTTAGTAGTAGAGCGCTTGCCTCTCATGCGTGAGGCCCTGGGTTTGATCCTCAGCACCACATACAAAGCAGTAAAATAAAGACATTGTGTCCATCTACAACTAAAAAAATATTAAAAAAAAAAAAGTAAAGGAGAAGGGGAGAGATGGGGTTATGGGGATGGGAAAGACAGTAGAATGAGACAGACATTCTTATCCTGTATACATATATACACTAGTGGAGTGACTGAACCATGTACAGCCAGAGGAATGAGAAGTTGTGCTCCATTTGTGTACTGTATGTTAAACTGCATTCTACTGTAAAATTAATTAATTAATTAGAACGAAAAAGAAAAGCCAGACAGGAACTAATGCCTTCCTGAAGACAAAAAGTCTTTGAGAAAATTAATGGCTCAGCCTCAGCATCTGCAAGTTCTCACACACTTGCTGAAGATTATAATCACATTGTGAATAAAGATGTAAATCACCTTATTTCTTCTTTGATACGCTGTGAATATACCAAGTTAGGAATTATCACTCATTTATTTGTCTGTTTATTTATAACATTTATCTGAATCCACTGTATTCAGTTGCAGAATGCTTGAAAATCATTGTGCATTTGAAGTTTCTTCACCTTAAATAGACTTAAAATGTAATCTGTAAAAAGAAAAAAAAAGAGTAAAGGAGCTGGGCAAGGGTGGTGCACCTTTGGAATTCCAGCTATTCAGGAGTCTGAGGCAGAAGGATTGCAAGTTTGAGGTCAGCCTGGGCAATTTACTGAGACCCTGTCTCAAAATAAACATAAAAAAGGGCTGTGGGAAGAAAAGGGGAGGGCTGGGGATGTCACTCAATGGTAGATTGCCCCT
Source organism: Xerus rutilus (assembly GCA_028644305.1). Classification (NCBI taxonomy): domain Eukaryota; kingdom Metazoa; phylum Chordata; class Mammalia; order Rodentia; family Sciuridae; genus Xerus; species Xerus rutilus. Next base: position 52,960,071 of record CM053399.1, on the reverse strand, counting down.
GGGTTTAATCCCTAGTACTTCTAAATAATTAAATAATTAAAAATAAATTTAAAGTCAAGTGCGGTGGCGCAAGCCTGTAATCCCAGCACTTAGGGAGGCCGAGACAGGAGAATCCCAAATTCAAAGCCAGCCTCAGCAATGGCAAGGTGCTAAGCAACTCAGTGAGACCCTGTCTCTACGTAAAGCGCAAAATAGGGCTGGGGATGTGGCTCAGGGGTCAAGTGCCCCTGAGTTCAATCTCCAGTACCAAAAACAAAATAAAATAAAAATAAATTTAAAAAAATAAAAATGAAGGACTGGGGTATAGGTTGTGGTAGAGCACTTGGCTAACGTTCCTAAGCACCATACCAAAAAACTAAGTATACTTTTGGCTGGAAAGGTAACTCAGTGGTGGAATACTTCCCTAGCTTTGGTGAGGCCCTGGTTTCAATCCCCAACACTGCCAAAAGAAAAAAGTGAACAATTCAGTAGCATTTAATACATTCAAAATATTTATGCAGCTACCACCTCTATTTAATTTAAAATATTTTATCATTCTAAAGCCAAACCCCTTTTCCACTAAGCTCTATCTCCCTGTTCCCTTCCTCCAATGTATAACCACCAATCTGTACTTTGTCTCAATGGATTTAATTACTCTGAATATTTTATTTTTTTTTTTTTTTTTTTTGTTCTTTTTTTTTTTTTTTTGTTCTTTTTTTTTTAAATATTTATTTTTAGTTGTAGGTGAACAGAATATCTTTATTTTTATGTGGTGCTGAGGATCGAACCCAGTGCTCCATGCGTGCTAGGCGAGCACGCTACCACTGCGCCATAACCCCAGCCCCATGAATATTTTATATAAATGGAATCATGCAGTGTGTGGCCTTTTGTGTCTGGCGTCTTAGAATGTTTTTGAAATTTATCTGGTTGTAACATATACTTGTTACTACTTTATTCCTTTTCATGGATGAATAATATCCCATGGTGTGGATATACTATATTTGGTGTATTTCATTCATTCATTGGTGAACATTTGGGGTAATTCCATCTTTTGGATATTGTGGATAGTCCTGTTATGAAGATGTATACAGGTTCCTGCTTAAGTACCTCTTCAATTCTTCAGAGTATATGTCTAGGAGTAGGATTACAGAGTCATATGGTAGCTCTGTGTTTAACTTTTTAGGAACCACCAACTGTTTCCAAATTGGCTATAACATTTAACATTTCCAGTTAGCAATATATGAGGCGTATGGTTTATCCACATCCTTGCCAACACTTATTTTTCTTTTTTCCCCTATAGTCAACCTACAGGGTGTGTAGTAGTAGAAAGGGTCTTAGGGCCTTGCTGAGTTGCTGAAGCAGTCCTTGAACTTGTGATCCTTCTGCCTCAGTCTCTCCAGCCTCTGGGATTACAGGTGTGCCCCACTGTACCCAGCTCATTTTGTTTTTTTTTTTTTTTTAATATTTTTTTAGTTGTAGATGGACACAATATCTTTATTTTATTTATTTATTTTTATGTGGTGCTGAGGATCGAACCCAGTGACTCACGCATGCGAGGCAAGCGCTCTACCACTGAGCTACAGCCCCAGCCTCTCATTTTGGTTTTGATATGCATTTCCCTAATGATGTTGAGCCTCTAGTTAAGAATGCATGTGGTAGGGGCTGGGATTGTGGCTCAGCGGTAGAGCGCTTGCCACGCATGCGTGAGGCCCTGGGTTCGATCCTCAGCACCACATACAAAGCAATAAAATAAAGCCATTGTGTCCATCTACAACTAAAAAAAAAATTTAAAAAAAAAAAAAAAAAAAAAAAAAAGAATGCATGTGGTAAACCTGGAAAGGTGGCACATGCCAGTGTCTTGGGAGGCTGAAGCAGGAGGATCACAAGTTCAAAGCCAGCCTCAGCAACTTAGTGACACCCTGTCTGTATATAAAATATAAATAATGGTGGGATGTAGCTCAGTGGTTAAGTGCCCCTGGATTCAATCCCTGCTACCAAAACAGAACAACAACAAGAAAAAATGAAAAAAAGAAAATAAAAAAGAATAAGCCGGGCACGGTGGCTCAAGCCTGTAATCCCAGCACTTAGGGAGGCTGAGACAGGAGAATCGCGAGTTCAAAGCCAGCCTCAGCAATGATGAGGCGCTAAGCAACTCAATGAGACCCTGTCTCTACATAAAACACAAAATAGGGCTGGGAATGTGGCTCAGTGGTTGAGTGCCCTGAGTTCAATCCCCAGTACCAAAAAAAAAAAAAGAATACATGTGGTAATTTCTAAGGAGATCACTAAAATAATAATACTAGGAAAAAATAGGAGGAAAAATGCAGTAATCCAAAAAGAATGCAAGAAGGGAGAGAGATAAATGACTAAAATATCAGTGAAAATCTTCTCATGCTAATCAGTACCTTTTTAGGATGGGTAGAGTTCTCTCAGAAGGGGAAAAGAAGAATATTCCAAGCCACATAAACCAGGGAAGCAAAAGTAAGGCCGGGAAAGAACGCAGTGTATCCAGGTATATAAACTGGAAGTGAATGGGAAACCGAAGAAAGTTCTATAGAACAATGAAAATTCAGTAACTGAGCCGGGCGCGGTGGCTCAAGCCTATAGTCCTAGCACTTAGGGAGGCTGAGACAGGAGAATCGCGAGTTCAAAGCCAGCCTTAACAATGGCGACACGCTAAGCAACTCAGTGAGACCCTGTCTCTACATAAAACACAAAACAGGGCTGGGGATGTGGCTCAGGGGTCGAGTGCCCCTGAGTTCAATCCCCAGTACCAAAAAAAAAATTCAGTAACTGAATCAGGGTTCTGGAAGTAGATGAGTAAGTCTTGGGTGGGTAGTTTAAAGCCATCCAAAGAAGACTTTTTGATCATTTAAAAGATCTCTGAGAAGAGCAAAGACTAACAATTCCTCAATCCAGAAAGAGAACTGATTTTCCTAAGGCTTCCGAGAAGGCTGAGACAGAGTTTGGCCTGAAGCTGGATGTCTTTAGCACTGTCTGCATCTCTGCCTCTCTGCTTTCCTCAGCCATGCTCAATTTATGCCCTACTCCTAGCAGTTGTTCTTCAAAAGCCTTCTTGTGGTTCTTAAATCTTTGTTTGATCCATCTAAATACTGCCTATCCTTCAAAACCCACTTCAGCTGGGTGTGGTGGTGCATGCCTATAATACCAGCTACTCTAGAAGCTAAGACAGGAGAATCAAAAATTCAAAGCCAGGGCTGGGGTTGTGGCTCAATGGTAGAATGCTTGCTTCACATGCATGGGGCACAGGGTTCAAATCTCAGCACCACATAAATAAAATGAGTAAAATAAAGATATCGTGTCTATCTACAGCAATAACAACAAAAAAAATAGAAAAAAAAATTCAAGGCCAAAACTGAAACTTGGTAAGATCCTGTCTCAAAAAGTAAAAAGGGCTGAGATGTTGCTCAGTGATAAAGCATCCCTGGATTCAATCCCCAGTACCAGGAAAAAGAAATAAAAATGAAACACTTCAAGTAAATATTTTTGGGGTTCCTACTGTATACCTGTGCAAGAAATGTATGAAACAGGTGGGGTTTTCATCTTTAAAGGAGCTCCCAGAAAAGTGGGGAAAGGGACAGAAACAAATTATTTTGCTATGTATGGTCAGAGCCCTAATAAAGGCTTGGTAAAAGGCATCTAATGCTGTCTATGCAACATGGGTGTGGGAAGATCATGGGGTTTTAGGGGAAGACAAGAAAGTCAAGCAAAGCTTCATGGAAGAGTAAGGTATAACTAGAATATAAAATTTGTATCCGGGTGGGGTGGCGCACGCCTGTAATTCCAGCACTTTGGGAGGCTGAGACAGGAGAATCTCAAGTTCAAAGCCAGCCTCAGCAACGGCGAGGTGCTAAGCAACTCAGTGAGACCCTGTCTCTACATAAAACACAAAAATAGGGCTGGGGATGTGGCTCAGTGGTCGAGTGCCCCTGTGTTCAATCTCTAGTACCAAAAAATAAATAAATAAAATTTGTGATTTTGAAGCCAGGCACGGTGGGGCACTCCTGTAATCCCAGCACTTTGGGAGGCTGAGACAGGAGAATCGCGAGTTCAAAGCCAGCCTCAGCAACGGTGAGGCGCTAAACAACTCAGTGAGGCCCTGTCTCTAAATAAACACAAAATAGGGCTGGGGATGTGGCTCAGTGATTGAGTGCCCTTGAGTTCAATCCCTGGTACAAAAAAAAAAATTTGTGATTGAAACATTGGATGGCTAGTTCATGAAGGATGTTAAATACCACACAAACGAATTTGCTCTTGATCCTAAAAGCTATACAGAGTTGCTAAATAATTTATTTGTAACAAGGGAGGAATATGGTCAGATCTGTGTTGTTAGAAAAACTGGTGTAGCTATAATGGGGAGGATGATAGACATGAGGACAAGGAGACCATTGAAGGAGATCTCCTATAGGAAGCTTTCCTTGACAGCTATTTCCATATTCTGATCCTCTCATCTGCCCTCCACATCTATACTACCACCTTGCAACTAGGGGTGGAACATCACTGTGAACATTCAGTCTTCTTGGAAGTGTGGGTCTGTGTGTGTGGACAGGGAGAGTGGAGCAGTGATTGTGACTAAATCTGGAAACAGTTATGTCTAGACTCCAGACAAACCCCACCAGGAGGGCAAGAGACTTCAGGAACCCTCAAGAGCAGCAGCAGCTACTTGGACAATGGACAAATGCCAGATCAGCCAACACTGAGTGCATTTCTGAATGAGGGCAAGACTAGAAGCTTAAGTGCTCATTCAACTTCTTTAGCTATAAAATGGATTTCATTAAATTTGCCTCACCAGATTTATTGAGGATCAAATGAAAGAGTGGACATAAAGTCCCTGGCACATAGGAAGAACCCATTCTTTTCTTCCTTTCAAAATGACAGGAGAAGAAACATTCAGAGTGAATGAGAGACAGCCAAGGTCAGATCATTCAGAGAAGGCTCAGCCAGGATGAATTAAAACTGTAGCTCACACATTGCTTGTAATAACCACCATGCATTGGGTGCCTTTCAGATGACTGGCACATTGCTCTAATTCTCACACATGCTGTGATGTAGATAGTCTTAGAACAATTTTATAGATGAAGAAACTGAGGCTCAGGGCCAAAAGGCCTCACATTGCCCAGGTATCAGAGAATTAAAGGCAAGATAAGAAAATGTCAAGGTTCAGGTATTGGGAGTGGTCTAGAGGCAGAAGGAAGGGATCCAAACTCAGGGAATGGTACTTGGGGCCAAGGGAGTACACAGGAGCCAAGATAGGGAATAGGGGCCAGAAGCAGCCACATCTAGGGTGAAGCTAGGCAAGGAGATGACACAAAATCCTAAGACAGGAAACCCAAATCTAGTTGTTGAAATCAGATGGAAGTGATTTTTTTTTTTTTTTTTTGTACTGGGGATTGAATTCAGGGGCACTTGACCACTGAGCCACATCCCCAGCCCTATTTTGTATTTTATTTAGAGACAAGGTCTCACTGAGTTGCTTAGCACCTCGCTTTTTGCCAAGACCAGCTTTGAACGTGAGATTCTCCAGTCTCAGCCTCCCAAGCCACTGGAGTTACAGGCATGTGCCACTAAGCTGGACTGGAAGTGGTTGTATTTTTTTTTTTTTTTTTGTACCAGGGATTGAACTCAGGGGTACTCGACCACTGGGCCACATCCCCAGCCCTATTTTTTATTTTATGTAGAAACAGGGTCTCACGGAGTTGCTTAGCACCTTGCCATTGCTGAGGCTGGCTTTGAACTTGGGATTCTCCTATCTCAGCCTCCCAAAGTACTGGGATTACAGGCATGCGCCACCGCGCCCGGCTGATTTTTTTTTTTTGGTACTGGGGATTGAACTCAAGGGTACTTGACCACTGAGCCACATCCCAGCCCTATTTTGTATTTTATTTAGAGACAGGGTCTCACTGAGTTGCTTAGCACCTCACCGTTGCTGACGCTGGCTTTGAACTCGTGATTCTCCAGTCTCAGCCTCCCAAAGTTCTGAGATTACAGGATGGAAGTGGTTCTTTTAAGTAGAGTCTTAGTAATCAATTTTCCCTGGCCCCTAACTCTTTTTTTTTTTTGTACCAGGGATTGAACTCAGGGGCACTCGACCACTGAGCCACACCCCCAGCCCTATTTTGTGTTCTGTGTACAGACAGGGTCTCACTGAGTTGCTTAGCACCTCGCTGTTGCTGAGGCTCGCTTTGAACTCGCGATTCTCCTGTCTCAGCCTCCCTAAGTGCTGGGATTACAGGCTTGCGCCACCTCACCCGGCTCCTGGACCCTAACTCATAAGAACAAGGTGGGGGAGAATTCAAAGTCTTATTTTAGAACAAGACATCTTCCCTCCACACTTGAGGTCTCAATGAGTGAATCCAAGATAGTATGTGGGTCCCCTACCAGTGCCTGCCACATAAAGGGCCTGGCATGAGTGAACAAGACTAAATTCATGAAAAAGAGCTCTGGCAAGTTGACAAATTTGAGCTTGTTTCCCATTCTGCAAAGTGGCAATTATAGTTATTTTATGGGATTAACAGTATATAGTGATTGAGGAAATGACATCAGGTGCCAGGCTTGAATCCCAGTTCTGCCATTTACTGAGTAGGTAAGGTACCTTATTTTCCACTGGAAAATGGAGATGTTAGTAGTGTCTACATCACAGGATTTTTATGAAGATTATATAACACCTAATGTAGAAAAGTGAGTGGGATATAGTGGGTGCTCAGAATGCGTTAATTACTGCTTTGAGGACTTAAATGGGAAAGATGTGATGGTAACCATGTCTGGTTCAGAAATCCTCCACTGCTTTTGTTCTCCTCACCCTCGGTTCTTGTGGGATAGAATGGTCTTTGCAAAGGGAACCAGGGGCCAGCCTGAGGAGGGAACCCTCGGAGTTGATTTCTGGGGATCAACCCTCTCATTGTGGGAAGACCCAAGGCTTGAGCAGATCCTCTCTCCCTATGCTGTTAGGACAGAGCGCCCTCTCCTGATGAAATGTGGGAATAGCACATGGCCCGGAGTTTTTGGGGTGGGCCTCATAGGGTCTCACAACCTGCAAATGCTCTTCCCCAGGCTGAAAATGCCCCACCCAGCTCTGAGGAGCAAAGTTTGGAGGAGGGGCACCGAGGCTGGGGCAAATCTGCCTTAAAGTTTCAGAAGGGCGAGGTGGGATAATTTAGAATGGGGGTGGAAGACCGAAGAAACTGGAGTCAGAGAGTGAGAGAAATTGGGGACCTGTTCCATTAATTTTATGTTCTTTCAACAGGTGATGGGACACGGCCGAGAGGTAAGATGACAAGGTAGCTTATCCAGCACTTTACATCTAGATGTCCAGGGCACTTTTGACTGCCCTTACGCTGCCAGATTTAGTGGGGCGTGTGCGGTGGCCCGTGCCTGTAATTCCGGCAACTCGGGAGACTGAAGCAGGAGGATCGCAAGTTCAAAGCCAGTCTCAGCAACTAAGCGAGATCCTGTCTCAAAAAAATAAATAAATAAAAAGGGCTGGGGATGTGACTCAGTGGTTAAGTGCCCCTGGGGTCAATCACCGCTACCAAAAAAACAAAACAAAACAACAACAACAACAGAAAAGCAGAATTAGTGGGGCCGATCAGGGCTGGAGAGACATGCTTAGTGGAGACGCCAGATTAAGGGGGTAGAGCCAGGGGTCTGTGTCCCCAGAAGCCGGGAGGAGCCGACAGTCGGTGCGGGCGCAGTTTCCTCCTTAAGTTCCGCCCCAAGCACGTCGGCTCCGCCCCGCGCCCTTCCAGCTCCGGTGAGCCCCTAGCTCCTAGCCCCCTGCTCCGCGGAGCCTCCCCCCGGCAACCCCCCAGTTCCCAGCCTGGGCTGGTGCGGCCTCCTCATCACCAGTGCTTGGGTAAGTATGGGAATGGCTATGCTTGCCCGCGGGGCAGCCCCATTCCGGGAGCTAGGCCACGCGGTCCAGCCTCCACAGGACCGGGCCGAAGCTCTCGGGGTCCTGGTGCCTACCCGCTCACCGCACACACTCCGTATTCCAGGAACAGCTTCTGTCCCCAAGTCCTGAAATGACCTCCTTCCTTCCTCTCCCTGGAGTGGGGCGAGGTGTGCAGGGATTAAGCTCTCCCTTCTTTACTCCGCAGGGCCTCCTGGTCAGTATTTCTCCCAGGTGCTGCGGATGGAGGCGTGGGGTAGCCTTGGAACCCCATAGACTAGTTTCGAATCCCAGCTCTGCCAATTATTAGCCTGTGACTTTGAGTAAGTGTTTTTAACCATCTTAAACTAGTTTCCTCTTCTGTAAAATGGAAATACAGACTATAGTGCCTACTTCATAGAATGATAGTGAGAATTGAAAGAGAATGTATATGCAGTGCTGAGCAGGGTGCTTATAGGCAGCCATTTAATGTGATGGGGGTGTCTGCTGGGAAAATCAGTAGGGACTTTGGAAGTGAGGTAGGGATACTCTTAAGCAAGGAGTTTTCAGCTAAGTACTATGTGTGAGGAAGTTAAAGCTGTCTGGGGGCAACACTATAGGTAGTGAGCTCCCTGTCCTGAGGTGTGGAAGAGTAGAGTGATTAAATTGGAGGGACACTAAAAGCAATCTAAACCATCTGATCTCCTTGTTGCACAACTGTGGAAACAAGCCCAGAGTGGTTAGGTGACTTGCCCAAGATCACACAGTTAAAGAGGACAGACATACCTCCAAGAACAAATTGGAACAGATTGTCTTCTTTTGTTGTTTTTTTGTTTTGGAAACTATCCCTTGAAACTACCTCATCACCCCCCTGCCTGGGACAGGGCTTGTTTATTTCCTGAGGATCTGGTCTTCAATTAGAGAATCCTAGGGGTTTTGGGAAGGGATGTTGAGAGAATGGACTAGGTCTACTGCAATTGTAGAGTCTGGGTTTGAACTGGGTGAGGTGCTTCCCAACTAGTGCCCTGAGGGACTTATAGTCCATTTAGAGATGATCCAGGGAATGTGTTGGATTTTGGAAGGTCAACAGAGCCACTTCCAACTCCCTGGGGAGATCCCTGACCACCTCCCCACCACCCAAGGGAAAAAGAAACTTGAGAAATTGGGACAGGCTGCCTGACTGGGCCTGGCAGAAAGGCAGAAAGGGAAGATGGATGAGAATGCAGAAGCTTACCCGCCTGGATTTTGTGGAATGCCAGCAGGCCAACCTAACTGAGGTCAAAGTTCTTCCTGAGGGTGGGGCCAGGGAGAGTTAAGACTTGATTTGGCAAGGCTTTTGAGACCAGAAGGGCAGGTTTTTTATGTATCTGGAACCAGCTCTAACTTGGCACCAAGAAGCCTAAATTCCAGAGATGGTTTCACTCAGGTCCAGCTTTGAAGAAGGGCCTTTCTCCCTCTGCATCTCATTTTCTCTATCACTACAATGGGAACAGGGCTGATTGGCTAATCTATGTAGAATTTAGTGTTTCTATTTCTTCCTCCTTTGGACAGGTACCTCTTTTCCCTCCCTCATTCCAATTCCAGTTTTAATCTGACTTTTCTTTTTTTTGGTACTGGAGATTGAACTCAGGGGCACTCGACCCCTGAGCCACATCCCCAGCCCAATTTTGTGTTTTATGTAGAGACAGGGTCTCACTGAGTTGCTTAGCGCCTCACCATTGCTGAGGTTGGCTTTGAACTTGAGATTCTCCTGTCTCAGCCTCCCTAAGTGCTGGGATTACAGGCTTGCGCCACCGTGCCCAGCTTTAATTTGACTTTTCTGCCCAGAGCTCTCACCCAGAGAGGAAGGGGTCAAGAAAGGCCAGAGTTGCTATGTGTAAACTTTTCAAGGGTTCTGCACCTTCCTACTGTCGGCTCTCCCATCTGTTTACTACATGTCCCCATGTAGATACCTGCCTTAATTTTCCCTGCTATTTATTGACGGTGGCTGGGCTGGGATTGTTGGTGTTTTTCTTAGCTGTTATCGTTCTTGACCTCAGATACCCTTGTCTCAGGGAGCAATCACAGTCCTTAAGAGCTCTCCTATAGACATCAGGGAGAGGGTGGACAGCCCCCTGGGCACTGGGAAGCCTCCAGAAGCTGACCAAGCAGCTCTCTCCTACAAACAGAAAGCCTAGACTAATGCCAGGCCTGATTCTGCAAAGCCTTTCACTCTCAGAGCACGTGAGGCAACAGGCAGGGATAAACAAGAGTTCGAGGTTCTCTCAGCTTCCATGGAGGCCCTGATGTTGTGAACTGCTGTGCCTGTATACACAGCATGGGAAGGGACTGAAGGTGCAGGAGGGCCCTGAGCCAGTGGGTGAAGCCTGGAGACTGGGAGGAGATGGGCTATTCTGTCCATGGTCTGGTTTTAGAAACAATAAGAGACTAGATGAACCAGCTTCTGTAGTCCTAGGCCTATAGAGCCAGGCAGAGGGGTGAGGAGAAGGTCTCCCTATCTATTCAAGCTTCATCCTACTCTAGATTGGGTTCATTGTCTTCTCTCTGAAATTGAGGTTGAGTGTTCTCTTGGGACTCTAAGTCAGTTTTCCTTATCTATGGCAGAAGCTGTCTAAATTTAGGAGACTTTCTTCTCAGACTCCCTACCTGACTGAGTACAAGGGCTGACTTCACTGAGTCCCAGCCCGCTGTATGGGGCCCTGACAGCACACCACTCCATCCCCAGGTCTGACAAGATGTACCAGGTCCCACTGCCACTGGATCGGGATGGGACCCTGGTTCGGCTCCGCTTCACCCTGGTGGCCCTGGTCACGGTCTGCTGTCCACTTATCGCCTTCCTCTTCTGCATCCTCTGGTCCCTGCTCTTCCACTTCAAGGAGACAACGGCCACACACTGTGGGGTAGGGCTTGGGGACCACTCGTATCTCATATTCAGACCCATCTTGATCTATTTTGGATCCTGATTTTATTTTGACAGGATTAGCCAGCTTTCTAGTGGGGGCCATCAAATATACTGGGCTTCTGGTGGGGGGTTACCTGAAACTTGGGGTCTCAAGGATTAGACTCCTTCCACTTTCCATAAAGGTTCTAGGGACTGGGGCCACTGAAATTTGGCAGCCCCCAAACACACAACCCAATCATTACTTCAAAGAGGGCAAATTCAGGAGACCCCGCATTTTCTGGAACGTAAAAAGAACAGGACTGGGCTAGAGCACGCTTTGGGTCTCATAGTGGCACTGTGAGCTGGTGCCTATCTTTTTGAGAATGTGATTCTGTATATGTATGTGTGTGAGAGAGAGATGACTGTATGTAATGGCTTTGAGTGGGGTATGTATGTGAAAGAAACTCTTACCAGTGCCTGTTTATATGGGAACTTAATTATGTGCATGGATATATGTTCTGGGATGGGTCTCATGTCCTCTGAGGCTCCACCAATGGTCATCTACCCTCGATATGAATATGGGGTATCTGAACCATGAAGATAGGAGAGCTCTTTCTCTGTAGGATATCAGAGTAAATAGGGTAAGACCTGCGTCGACCTCTGCTATGTTCTTAGTTCATCCACTGAGACCCAGAGACTGAGCTTCAGTTTCCCATGTCTGAAGTGAGGCTGAGCCAGGTACAGTGGTGCATACCTGTAATCCCAGTGACTTGAGAGGATGAGGCAGGAGGATCGAAAGTTCAAGGCCAAGGCTGGCACTTAGGGAGGCTGAGATAGGAGAATCATGAGTTCAAAGCCAGCCTCAGCAACAGCAAGGCACTAAGCAACTCAATGAAGACCCTGTCTCTACATAAAAACATAAAATAGGGCTGGGGATGTGGCTCAGTGGTCGAGTGCCCCTGAGTTCAATCTCCAGTACCAAAAAAGAAAAAAAGAAAGTTCAAGGCCAGCCTCAGCAACGTAGTAAGACCCTGTCTCAAAATAAAAAGGACTAGGGATATAGCTTGGTGGTAAAGCGCCCCCAGGTTCAATCTTCAGTACTAAAAAATTAAAATAGTGAGGTTGATGATTCCTATCCTACTCCTTTCCGGGTCTAGTATAGAGCTCTAGGTGGTGGAAGGATGAGAAAGCAGTTTGGGAAATGTGAACAGTGAGGGGCAAGAGGATGTGGAAGAAGAGATTGTTAGAGAGGAAGGCAAGGCAGGAGGTGAAGTTGGCCTTGGGACTGTAGGTGAAGAGGCAGGACCTGGACATAGACCCTTGGGCTAGCCTGTGAGAGAGCTTTGAAGGACCCCAGCTAACTTCCTTTCTAGGAGGTTATCTTCCTATAAAGAGCATCTGCTTCAGAGAAAGAGGAAGAAGTAGCAGAGAGGTCTGGCTAGGAGTTTGGGATATGGGACTCACTTCTTTTATTCATATGACATGAAGTTTTCCCTTTGATTTTTTCAGTGGATAGACATCAGCCTTTGAGTATAGGCACCTAGTCTGATGAGACCTGATGCTAGGAGCTATCAGAAGGAACAGGACTGGAAGGAAAGTGAGTGACCAGGTGATCTGAGGGAAAGAATTGCTCTTTTCTGATTTAGTGCTTAAGATAATATATCAAATGTTCCCATTACCCTGGCCAACTCTGGTTCATCCTCAAGAACTCTACCAAGATGTCTTCTTCTCCAGAAAGCCTTCCCCTTGGGACAAACTTATCACTCCCTCCTCTGGGTGCTTACAGTTCCCTGTGTTATCTCTCATATACTTCTATCATATTATGTATTTGTATCTATCTTCCCCACCAGACTGGGATCTCCTTGAGGGTAGATAATGCATCTGAGTCAGAATGTATTTGTTTAATAAATGGATAGGACACCCTAATCTAATGCCCCAGGAAAAGGAAGACTTGGTATAAAGCAGTCATAGTCTGAACAAAATTATAATATTTATATAGCATATGGTATTAAACACAGTAGGCTGTTTACTCTGACACTTGTGGCTGGCCTTAGGGGCTAATGGGATTGATAACCTCAGCATACCTTGTATACCTGTTACCTACTCTTGGCATACCTGTTGGGAAACTAAGACATAGGTAGTTGCTGGAGGTTACCTGGTTATCTGGAGCAGTAGTAGGCCTAGCTGGGACTTCCCTGTTGGATCCAACTGGTACTTTTCAAATATGCTTTGGATTTCCCATCTAGAGTATTCCAGGAGCCAAGCATGGTGGTGCATGCCTGTGATCCAAGCAACCTGGGAGGCTGAGGCAAGAGGATCACAAGTTCCAAGCCACTCTCAGCAAATTTGAAGCTAGCTTGGGCAGCTTAGCAAAATGGTGCCTCAAAATAAAAAAAAAAAAAATGAAAAGGGATGGGGATGTGGCCCAGTGTTAAAGCTCTCCTTGGTTCAATTCCCCAATACCTCTCTCACTCCCAAAAGTAGAATATCCTAGGAATAGCCAAACCTAGGAATGAAGAAAGCAACCTAGCACAACACATCTATAATTAATGACTTTTCCTCTGCTTGCGCAAGCCCTGTGATGGGGCTTCCTTCCTCTTCAGGTAATCTATCCTGAGGAGGCTTAGTAGGTAACAATCTCTTTTTTTTTGGTACCAGGGATTGAACCCGGGGTGGGGACTTGACCACTGAGCCACATCCCCAGCTCTTTTTAATATTTTATTAGAGCTAGGGTCTGAGTGAATTGCTTAGTGCCTCACTAAGTTGCTGAGGCTGCTTTAAACTAGTGATCCTCCTGCCTTAGCCACCCTAGCCCCTGGGATTACAAGTGTGTGCCACCACACCCAGCAACAATCTCTTCCTTATAGTGAGCATAGATTTTTTTTTTCCCCCTTTCTTTCTGGTGAGTCTCAGCCCTGACCCTGGCTCTGCTTTGATAGCCATGGAACTACTCTCTCTTCTCCTGGCTTTAGGTCAACCTGCAGAGATTGAGAAGGCAGCAATGGGGCTCTCTGAATATCTGTCTTATGTATGTGGTGCTGGGGATTGAACCCAGGGGCACTCTGTCACTGAGCTGAGCTACATCACCAGGCCATTTTTTTTTTAAATTTTGAGACAGGGTCTCACTAAGTTGCTGAGACTAGCCTTGAACTAGTGATCCTTCTGCCTCACCCTCCTGAGTTGTGCCACAACTCTCGGCTTCTTAGGAGGTCTTTTTAGATAGCATAACTCTAGTTTCTTCAGGCAACACACACAGGACATGGCCTTCAGGGTTTTTCCCACCCTAAACATACCTTTGGATTTGATCCAGTTGCTATTTTTTCTATGCTGGGCCTTGATCTGGACATAGGACTTCAGGTAGCCTGGGCAGTATAGATGACAGTAGAACTGTTCATTCCTATTACTGGCTGTTAGATCTCTGTTGATGCAGCCTGAGCTGCCATTAGCTGTTTCCCCGTAGGTACAGGCAGGACACTGATGTCTCATATTAAGATCTGCCTAGATTTCTTTTGAATCCCATTATTCTGTTGTTATTACAGATTAGCCAGTTCTCTAGTGGGGCTCAACATACATACTTGGTTCTGCTCCAGTCAAAAAGAGACAGATCCCATTCTGTTTTCTCTCTTTCCTTTTCTCTAGAAACCTGCATGCATCCCTGGGTACAACCCTCAGAGAGGTCCCCACCCCCACTCCTGGCAAAGAGCTGCAAGTGGACTGATCTCAGCCACTATCACTTCTTACCGTTGCAGAGTGTTCTGGGATTTATGATGTGGCCTTGTTGATCCTGGGAAGGCTGTGTGCCTGGGCAGGCGTGGAGAACTGGGCTCTGTGGGCGGGAGGGCAGGCCCTGAGGAGCTAGGGGTGGGACCCTCCTGTTTGAGAGCAGTCTCAGTCTGGCTAGAGCCCTCAACTCAAGCCCCGGATTCTTCAGCACCCAGTGTGAGTGTTGCTTAGTAAGCCCCCATCCCCACCCCATCCCCTGATGAGCTGGACTAGTAGACTGGGGTCTCCTTAATGAAGGGAAGTGTGAATCCCAAGAGGAGATTTGATCTTAGGCCTTTTACAAAGCTATCTCTGTCTGCCCCAGAACGGAGCCAATTTGAGGGGTCATGGTGGTTGGAGCAATAGCGGGCACAGGGAGGGAGAAGGGAGAGGAAAAATCCCAGCTCTCTGGGTTTATGTCTGACCTGGACAGAATCTTTCTGGGTCTGGCTCACACAGCAGGCTGATGCTGAGTGGAGAAAGTTTCTATGACCCTCAGATTCCCCCATCTTTGGATTGGGTGATGCAGTCTTCTTAGATGGGGAGATAGGGGTCTAAACCTTTACAAGGACCCTGTTATTCTGGGATCAAGGTGCTGATGGCCTGAGGCTTGGCTCATTCAGAGCCTGGGGGAGGGAGGGCTGGTAGCCTGTGGCCCCACCAAAATAGGTTCTAGGACACTCCCATTGTTCCTAGTTGAACTTGGGTGAGGAAGAGGAATGTGGTCAGACAAGGTGAGTGGGAGGGCTTTAGCCAGTTTAAGCCAAGGGTCCTTTGTCCAGGTTACTTGGCTTGAAGGAAGCCTTTACTTAGAGCCTTAAGCTATCCAGTGGCAAGAGGCCTGAGTCCTAGTGTTTGATCCTGGTATTGTTCTGAGCCTTAGTCTCTCCTTCTGTGGGATGGGAATAATAACGTTTCCACTTCTGATTCTTCTCCTCAGTGACTGTGAGGGTCGTGAGAGTGAGGTGAGCCATCAGAACTCCCAGGTCCAATCCCCTGGAAGCTTCTATTGCCCAGGTTCTTCAAGAGGTGAACCTAGAGTCTCAGAGCGGCTCCTCTCTGATCTCCCACTGTTCCTTGGCGGTTTTCCTTTCCCCCTTATGTCCTTTCTACCATTTCTGCTCTGGCTCTTCCTTATACTGTGAAGAACCAGCTCTGGGAAAGGCCCCACTTTCCCAAGCCCAGATATTTCACCAGGCCCCAAGTTGTGTCCCTCGCCCTTCTTGGGCCACTTCCTACAGGATGTTTTCTGCGGCCTCCCAGCCCTTGGATCCCGATGGGACTGTGTTCCGGCTCCGCTTCACAGCCATGGTCTGGTGGGTCATCACTTTCCCTGCATTCGGCTTCTTCTTCTGCATCATCTGGTCCCTGGTGTTCCACTTTGAGTACACAGTGGCCACTGACTGTGGGGTGAGTGCCAGGCTCCTTAGCACCTGGATTAGGGCCAGGGTAAGAGATAGTGGTAAGGCAGGAATTGGAGAGTAGGAAAAAACTAGAGGGTCAGAGAGGGGAAAGGGACAAAATGAATGATAGAAAATTTGGCAGTAGAGACTCAGAGTGTGTACAGAGACACAGTCTTCCAAGAATTCAAAGAGGATCATAGAAAGTCCAAAGGAGCTGGGTGTGTTGATGCACACCTGTAATCCCAGTGGCTCAGGAGGCTAAGACAGAAGAATCATAAGTTCAAAGCCAGCCTCAGCAATGTAGTGGGGTCCTAAGCAATTTAGTGAGATCCTGTCTTAACTAAAAAAAAAAGGAGGGACTAGAGATGTTGTTCAGTGGTTAAGTGTCCCTGAGTTCATTTTCAGTCCCCAGTACCAAAAAGAAAAAAAAGAAAAGGAAGTTCAAATAGAGTTGGGGCAGGGGAGGGTGATGTGGGAGAGAAGGGAAGGAGTGGGAGAACTGGGCAGGAGAGATCATGAGAGGGAAAAGGGGGCTGAAAAAAGACCAGACTGCACAGGAAGCCAGGACTGAGAAGGTACAGTGAGGCCCAGAGCCAAAAGTAACAGGTGGCTTAACCTTGCTCTGGTCCTCCAGCTTTGTTTCTCCATTGGCAGCCCTAGGCCCCACAACCTGTGGGGTCCACTCAGGGCTCTGCTAGCTGGAAACCTGGATGGACTTCTTCCCAAATCAGTCCACGAGGTCTTCCCTGAGGGACCAGGGGTAGACATTCTGTGTCAGGGGCATGGAGTTGAAAATGGACTTGTTCTCAGCATCGCATCCCTGCAAGAGACAGTCCTTGAACACAGCTGAAATATAGTGAGTTGAGATTCTTGTGATGAAAGGGAATGCAGGTTTGCAGGGCCCAGAGGAAGCACCTAACCTAGCTTGAGTGTTGGGGAAGGCTGACTTCCTACAGGAGGGGGCATTGTTGTTGGGAGGTAGAGGGATGTGAAGAAGGATCTTTGTGAATGCCAGGCTGACAACTTTGGATTTTATCCAGAGGGCAGTGGGGAGCTTTGGAAAGATTTTAAGCAGGAAAAGGGACACCATTAGATTTGTCCTTTAGAAGATCATCTCCTGAGTGGAGAACAGATTTAAGGATAGATACAAGAATAGGGATGCAGCCAGGCGCGGTGGCTCAAGTCTGTAATCCCAGCACTTAGGGAGGCTGAGACAGGAGAATCGCGAGTTCAAAGCCAGCCTCAGCAACGGCAAGGTGCTAAGCAACTCAGTGAGACCCTGTCTCTACATAAAACACAAAATAGGGCTGGGGATGTGGCTCAGTGGTCGAGTGCCCCTGAGTTCAATCCCCAGTACCAAAAAAAAAAAGAATAGGGATGCTAGTGCAATGACTCATACTATTGGAGACCAGAGCTAAGATGGGGACTGTGAGGCCAGAGATGAATAGGAAGTAGGATTGACAGGAATTAGAATTTTTGTTTAGTTGGCAAGGGGTTGGGGAGGCAGCAAGGTAGGTAGAAAAGTCATTTGTACTTTGAAGGGACTTTTATCTGAGACCAAATGAATGAATCTCTGATGGTAAAAATCTGGGGAATTCTTAGAACCCTCACTTTGTAAGTTTCTGATCTACTGCCCTGTCAGAAAGGGTTTTTCTACCTATTTCTCAGTACTTTTAGTTCTGGGCTCATGGAGAGGTTTGGAGTGAGCTGTGTATCTGCTCTCTGATAGCTCCTGCAGTTGCTTATTGCTGACACAGTTGGTGAGTGGGCAACTTATGTTCTGGGAATGGAGGTGGAGTTGGGATACACATACACACACACACACACAATTTTGTGTGTGTGTGTATGCGTGTATTCATGCGTGTACACCTGTGTGTGAGTGCCTATGATGGAAGAGACAATCCCTGCTCTTAGAATCTCATCCTAATCTGAAGGGACTTTGTGAAAACAGATCACAGTCACAGGGTCCTAACTCTTACTTCCCTCTAAGATCTCCTCCCAACTCTGCATCATCTCTACCCAATACTTGTTCCCAGAATCAGTCAGGGCTCATCACCTTTGAATGCTTTGAGCTCTTCCAGTTAGGCTTAGGTACTGGTCCTATTCCTCTTAAAGTAGCTGAGATTAGAGAACAGTGTTCAGAATAAATATTTCAGGAAGTAGAGGCAACACTCTCATTAACCCAACTGAGGGGAACAGAGAGGCTCAAAAATTAAGTAAGGAGACTTGGAGGTCTCACTGTGTTGGGTGTCCTGCCTCTCAACCCATAAACAGGCCTTCCTATGCTGACTGGCCATGGGACTCAGAGCCTCCTTGCAGGCTTTTCAGGGAAGTCTGTCTTCTAAAATCTGTCTTCTAAAATTCACTTATTGTACCCACTGTAGGCCAGACACTGCAGATGCTTTGCATACATTACATTTAGAATTCATAATCACTCTTCAGGGTAAGAGGTGTTATACCTGGGTTACCAATGAGGAAATTGGAACTCAGAGAGATGAAGTGCCTTGCTCAAGGTCCCCCAGATAAGCTTGGAGGCAGACCCATCTTTATGATGGTCCAAAGCCTCCTGCTGCCTCTTCACTGATTACTCAAGCCATAGCCTTGAGAGCAGTGTCATCTCTTGGAGAACTCTGTACTTAGCTTTCTGTGACAGTGCTGAACTTAACAGTGCTGTACTTAGCTTCTTCCACACTTTTTTTGTGGAGGCTGTGAAGTGCCTGACTGACCCTCCCCCAGGCCCACGCCTCCCCTGTGACTGTCTCTAATTTTGCCCACTTCCCCAGTAGTCTGGACACCCATTCCACTGGAGGAAAGGAAGGATCTTTTAAAGCTCATTTCTGAAGACTTGTTCCTCCAACAGGGTCATTCCCTTGCTGGGTCACTGGATTCTGACATTGCCCTGACTCTGATTGAAAGTCTAAAAATGTCATGGAAGCTTGTTGTAGTAGTGCATGCCTGTAATCCCAACAATTTAAGAGGCCAAAGCAGAAGGATTGCAAGTTTGAGACCAGCCTCAGCAACTTAATGAGACCGTGTCTCAAAAAAAAAGGCGAGGGGCTGGGATTGTAGCTCAGTGGTAGAGCGTTTGCCTCGCATGCGTGAGGCCCTGGGTTCGATCCTCAGCACCACGTACAAAGCAATAAAATAAAGACATTGTGTCCATCTACAACTAAAAAAATATTAAAAAAAAAAAAAAGGCCGGGTGCTGGGGATGTGGCTTAGTGGTTAAATTCCCCTGGGCTCAATCCCTGGTACCAAACTAAACCAAACCAAACAACAAGGGCTATGAAAAGTGTGGGCAGCCGGGTGCAGTGGTGCACGCCTGTAATCCCAGCACTTAGGGAGGCTGAGACAGGAGAATCATGAGTTCAAAGCCAGCCTCAGCAATGACGAGGCGCTAAGCAACTTGGTGAGACCCTGTCTCTACATAAAACACAAAATTGGGCTGGGGATGTGGCTCAGTGGTTGAGTACCCCCAAGTTCAATACCCGGTACCAAAAAAAAAAGAGAAAAAGAAAAAAATGTAGTCGGGTGCAGTGGCGCACGCCTGTAATCCCAGCACTTTGGGAGGCTGAGACAGGAGAATCACGAGTTCAAAGCCAGCCTCAGCAACAGCAAGGTGCTAAGCAACTCAGTGAGACCCTGTCTCTACATAAAACACAAAATAGGGCTGGGGATGTGGCTCAGTGGTTGAGTGCCCCTGAGTTCAATCCCTGGTACCAAAAAAAAAAAAAAGAAAAAAGTGTGAGCAATGGACTGACAACTTCCAGTCTTGGAAATTTAAATATGCAGGTGCTCAGATTTCAAACCTGCATTTTCACACATCTCCCTAGTGAGTTTTATGTATTAAGTTTGCAAAGCATTGCTCTAAGCCAGAAAGTATTAAGAGATCCTCCTCCCATTCCCGGCTTTCCTGTTTCCATCTTAAGTACTGTTCACTTGTCCCATATTGTTTCACCAGTCATGTAAGCAAGTCCTTGAAGCCTCCTCCTTCCTCAGCCTGCAGTGAGGTTGCATTTCTTTAAGAAATTGGGAGTTCCAGGTATTGAGAAAGATGATAGGGGAGATGCAGGAGAACAGGGTCATTTTCTCAGACTATACCAGGTTAGAAGCATCCACTTTCTTAAACATAATCAAGGTAGGGGTACCCTTCTGGCCTAGCTCTGTCCAGCATCCCACAGCCCTCTACCACCTTAGCACACTTGCCATGAGGAATGAGTGGAGCTATAAGCAGTGAGAGGAACAGCTTAACCAGGTAGCAGTGTTCTAAGGAAGGTCAGAGAGTCTGACATCTCTGCCCTCAGGATTGATTATGGAGTCCTGAATTCCTGGGACTCCCTTACAGTCTTATCTGAGACAAGGCTATAAGCTATAGGCAGAGGGACCATCTGAACCCATCTACACACTTGGCTAAATGTGCAGGTTCCAGTTTGTGGGGAGATGGAGAATGCCCGCTCTGTCCCTGCACAAATCTCTGCCTGGCTGGGGAATGAAAACCTAGCACCCTGTGCCCATGACCTAGAAGGGAACATCTCTTGGAAGAGCTCTGGGAGCACCTGAAAGGAGACTTCCTGAAAGGGAAGGGACTGGAGTAGAGCCCATGTGACTGTGATAGATGGGGTGGGCAGGGCTGGTGGAGACCATGCCCAGACCAGTCATAACTTTCTAGGTGCCCAATTATCTGCCCTCGGTGAGCTCAGCCATCGGTGGAGAGGTGCCCCAGCGCTACGTGTGGCGCTTCTGCATCGGCCTACACTCGGCGCCCCGTTTCTTGGCGGCCTTTGCCTACTGGAACCACTACCTCAGCTGTGCCTCCCCGTGTCCTGGCTACCGCCTGCTCTGCCGCCTCAACTTTGGCCTCAACGTCGTGGAGAACCTCGCACTACTAGTGCTCACTTATGTCTCCTCCTCTGAGGACTTCAGTGGGTGCTTCCTGGGCGGAGGGGTGGAGAAGGGTTTGGGAAGGGGACACAGCCCATCCCTTCTCACACACAAACCTTCCTGTGGAAGGGTGAGGGCACTGCCAGCTATGTGTGCTCCCCATCCTCCTCTCTCCCTCCAGCCGTCCATGAAAATGCTTTCATTGTGTTCATCGCTGCTTCCCTCAGTCACATGCTCCTCACCTGCATTCTCTGGCGGCTGACCAAGAAGCACACAGTAAGTCAGGAGGTACGGTCTACCCCTATTGGGCTCCAAGGGGCCCAGAAGAAAATCAAGGACATCTGTCCTCAGGATGCTGGTAATGATGAGGTGGGAACTGGAGTTCTAGTAGAAACCCTGGCAGAGAGGTACTGGCTTTGGGGCTGAAGCATGGAAACAAATGGGGAGTGGTTTATTTGTCAGAATCTAGGATTATGTTTGGATAGTAAAGATTAGAATAGAAGAGATGGAGACTCCAAATGGGGGTAAAATGAGTGGTAGCAGCTATGCTCTAGTGGGTTTAGGGACAGTGTCAGGGGACTGCAGTCTATGGATTCTACCCACTCACATACAAGCCCTTTTTTGTCACATAGTACCTGAGGGGTGGTGGGTTGGTGGGTGACTCCATGTTACTTTTATACTTCATCTTCCTGAAATGGAAGGGGGAAGGGATACCCCTGCTCCTTTGATTCATCACTCCCCCAGATGGAGGGAAGTGAACATATTCATTCCTGCTGCCCATTGCCTATGCCCCCTTCCATGACGATTATGGGAATCAAGGGAAGGAAGGCCCGGCCCACAGGAGCTGGGGCTAAGAGGGGAAGCTATCTATACATACCCAATAAGCTACAGAGTGATCAGAGAGCCCACCCCCTAGGATCGCAAGTCCTACAGCTGGAAACAGCGGCTCTTCATCATCAACTTCGTCTCCTTCTTCTCGGCACTGGCTGTCTACTTTCGACACAACATGTATTGTGAGGCTGGAGGTGAGGCCAGGCTAGGATCCATAGATGGTCATAAGTGACTTTGGGGCAGTTGTGATGTTTTTGATAGTGGGCAATAGTCTCGGGCACTGGCTGTCATTGTGTTCCCTGTAGTGGGATGGTGATTTAAGAGGCCCCTAAAAGATAACAGGAGGTTCACCAGGCCCTATTCCTTGTGTCCTTACAACAGTGTACACCATCTTTGCCATCCTGGAGTACACTGTTGTTCTAACCAACATGGCGTTCCACATGACAGCCTGGTGGGACTTCGGGAACAAAGAGCTGCTAATAACCTCTCAGCCTGAGGAAAAGCGATTCTAACACCTCTGCTGCCGGGAGAAAACAGCCTAGAAACAAGAAACCACTCTGGCCTTCCCCATACCCGTGTCCTCCTGGGTCCTTCTGAAGTGGGAGAGGGCAGAAGGGCAGAAGGGCATAGGACAAGGCTGACCCCAGCATTGCTAGCTTCTCCTCTTCAACCCTCACACAGCCACGAGGGCCTTCAAGTAACATCATTCTAAACTGACAGGCCCCAAGAAGCTGAGCTGGAAGGAGAGCTCCACCACTTGGTGCTAAGTTCTGAGGTTTATGACCACCATCCAATTTTTGGCTTTTACATAGCCATCTCTCACCGAGGTCAGGGACTGCTAAGCAGTGGCTGCAACTTTAAAACCACAGCCATTTCTCTCTTGACTACTCTAGTGTCTAATGATCTTTCATGCCCATCTAGGCCTGTGCCTAGAGTCCTCTGCTGAGTTTGCCCAAGTGTTTTAGTCCTGACTTTACCTCTTTGATTTGGTGTGGGTCCTAGAGTGTGTACCCTTACCTATCTGAGCCTCAGTGTGTCCATGTGTATAATGAGGGGGGAGGTGGCAGTGTATGATCCCCAGTGGCTTTGACATCATCTGATGGAAGTGGTCTATACCTGAAGCATGACCTGTTCCAGAAAAAGCACCAGCACAGCATGTATTTCTCTTCCCTTCTGAAATCACTGGCCTACAGACCTTCCTCCTTGCAAAGGTATAGGGTGGAGGGGTCAAGAGGCACAGTTCCCTACCCCAACATGGGTTCCCTGGTATCCATCTCCCTATTGCCCCAGACCCTGAGCTCTTTTGGTTGTACATTTTATTTCAAATGAAAATAAATTTTTTTTTCTTTTGCCAACAACCTGGGCTAACCTTCCTAGTCTCGAGGTTCATTCCTTGTTTGATAATAACTGAGGTAAGATGGGTTCCAGGATGTAGAGAATAAGTCCATGACTGCATGTTTTTGGGCCTGTAGTCTCCTAAGGCTCCAAAATGGAGGTTTATAGATGGAGGCTCCCA
Organism: Xerus rutilus; assembly: GCA_028644305.1. Classification (NCBI taxonomy): domain Eukaryota; kingdom Metazoa; phylum Chordata; class Mammalia; order Rodentia; family Sciuridae; genus Xerus; species Xerus rutilus. The sequence goes on along the minus strand of CM053399.1, from coordinate 52,936,930 downwards.
GCATCTGTGGCTGGGCCCCAGAGCTTTGTTAGCGAAATTGGGGGGTTGGGTGGGGCACCACAATGAAGCCTATTGTCTCCTGTCCCCTCTTAAAGGAAACAAAAGCCTCCCAGTCTCTGGGGAGTCCTAGTCCATGCCCACCCCCTAATGCCCAGCACACAGGGAGGAGCCAGGGCCACTGGAGACAGGAGGTTTTATTGATGCTGTTGGGGGTAGGAAAGGCCCCCAGGAGCACGGGGGCTGAGTCAGTCAGCAAATGCATAAGGCCTGGGCACATGGGGGCAGGTTAGGACACATTTATCTTCTCAGGATTCTGTGGCTCCTTCCTTGGGGAAGGGAGAAGGCATCTTGGGGGGCAATTCCAAGAGCAGCAAGGGCAGAGGTTAGAGATGGCTGAGAGCCCCTAACCTGAGAGGAGGCACCACAATAGGCAACAATTCTGTGGAAAGCTGGATGACTGGTCAGTAGCAGAAAACGGGGGAGGTGGGGACACCTGGTTGGCCTCTTGGAGAGGGTCAATCTTGGCCTGGGTGAGCTCATGAGAATACCTGGTGTTCCCAAGCAGAGTGGGGTAGGACCCAAAGTCCATTTCCCATGGGCCTCCTTAAGGAAAAAAAGGCATTCAGGGGGCCCCCTGGTAAGGGGTGCCAGAATTAGTCCTTAAGGCACAGCTGGGGGCAGACAAGGCGCCAAGGCACAATTGGTGGGGGGTCAGGGACAGCCTCCAAGCTGAGGGCCAGGGTCATAAGAGGATGCAGGACCGCCCACGCTTGATTGGCGTGGGGTTCAGAACAGCCCGGACAGCCTCAGCGAATACTTCCTTGACGCCGTCCTGCTGCAGGGCTGAGCACTCGAGGTAGCGCACAGCATGGATCTGCTTGGCCAGTGCCTGGCCCTGCTGAGGTGTGATGGGCGCTTGGCCCTGCTCCTTGAGGCGCCGTAGGGTATCAGGCTGACCTCTCAGGTCCTTCTTGGTGCCCACCAGGAGGATGGGCACATCAGGGCAGTGGTGGCACACCTCTGGATGCCACTTGTGCCTCACGTTCTCGTAGGAGGGTGGACTGGCAATGGAGAAACAGATGACAAAGACGTTGGTTTGAGGATAGGAGAGTGTGCGGAGGCGGTCATATTCCTCCTGGCCCGCAGTGTCCCACAGGTTCAGGTTCACTGTGCGCCCATCGACTGCACTCTGGGCACTGTAATTATCGAACACTGTGGGGATGTACTCCTTGGGGAAGGCATTGGTTGTGTAGCAGATGAGCAGGCACGTCTTGCCCACAGCCCCATCGCCCACCACCACACACTTGATGCTCTGCATTGTGGGTAAAGCTACAGCAGTGGAGGCAGTGCCTCCTGCCTTTTCTGGGCCCCTCTGGATGCAGTGACCTATGGAGAAATGAGAGGGACACTTGGTTAAGGAGGCCTCTACCTGCTGAGAAGAAAGAATGGCAATCTGCTCGGAGGCTGCACCTGCCCCCCCTGCACCAGTTGTGCCTAGGCACCTTATCTGCCCCCACCTGT
>CM053399.1:52871125-52913177 GCA_028644305.1 Xerus rutilus | reverse complement strand
GTACTGGGGATTGAACTCAGGGGTACTCGACCACTGAGCCACATCCCCAGCCCTATTTTGTGTTTTATGTAGAGACAGGGTCTCACTGAGTTGCTCGCTTAGCGCCTCGCCATTGCTGAGGCTGGCTTTGAACTCGCGATTCTCCTGTCTCAGCCTCCCTAAGTGCTGGGATTACAGGCTTGAGCCACCGCGCCCGGCTGGCTTTGAACTCTTGATCCTCCTGCCTCAGCCTCCTGCTGGGATTACAGGTGTGCGCCACCATGCCCGGCAAGAATGAGATATTAATAAAGAAAATCAATTTAGGCTGGGTGCAGTGGCACATGCCTATAATCCAAGCAATTCCTATAAAGGGTTTTATATTTTATTTATTTTCGTGGTTCTGGGGATTGAACCTACGGCCTTGTGTATGAAAAGCACAGCTCTAAACTGAGCTACATCCCCAGCCCTGGGTTTTGTAGTTAGTTGTACAATATTAAAAGAAAGAATATGTCATATAAAGGTTCAGATTTCTATCTTCTCTTACAATCTGTCAACAGTGGTCCTACCTTCCTGTCTGCTGTCCAGTCCACAATCCTCACTACTTCCTATTATTCCCACATCCTCCTCTCAATCATATAACCTATTTGCTCATTTTGTCATTTAAGACTCCTTGCTCAGAGTCTAGGTTTAGTTGAATCTAGATAAGGGGTTTGACTTCTATTCTGGCAATTTTCCAGCATATAGCTCTTACTCAATAAATATTTGAGTGATCTGCGAGTCATGGCACCATCTGTGAGACTTGGGAGGTCGAGACAGGAGAATCACAAGTTCAAGGCTAGCCTCAGCAATTTAGTGAGACCCTGTTTCAAAATAAAAATTTAAAAAAGATCGGAGGATGTAGCTCAATGGTAGAGCACCTCTGGGTTCAGTCCTTTGTACTGTGGGGAAAAAAAGTGCTCAAGTGAACCAGATTTTACTAAGCACTGCTACGTGCAAAGTCTATGGCTGGATCTAAGTGTCACAGAGAATGACCTCTGAAAATTCAGTCTCTTAACTATGAGGGAAAGAGCACACATACCCATGGTCCAACTCTGGCCACAAGACTGATTTTGAGAGGTGGTTAGGGTAGGAGTTTCTAAGCTTCCAGACATTAAACTGCATCTGGAAGAACAGGAGACCACCGAGTTATATGAAAAGCCTCTCCTGCAGAATGAACAGCATATACCAAGGTTGTGAGGTGGCTTTGTTTGGGAAACTTAAAGAAGGTCATGGGCTAGGGTATACAGTGCTAGCTTAGCATGCTCAAGACCATGGATTTGATCTCCAGCGCTCAAACAAACAAACAAACAGCAACAACAACAAAACAACCCAGTGTGATGGGAGCTTAATAGAGTGGGGAGCGTGGTAATAGATGACGTTAGATATGTATTTTTATATCAACAGCCTAACCCTTAAGCCAGGCAGCTGTTGGGCAAATCCGTGTCCTGGTCTTCAAAGGGCTTGCTCAGTACAGGAATGGTTTAGCACTGTCAGTCAGAGGAGGGACTAGGCCCAAACTCTTCTCCTGCCTCGGGTGCCAAGGACAGGGTAGGGCACCAGAGGAGGTTTCAGTAAAGATCTGCTGACAGTGTGCTTGAGAAAAGAACAGGAAGTGCAGGCTTTGTTCAAGGAGGCCCAGGCAAGGCTCTGTTTGGGACACTCAAGTCGCTGCCACCTCTTACAACTGACTCTTAGAGCGGGGAGAGTGAGATGCAGGGAGGAACCAGCCACAGGCCATACCCGCAAAAAATCTCAAGGGGTGGGGGCCTTGAAAGGCAGGTAGGAAAACGGGTTATGAGAGCTAAATGAGTGCATCCAACTTAACTTGGAGGGTCGGGGAGGGTGTGTTCAGAAGGTAGATGAATGCTTTTAGCTCAGACTCAATGTATGCGTACGGGAATTTCCCCTAGAATGCTCTGGATATTTCATTTTGCTGTCGTCGTAATTTCATGTGAAAATAAACGCTCACAGGCCCTAATGGGCCTCCCTCGGGGCGGGTCCTCCCTTCACTCTAACCCTCTGCAAAGGGGCAGGGCCTCCCAGGATCTTGTCCTGCCTACACTACCTAGATTTGCTCACCAGGGGCCGCTACGCACGGGCGACGGAGCGCGCGGATTCCCAAGTCGCAGAGAGGGGGAAGCTGATTGGTTGTGAGGAGCGGCGGGAGGGCGGAGTCTGAAAGGCCGGTTGAGAGTGGGGGGCTGGCAGCGCGACCCCCGGCCAAATCCCGACTGTCTTTTGTCACTTCTGACGGTTCTGTGGCTGCTATCGTTGTGTCGGGACTTCTGTTAGGCTGGCTCTAGAGCTGAGGCGAGTGCAGCAGCATCGCAGCCCGGAGATCAGGGCAGGGCAACTACCGCCGCCGCCGCCGCCGCCGCAGGCCTGGGTTACCTGAGCAACTGCGTGTCAGGGGCCCGCCCGCGAGCGGGCGGGCGGTTAGCGCGGGAGACTATTGAGAGGAACCAGAGAGACAGGGACCTGACCCTTGGTTCGGAACCGGGATCCTGGAGAAGACAGCGTAGGCTGGGGCATCGGGAGACCCTGCTAGGGACTGGGGGGTCTGGGAAACCTTCTCCAACAGGTTATTCCGGGATAAGCTCCGGCACTGGGGCGGACCCGGGCTTCGCTGGGGGCCGGGCGGCGCGGGGCGGGTCTGCGGGAGAGCACGCCCCCGCCCGCCCCGGGCCCGCCCAGTGCCGCCCGCCGGCTGGGGAGCCGCTGTCCCGGGCCTGGCCGGTGTGCGTACGCCCGCTGGGCCAGGGCACCGCTGGCTGCCTGGGCACGAGACTGGGCGGGGGTGCTGACCTCGGCCTAGGAGGCTTAGGATCCGGGAGACGCCCGTACCTGCTGGTGCCTGCGAGTCGCACGCCCTCCCCGAGCTTCTACTCGCAGCTCCTTCGCGGGGCGAGGTCAGGTGCCCCTATTCTCTTCTTTCCTTCCCCCACCTCGGTGCCCGCGGGAGATCTTGCCCACCCCCTCTCTCAAGGGTGTAGCAGGCTGCGGAGCTGACGGCGGCCCCGCAGCCACTCTGCCCAAACTCTCCGGAAGCTGCCCGAGCTCAGGCCGCTGCAGCTCCGGTGGACCCACTGTTGGAGCAGAGGCCCCGGCCCTCCTCCCGCGCCCAAACTTGGAGCACTTGACCTTTGACTATCCGAGGAGTCAGGCCCGCAGGTGGCTGGACAGCTGCGGCGCTGGGAGGGCATCTTGCCTAGGGACCGTCGGCTGCACTCCCGGGCTCCCTGTGAGGGCATCTTGCCTGGGGACTGTCGGCTGCACTACTGGACTCCCGGCTTTGCTTCTGGGATTCCAAGGTGTCCGCTTAAGGCGCATGTGGATTGAGACCTAGAGTCATGGATGTTTGCGCCCGTCTTGCCCTGTGGCTCCTCTGGGGGCTTCTCCTGCATCAGGGCCAGAGCCTCAGTCATAGTCATAGCGAGAAGGCCACAGGAACCGGCTCAGGAGCCACTTCTGAGGAGTCCACTGCAGCAGGTAAGGCCTTGCTGAGGGCTGGACGGTGCTGGGAGCTTTAACTTAGAACTGAGTAGTCCAAAGTCGGCAAGTGAATGTAGGTTTGTACATGTGAGGTTGTTCGGGGATCCACATGTTACTGCCTAGTCTCAGTCGTCCAAGAAGTTCTTTCTGTTAAGGAGTCATGGCTAATGTTACTATCTCCCTGAATAACTTTCCTTATCCCTCCTCAGGATGTCGTTCGTTTGTTGCAACAGAGGAAGACTTTGGGGCACTTTGACCTCTATCAGATCAGACCCCATCTTAAGACTGCTTGTGTGGAAGGATGACCTACCCAGCTAAAAGTCTATTGCTTTTAGCTAGTTTCAGCACTTGATAGTAGAGAGGGGTTGAGACCACTCAGGCTGAGCAGGGAAAATCGGGGCTGGGCCAGCTTGTTGTCGGATAGCCTGGTGTTCAGGTTTGCCTTTCTATTCCAACCACCATGGGAACCCTAGTCCCTCCCTTCCTTTAAGTAATCGGCTTCTCTTAGTTGTGCCCAATTGAAATATCAAGGCAAATCCTTAGATGGAATCTTATTTACCACTAGGGAACAAAATGGCATTTTCTTGACATTAGCATAGTATAATTCCTGGGACTACTTGTTAACTTATTTTGTTTTTTTCTGACTGATGAGTGTAGATATTCCATGTTATTTTTAATCTGTCCTGGTTTTTCTTGTGCACTTGTTGAGCTTGTCAGGCAGCAGGAGACCTGCTATACTCTTGCAATAGAAAGGAACACTTTTAAAATCCACTTATTTTACATAAAACTTTGAAGATCAGTTGTCTTATTTCTCTGGCCCAATTGCTGTGATCTGCCCAAAACTGTGACCTGAAGGCGGGGTTCCCCTCATAGGGTGGTTATACTGAGTTGTTTTGAGGCTAGCAGACTCAAGTGAAGGGGTGGCCGCTGAGAGAGTACCTGCTGGTGCAGGTAGGAAAATAAATAGTTTTTGGGGGACTTTCATGGATGCATCCAGAGGCTGGTATTAGTGGTAGACCTTTTCTTGGGCACCCCCACCCTACCCCTATAAGTTTTTGTTTTGCATTGGGGATTGAACTCAGGGGCACTTGACCACTGGGCCACATCCCCATCCCTATTTTTTTGTGTTTTATGTAAAGACAGGGTCTCACTGAGTTGCTTAGCGCCTCACTGTTGCTGAGGCTGGCTTTGAACTTGCGATTCTCCTGTCTCAGCCTCCCTAACTGCTGGGATTGCAGGCTTGCACCACTGTGCCCAGCTCCTTTAAGTTTCTTTTTTTCATTTTTTTTTTTTTTTTTGTACTGGAGATTGAACTCAGGGGCACTCGACCACTGAGCCACATCCCCATCCCTATTTTGTGTTTTATGTAGAGGCAGGGTCTCACTGAGTTGCTTAGCACCTCGCTGTTGCTGAGGCTGGCTTTGAACTTGCGATTCTCCTGTCTCAGCCTCCCTAAGTGCTGGGATTACAGGCTTGTGCCACCGTGCCTGGCTCCTTTAAGTTTCTTTTTCTTTTTTTTTTTTTTTTGGAACCGGGGATTGAACTCAGGGGCACTCGACCACTGAGCCACATCCCCAGCCCTATTTTGTGTTTTATGTAGAGACAGGGTCTCACTGAGTTGCTTAGCGCCTTGCCCTTGCTGAGGCTGGCTTTGAACTCGCGATTCTCCTGTCTCAGCCTCCCTAAGTGCTGGGATTACAGGCTTGAGCCACCGCGCCCGGCTCTTTAAGTTTCTTGACTGGACTCAGAGTGATTCCAGATTCCCCAAGGGCTGATTTCCCAATGAGGCCTGTGTTGTCCCGAATGCAAGAATGGCACTACTTGCTGTTACTTTTTAAGGATAGGTTCTTCTTTCAAATTAATTCCTTTTTTTAAAAAAATATTTATTTTTTAGTTGTAGGTGGACAGAATATCTTTATTTTATTTTTATGTGGTGCTGAGGATCAAACCCAGTGCCTAACGTGTGCTAGGCGAGCACGCTACCACTGCGCCATAACCCCAGCCCCTCAAATTAATTCTTTTTATAGGAAGTTTCCTTGACCCCTCAAACCTAGCCCAAAGCTTGGTTCTCAGTATGCTATAAAAGACTGAACTGTGAAGTACACCTGAGGAACACCTTTTTATAATTAATATGTCCTCTTTTTTCCACTTTAGAATATGAAACCCTGACATGAAATGAATATTTTTGAGAGTATTCTATATTTTAGAAACAAGATAATTTTTTTTTTGGTAGTGTGGGAGATCAAACTCAGGGCCTCATGCATGCCAGGCAAGTACTCTACCACAGAGCTACATCCCCAGCCTCCCAGCCCCATAAAGGGATGTTTTGAGCTTTAGGCATTAGCTAGCTCTGGAGAATCTCCTCTCCCACCTCAAGGTAAGAGGCATTCCAGTATCCCACAGTATCACTCCATGACTTGAACTTATGGAAACAGCCCTCCACATAACATATTTCAGAGGCCTCTACTGAGTCCTCAGTTTTGGTCTTTTCTTATTTATTTTTGTTCTTTTCTTCCTCAGTTCAGAGACTGGTTTCTTGTCACAACAGAAGTGGATTCTAGGGAGGAATGTCTCAGAGAGACATGCTAGGTGCTGTGAATGACTGGTTTGTGGGAACCTAGATGTCCTGGTACTATTGTTTTGGTAGGTTGTCCCTTTAGGTCTTTCTGGGACTCTGTCTCTGACTCAGAGACTTATTCAAAGAAGTGGTTCATAGATTGGGTTCTGCAGAAGTGTTTGGGGAGAAATTTTCTTTTTTTTTTTTTTTTTGTGATGCTGGGGATTAGAACCCAGGGCCTTGTAGCAAGGCAAGCACTCTACCAACTGAGCTATCTACCCAGCCCATGGGGAGAAATTTTCTATGCAACTAGGAACCTTTCCAATCCCTGTGTATCCTCAGGACACAGGAGGAATTTTACTTGCTCTTTTTTTTTTTTTTTTTTTTTTGGTACCGGGGATTGAACTCAGGGGCACTCGACCACTGAGCCACATCCCCAGCCCTATTTTGTGTTTTATGTAGAGACAGGGTCTCACTGAGTTGCTTAGCGCCTCGCCGTTGCTGAGGCTGGCTTTGTTTACTTGCTCTTAAAGCTACCACTTTTCTAAATCAGATTCAACTTACATAGTTAATCTGTGTTCTCTTAAGTTTGTATTTTATAGTTACACAGCTATTTTTCCTATAAAGTCTCACAGTATCCCTATTAGAATGCAGGGTAAGATAATACATGCTTATTTTTATGTGTGAAGAAACTGGGTCCTGTGCTTGATGTTATAGGTAGTCTTCTGATGCTTAAGTACTGGACTTTTTCCATCTTCTCAGGTCCTGTCCTGTTAAAGGAGTGCCAGGTGGGACCAGAAAATGTTGCTCTGGCAATTAGGCGGGCCCTGGTGACTTCATAGCTTAGATCCAAGGAAAAGACTACCTCTTTCTCCTATGGAGTATGTGTTGCAGGGACCCAGAGAATTCAGTTTTGGATATATGTACCTTTCTGTCTCTTAGTTAGATACAAGATTTGATTCTAAGAAAGATTTAGTTAAAATGCTTTGTCTTTCCTACCCATACACTAAGTACTATTAAAAGCCTGACCCTGCAGTGAAAGCAGGTGCTCTGATAGGAGGCTCTCTCATTGAACAGTGTAGAGGTCATTTTTGTCACTTTCTGACTTTTTAATATCTGCATGCCTAGCTGTGCTAAGTTACTTTCTCAGTAAAGGTCTGTGCCTGTTTGTGCTGCGGTAAAGCCTGCATTTCTGAAGTTGGCAGATGGATAATTGAAACTTTGCTTAGATTTCAGAAACTCAAAAATGTTTTCTGTGGAATGTGTACAGGGGACCTTAGGTGGAGTCTGGAGTTGGGGCTGCCAATGTTGGAAGTATGGAGGGTCTGTAATCAAGAATTGTGGTTTATATAGCTAAAATAGGGCCTTGGAGGATAGGCATCTTAAGCAGTGTGCAGAGTGCAGGCTAGCTTCTCAATCAATCCCTGATGGAGTGGCAGGCCAGAGCCCTGTCTGCCCACCCAGCTAGTTGCTGCTGCCTCTAAGGCTATAAATGGCCTGACCATCTTGGTAGCTATGCTAATTTTAGCTGAGGGCGGCTCCCGGAACTGGGCTGAGGCCAAGAGCAGGTGGGTGGGGCTTGGCTGTAGATAATACTGGGGGCTGGGTAGAGGGACACACTAATCCTGGGGCAGCCAGGACATCATTTGCTTCCAGGCGTCAGCTTTGACAATCACCTTTAGCTAGGTTAATTGATTCAGCAAACACTGAACAGTGCCAGCTCATGTGCTTATTTATTTGTGCTTGTTTATTCAACAAGTATTTGAGTACCTGTCCAGACCAGTTACTACGCATGTTTTCTATGGGGATTTAAGGATGAACAATACAGTTATCTTCCCTGCTTCATGGAAGTTAGTCTTGTTAGGGAGATGGAAAATAAACACATAAATAAATATATTATTTTGTGGTACTGGCACAGAAGAAAACATACAGGGTGCTCAGGGGAATGACAAGAGAACAGAGATCTAGTTAAAACTGAAACCCAGTATCTAGTAGGACAGTTAATACAGTAACATCAATAGTAATAATAGTAACTATGTGGCAGACACTGTTATAAACATTTTATTTTGCTTAACTCTTACAACCATCCTGTGTAATAGATATTATTATCCTTGTTTTATAGGTGAGGAAATTAAATCATAGGTTAAATAACTTGCCCATGGTTATAAAGATAGTAAAAAGAGCCAGAGTTTGCATCCAAGTAGTCTGAATCTTCACCTTACCTCTACCTCAGCCACTAAGCTTACGTCTGTCAAAACTTTGTGATATCCAGGGGCTGGGATTGTGGCTCAGCGGTAGAGCGCTTGCCTCGCATGCGTGAGGCCTTGGGTTCGATCCTCAGCACCATATACAGAGCAATAAAATAAAGACATTGTGTCCATCTACAAAAAAATTAAAAAAAAAAAAAAAAAAAAACTTTGTGATATCCAGGCACAGTGGTATAAGTCTGTAATCTCAGTGCTTTGGGAGGTGGAGGCAGGAGGATTGCAAGTTCAAAGCCAGCCTCAGGAATTTAGCGAGGCTCTAAGCAATTTAATGAGGCTCTAAGCAATTTAGTGTGACCCTGTCTCAAAATAAAAAATAAAAATGGCTAGGAATGTGGCTCAGTGGTAAAGTGCCCCTGGGTTCAATCCCTGGTACTAAAGCAAAGCAAAACAAACCAAACCAAATCAAAGAAAACCCCAAACAAACAAACAACAGCAACAAAAACCACCACCACCACCAATAAAAAACCCAGCTTTGTGATAAATGCAGTAATGAAAGTATTGTGTGTATGTATGCGTGTGTATGTATGTATGTGTATGCATATGTATATATACATGTTATATGTACATATATAAGTGTGCATATATGTGGATATATTTATACACATACATATATATGCATACACATACATGATTGTTAGAAGCCCAGAGGAACAAGTGACTAGCCTGCCTGGGAGAGCTGGGGGAGGCTTTATAGTTTCCCCCATAATTTTTCTCAGATCTTGGGGAGATGAAAGGTGGCTGCCTAATTCACAAGAGATGGAAAAATCAATTAGTTCAACCCACTTATTTTTCCATATGAAGAACCTGATACCCAGAGAGGCATTAAATAGAAGTTTTAGAAGTTTCAATTAAGTTATTGGTAGAAAACTAGACTAGGATTTTTGAGTCAGGGATCCACATGTTTGAGGCCAGCTTCAGCAATTTAGCGAGGCCCTAAGCAAGTTAGGGATATCCTGTCTCAAAATAAAAACATTTGGGCTGCGGTTGTTCAGTGGTAGAGCACTTGCTTAGCATGTGTGAGGCATTGGGTTTGATGCTCAGCACCACATACAAATAAATAAGGGATTGTGTCCATTTACAACTAAATTTTTTTAAAAAAAATCAGCAAATGAAGTAAAAAGGAAAAAAATTGAAAAATAAAAAGGTCTGGGGGGGCTGGGGTTGTGGCGCAGTGGTAGTGTGCTCGCCTAGCACGCGGGAGGCACTGGGTTCGATCCTCAGCACCACATAAAAATAAAATAAAGCTATTGTGTCCACCTACAATTAAAAAATAAAATAAATAAATAAAAAAAAAGGTCTGAGGATTTAGCACACCTGGGTTCAATCCATAGTACCAAAAACCAAACCAACCAAACAAACAAAAAACAAAAATAATTCCATGTAGCAATGAGATTATGTCATCTTAAACAGCCCAGTTTTTTTTTAAATTTATTTTTTAGTTGTAGATGGACAGAATATTTTATTTTTATGTGGTGCTGAGGATCGAACCCAGTGCCTCATGCATGCTACGCGAGCATGCTACCACTGTGCCATAACCCCAGCTCCAAAAGCCCAGTTTTTAAAAAAAATTTTTTTTTAGTTGTAGATGGATGCAATATATTTTATTTTATTTTATTTTATTTTTTTGGTACTGGGGATTGAACTCAGGGGTACTCGACCACTGAGCCACATCCCCAGCCCTATTTTTTGTGTTTTATGTAGAGACAGGGTCTCACTGAGTTGCTTAGCGCCTCGCCATTGCTGAGGCTGGCTTTGAACTCGTGATTCTCCTGTCTCAGCCTCCCAAAGTGCTGGGATTACAAGCGTGAGCCACCACGCCCGGCTGCAATATATTTTATTTATTTATTTTTATGTGGTGCTGAGCATCGAACCCGGTGACTCACACATATGAGGCAAGCGCTCTACCACTGAGCTACAGCTCTAGCCCAAAAGCCTAGTTTTGATACAGATCAAAAGACTTGTTTGGCAAGAAAGGGATAAGGTCTTATTGAGGGGAGTGGTTTCTTAGGTCTCCACAGGACTTGGGTTCCAATCCCAAGAGTCCCTTTTGGTGTCCTCTTGGGCCGCCTTTGAGATGGATTGCAGAGGGCTTGAGGGCATTTCCCTCCATGGGAAATGATTGTCCAGGATACTCAGCTGACTCTGGCTGCCAGGCTTTTAGGGAGAGAAAAAGATACCAAACAGGGCCTACAATAGAGTTTTTAAAACTGATAACAAAATTATGAAATATTAAGATATATAACAAAGTAAAAAGAATATAAAGGATAACCCTTTGAATATCCATGTGCCCCAAACAGTTTAAGAAATAAAACAGTAACAACACAGTGGTTTCTGTATCTCTCCAGTGATACTTTGTATATATTTCTAATGTAACACATAGTACATTGTGTGTGTGTGTATATATATATATATATATATATATATATATTTTTTTTTTTTTTTTTTTCAGCTCCCTCATAAGTGTAAGATCTTTGTGGAGAAAGGGAGGAGGGGTTATACTTTATCTCTGTTTTTATTGTGCCCAGCCTAACTTCTATTAAAGTTTTTTGAAAAAATTGGAAAAAAGGCCTCTTTGAATGGATTGTATTTTCTTTCTTCCTTTCAAACTATCTTATATGTTTTAGTACATACATATTCTTTGTAGGTGTTGCTTCTCACCCAGCATGCTTTGTATTAAGTTTTATCCAAGTTCTGATATTTTTATCTTTTTTCAATCTTTTATTTAACATCACTTTTGCCCATTTTAAAGATGGAGAACTCGTAGCTGAGAAATTTGTGTTCTGGGTGACAGGGCTAAAAGATGGCAGAATTAGAACTATAACTCTTGGGATCTATGTACTAAGCCCATGCTGTTTTTACCAAAACAAGTTATCTGTTGGCATGTTCCAAAGGGGGAATTTCCTTGCTGATCAGGTACTTATAGCTGTGTTGACAAAGGTGTTTGAATAGTATGGTCAAAGCTGTGCTGCTCTGGGGAATAGTAGAGGCTACATTGTTGGAGTTATCTGTTTGTGGGTCAGCCTTTCTTATTATTCCATAAGCTTCTAAAGGGTTAGGACAGCAGACGTTCAACTTTTTACTACAACGTCTAGCACAAGGCTTGACATGTGGCATAGTTTACATATTATAACACTTTTAGAATTGAATTGAACTGGATTTATTGTCTTGTTCTGATTCTGCTGTACTTTACTAGACACCTTATTAAAAGTTGAAGTATATTTTCCTTGGAGGGGTTAGGTAAATTGAAAGAAATAAGCTTAATTTATTTAGAAAGTTCACTTTTAGAATTTCTCATTCACTTGATAAGTGAAATCTTGTTGTATTTGTGAAAACAAACAATGACAACAAAGCAAAAACACTCAGATCCAGAACAGTTTGGGACCAACAGGTTCACTTCATTTGGAAGAAATATGTGTAGCATTTTAAAGAGGCCAGACTCTTATCATTGCTATTCTCCAGGAGAAAGCATTTAAGAGTAGCTGGAAAACTGTTTAATTTCACAAAGACCTATGCTATGTATGTAGCTGGATAGAAGCCTAGACATAAAGTAGGATGATTGGCTTTGGTTTGCTGAAGGGTCTGAGTTGGCCACAGTTATGAGATATAACTATCTGGATTTAGAGGAGATTTAGAGTTTGGGTCTTTTTCCATACTATCTGTGGACCTAGTGGAGGGTAAGTTACCTCATCTCTCTCAGCCTTAGTTTTTTCATTTGTAAAAAGGGAATTACCTTAATGAAGAAGTTTGAGGTGAGGATAAAATGATAATATGAGACAACTTTTATGAAAGGGCATTATAAACTATAAAATGATGTACAGTTGGGGTGGTGTAGTCCTCTCAGCCTTTGTTTTTGTGGGCCTGAGAAATAATCAGAATGTGAGTGTCTATGTAGGTAGCACATCTCTAAGGGTAGTTGCATCTCTGAATTTGCTATAGTTCCTTCCAGTGTCTTTCTTTAGTTATACCCACCTGACGTATAGACTCTGAGTGTGGCCAAACCAGGTTTTTATTCAAGGCTTACTCCAAGCCCTGGAGAAACTGTTCATAAAGTTTGGGTGCTAGTATTTGAGCTTATTTCTGGCCTGTGGGCCCTTCCTTTTTCTGAAGATAACCACTTTTCTAGCCCCACTGCAGTCTTGAAATTACTGAGTAGATGGGCCTGGTCCCGACTTGTATTATTTTTTGGTACATAACAAATTATTCCCAAAACTCAGAGGCTTAAAACACTGTATATTGATTATCTTCCAGTTTCTGCAAGTCAGGAATCAGAGTGTAGCTTACCTACTTGGGTGCCTCTGGCTCAAGCCATCTCATGAGGTTGCAGTCAAACTATCAGCTAGGGCTGAGGCTCAAATGGGGAGAGAATATTTGCTTTCAAGCTAATTTACATGGTTGTTAGCAGGCCTTGATCTCTTGCCACATGAACTTCTCTACTGGGCTGCCTCATGACATGACAGTTAGCTTCTGTCCTCCAGAAGAAGTGATTCAAGAGAGAGCAAGAGAGGGGTGCCCAAGATGGATGCTTCTGTTTTTTGTCTGACTTTGGAATTGATATGCTATCACTTCTTCTATATTCTATTTATTAGAAGCAGGCCAATAAGTCTAGCCCATACTCAAGCTGTGAAATTATTCAAGGACATGAACATCAGAAGGGCAAGGATCTCTGGGACCATCTTCTATCCATCATGCCACTGGCCTGAGACCTAACTGGGGTTATCTTTTTTTTTTGGTACTGGAGATTGAACTCAGGGGCACTGAGCCACATCCCCAGGCCTATTTTGTGTTTTATGTAGAGACAGGGTCTCACTGAGTTGCTTAGTGCCTCGCTGTTGCTGAGGTTGGCTTTGAACTTGTGATTCTCCTGTCTCAGCCTTCCAAAGTGCTGAGATTACAAGCATGAGCCACCACGCCCGGCTGTAACTGGGGTTATCTTAAAGGATGCCTCTCATATCACCCTAGAACCATGCTATTGGGAACAATAGTTTCTAGGTAGTGTGGTCTTTAGCTTTCCTTTGAGTTCTTTTGAATTTTTTACTTACCTCCTAGAGTCTTATGGAGTCTTTTTTCTTTTTTTTGGTCCCAGAGATTGAGCCCAGGGGCAGCTAACCACTGAGTCATATCCCCAGTCCTTTTTAATTTTTTCAGGGTCTTGCTAAGTTGAGGCTGGCTTAAAACTTGGAATCCTCCTGTCTCAGTTTCCTGAGCCACTGGGATTATAGGCATGAGCCACCATGCCTGGCTTATGGAGTCTTTTTGAACTCCCTTTTGGTATCATACCCCTTGGTTTACGCATGACTTCAGTGCTTTGACATGGGCCCATCTTTTCTACTCCTCTGATTCTTAGGTTCTCCTCAGGCCTAGTCCTAAACTAGCTTTGTCCTAGGCTCTAGTCCTGCCTCCCAACTCCTTGTTTGGTACCTTTGATTCTGGAGCTCATTGTATAGCCTTGGAGCCTTTGCTACTCCAACATGGCTTTTGAGAGCTAGATTTATAGATGGCATTAAATTGGGATTCACACATTGACAGATAAAAAAATATTCTTTTTCGGCTATTGGTGTTAGGTGTTAGGACTTAATATCCTGGTATGTCATAACTGAAATGGATTTTAGGGACCATCTTTCCCAAACTTCTCATTTTAAGTATGAGAACAACAGCTTGCCCAAGATTTTGCTAAGCCAGGGCTAGAATCTAATTTCTTCTGTTTCTCACTCACATGTTATTCTCATCCTGTTATGTAGTCTCTAACCTAATGTAGTCATCTGGTATTGTTAGGGTTCTGAGACCTGTAACGAGGACAAGAAAGTAATTCATAATATCAAATTATGTTTACAGAAATCAGACTGGACAGAATTAGGAGTATATGAAGTCAATGTCAAGTGCTGCTTTCAAGGAACCACCTAGCTAGAGAACATTTATAGAAGGCATAGATAAAGAATTCCAATAGTATCTGTTGCGCATTGTTTTAATCAGCTTTTTCGCTACTGCTGCTGCTAAAAGACCCAACCGGCATAATTGTAGAGGAGGAAAAGTTTATTTGAGGGCTCACAGTTTCAGATGTCTTAGTCCACAGAAGGCCAGCTCCATTCTTTGAGGCTCAAAGTGAGGCAGAACATCGTGGTAGAATAGTGTGGCAGAGGGAAGCAGCTCAGTGGTGATCAGGAGGCAGATCTGCCACTTGCCAGATACAAATATATACCCCAAAGTCACACCCCCCAATGAACCATTTTCTCCAGCCACATTTCACCTGCCTCCAGTTACCAGTTAATCTCACCAGGGATTAATTCACTGATTAAGTTAAGGCTATAGCCTGATCATTTTTCTTTCAAACCTTCTTGTGTTGTTGTTTTACATGGGAGTCTTTGGGGGACACATCACATCCAAATCATAACACATATGGTGACTAACATCTGAATGCTGTACCACTCTCTAGGTAGTATCAGTTTGGTGGAACAAGAGATCTCTATTGGGATGTGCAGAGTGGGTTCCTGAAGGAGGTGGGTCAGAACCTTATGCAATATGTCTCATTGTTTGGCTCAGCTAGTTGCATTATGGATTTGAGGCCTCCATAGTCAGAGTAAATGTATCTAAAGCCTTGTGAGGTTACTTGTGGCCATCTGGAAAGTGCCAAGTGGAAGCATCTGGGCACTAAGAATTTGACAAAGCCTTGCCTGTGTTGGCACAACTTGCTAGGCAGGAGAGATTTGAGTAGGGATAGCTGTGACCCTGTCATGTTTATCAGAGTGGGGCAGATTTATTTTGTGTGAAAGGCCATGCAGGGAAAAATCTGAAATGGGCCAAGGGCACTGTAAATTTGTTTTCTGCTGGAGAGCTTGGAATAGAGAAGGTGCAGTTTCTAAAATCTCTGTATGGGTGGTGGTTGCTTCCCAACTGGGTTCCAGCTCTAGACCACTTCACTCACTCCATCTCTGCTGCACTCTGCATTCTTGGCACAGCCAGTTTTTTTGTTTTTGTTTTTTTTCCCCTTTCTCCTGGTCTGCAGAGCACATGGTTATTTATATTGCCTTCCTTTTGCCTTTTTATGTCATTTAATTTCCTCCCAGAATCATCTACCCCATCCTTCTTTATTCTTTTTTTTTAAACATTTTTTTAGTTGTAGATGGACACAATGTCTTTATTTTATTGCTTTGTATGTGGTGCTGAGGATCGAACCCAGGGCCTCATGCATGCAAGGCAAGCACTCTACCACTGAGCTACAAGCCCAGCCCCCTTCTTTATTCTTATTAATCTCTCAGTTGTCTATGAAGTTTTTCCTGTAATGAGATACCTCTCATCTCCAAACTCTGGTAGCACTCACTATCTGCAATACTCTCCATGTACTTCACACATTGCTTATGTCTCTTAACAGTGAGAGGCAGCTTGATATAGTATCAAGAGCACTGGGTGCTGGCTTGAGTCCTTGTTGACAGTATTATTTAAACTATAGTTTCCTGCCAGGTGTGGTGGCTCATGCCTGTAATCCCAGCTGTTTTGGTGACTGAAGCAGGAGGATTGCAAGTTCAAGGCCAGCCTCAGCAACTTATTGAGGTCCTATGCAACTCAGTGAGACCCTGTCTCTAAATAAAATACCAAAAGGGGCTGGGGATGTGGCTCAGTGGTTAAGTGGTCCTGGGTTTAATCCCCAGTAGCAAAAACAAACCAAAAAAACTACTACAGTTGGGGCTGGGATTATGGCGCAGTGGTAGCATGCTCGCCTAGCATGCATAAGGCACTGGGTTCGATCCTCAGCACCACATAAAAATAAAATAAAGATATTCTGTCACCTACAACTAAAAAATAAACATTAAAAAAAAAAAAAAAAACCTACTACAGTTTCCTCACTTGAAAAAGGAAGTTAAAAGAGAGTTATTGTGCTGGGTGCTGTGGTGCACACCTGTCATCCCAGCAACTCAGGAGGCTGAAGCAGGAGGACTGCAAGTTTAAAGTCAGCCTCAGCAGTTTAGCGAGACCCTATTTCAAAATAAAAAATAAAAAAGGATGGGGATGTGGCTCAGTGATTAAGCACCCTGGGGTTCAATCCCTGGTACCAAAAAAAAAAAAAAGAGTTATTATATAGATTTTAAAGCCTTTTTCTTTTTAAATTTTTCTTTCTCTTGAGGATAAAAGCCATGTCTGGTTTGGCAACAATAGTACCTATCCTCATCATCTGTCAGTGCTAATCAGACAACTTGTGCCCAATAGGTATCAATGCATAACATTGAATCCATTTTGGGTTGAATAGGTAAGAGGTAGAGTGTCAAGTAAATTGACATCAATTCCTATAAAAAGCTTAGACAAGTGTGCCCTGGCATTTGGTACTGGAGATTAAACCCAGGGGTACTTTACCAGTGAGCTATATCCCTAGTTCTTTTTATTTTTTATTTTGAGACAGGGTCTCACTAGGTTGCTGAGATTGGCCTCAGCCTCACAAGTCACTGGGATTACAGGCATATGTCACCATGCCCTACTGTAGTAGGTTTTCTGAGAAGTCTTGTGGGCATGATTTTTTTGCCTAACCTGCTAACTCATCCTTACTTAGTGATCACTTACTGAAGCTGTGCTCAGTGACAGTTATCAGTAACACTGCAGAATGGTTTAGCCATTGACTCTATCTGGCAGTTTTTGTTTGCCACAGCAATGCTTATCTTCAGCAAGTGGCTGCAGTAGGAGCAGAGTAGGGCTACTCTCAAAAAGAACATAAGACCTGTGGGCAAGGCTTCCTTGGGTTCTGCTACTCATCTTTGGTTCCACAGCTCACATGGGTTTACCTCAGGTCAAACTTGAAGCAGCCAAATGAACAGAATGGACTTTAACTTTTTTTCTTAGCCTGGTTGTGGGATGGAGGAGGGAACCACTTTTTATGATTCCCACTGCTGGCTTGTGTACCAGGGAGGTAGGATAGTCCTGTAATGAATGTTGGCTTTTTAAATGTTATCTCTGATGTTGAGAACTCCTTGGGCCTCTGAGAACTTCAGCCTGAACAGACATCCCACCAGCTTTTGTTGAAGATATTAGGGAGATGCCTCTGATGGAGGAGGAAAAACAATGAGAGTCAATTGTGTTGTTAGCATGGCCTATGTAGGACAAACCTGTCCCTTTCCTCTGTTATTTATATTTACAGAGCTCATGGCTACTTTGGGTTGAGCCCTAGCCTAGGAAATGACCAGAAATTTCACCAGCAGACGGGTAGGCAGGCTTCCAAATCTCATGTGCCTCAAATTTTCAAAGTGTGATTCAGGAATTCTACTTCTGTTTGGCTTCTCTGGGTTATCTCAGGCCTCTTAGGAAGCTCTCAGAACTCTCAACACTACAGTGTATGTTAAAACAAATGTTTCGATGTTTGCCAACTTCCCACAGCCAGCTTCTAAAATATAGTATCCAGGGGAGATGAGTGCCCTTCAGGTACAACATAGATACACAAGTTAGAAAACTGTGTCTTTGTGTTTCTGTATATGTTGGTGAGTCATCAAATTTGTGCATGTCTGGTTTCAAGAAACTTTCACTGACAAGGGCAAAGGTCATTCAAATTTGTACTTCATATCTCTGAAGAGATAAATATGTAATTAAGACAATTCAAATAACTTCAACGATAAGAATAATGGTGGTTGCTGCTATTTATTGAGCTCCTGGATAGGTGCTTTAAAACTGCACAACTTTTACATGTGGATATTGTTCTTCAGAAAACTGTGACTTTTGAGTAGCTAAGGTAATTTTTCCAAGAATATTTGAGCCAGGATTTGAATTGAGCTTTATCTGATCCCCAAGATCAAAACTGTTTCTATTTTTGTTTAATAACTTATGGGGAGGGGCTGGGATTGTGGCACAGTGGTAGCGTGATCGCCTAGCATGCGTGAGGCACTGGGTTCGATCCTCAGCACCACATAAAAATAAAATAAAGATATTCTGTCCACCTGCAATTAAAAAAATAAATAAATATTTTTTTTAAAAAAATAACTTATGGGGAGGGAGAGAAATGGCTATATGATTTTAGGTGCTGATATGCATTTTTATTAGAAATTATACAACTGTTAGTGGCATTAGTTTTTTCTATAACCTAAGTGGCCTGGAATAAACTAGGATTTGGAGTTGGAGAGTTGGAGAGAGGAAAAGAGAGGCTATATTTCAGTATTCTGAATGGGTAGTATCATATTGGTGAAGTGTCTAGCTGCAGAGTGGTGTATATTCTGTTTGTACCTTCTAAAAATAGAACTCTGAGCTGTTCTGGATATAAACCTTGGAATAGGGACTGTATCTGTGTAGTGTTCTTACCTCTTCAGTCAGCATTTAACATGCCTTTTACATGTTTTATGACAATCTCAGCCCAGTAGAAGGGCTCAGTATGAGAGTTAAGATATATATATATCTTATACTTATATATATATCTTATATATATATACTTCATATCATAATAAAAGTGCTTTTTTTAAAAAAAATTTTTAGTTGTAGATGGACACAATATATTTATTTTTTTATATGTGGTGCTGAAGATTGATCCCAGTGCCTCATGCATGCAAGGCAAGCACTCTACCACTGAGCTACAATCCCAGCCCCAAGAGTGCTTTTTTTTTCTTCTTTTTATAGAGCCCTTATTCTGTATCAGGATTGGGCTAGGTACTTTCACATACCTGGTATTATTTAATCCCACCATAGTCTCCCATTTTATAGTTTATTGTACAAGGCATTCTGTCTAGGCTCAGTGCCCTAAGATTGATACTGTTAGTCCTGTTGGAAGAAGAGATCACCACTGCCTAGAGAGATCAGAGAACTTTTGTGGAGGAAGTAGCAGCTTTGTGAGTCTTAGGTACTTTAAGCAGAAACATAAGGGAGAGCAGGGCGCAGTGGCACACACCTGTAATCCCAGCACTTTGGGAGGCTGAGACAAAAGAATCGTGAGTTCAAAACCAGCCTCAGCAATGGTGAGGTGCTAAGCAACTCAGTGAGACCCTGTCTCTACATAAAACACAAAAAAGGGCTGGGGATGTTGCTCAGTGGTCAAGTACCCCTGAGTTCAATCCCCAGTACCCCCCCCCCGCCAAAAAAAAAGAAATATAAGGGAAGTTGAGGGAAGCATTTCGTTCAGAGGAAATGTCATGAGTAAATGTATGGAGTGGGAAAAACAGAAGAATCTTTGGGAGATGTTAGTCCACATTGGCTGGAGAGTGGTGTCTATCAGTGCAGAAGAGTACTATATTAAGGCTAGAAAGGTTAATTGAAGAAGGAGGGCCTCAAACTATCAGGATGAAGAGTTTAGAGTTTATCCTGTAGGCAATAAGTAGTCCTTGCAGGTTTTGAGTAGGAGAATGACATGACCTGAGTTTTGCTTTAGAAAATTGATCTCACAGAACAGGTTTAACACATAGAGGTGAGATTGGGAACAAGGAGCCTAGACAGGTGACTTTGCCTTTGTTCATAAGTAGTGGAGATCAAAGTCTGCACTGTGGAGGTAGAATCAATAGGAAAGGAAAGAAAGAAAAGAATCAAAGTCATACTAATGTTTTGAGTGTGGTAATGAGGAGACTGGTAGTGCCATTAACAGAAAATATATGGCAGTCAGAAGGACGGTCAGTTCTAAGTTCTTGCTATCTTCATTTCAGTTGCTGTATTTTATCAGGCCATACTGTAACTTCATGGTGGAATCTAAGTCTGAGAATCCAGGTGTTTCTGATTTTCAGCTATTAAATGTCTTAACAAAGCTGAGCCTTCTCCAGGAACTTCAGAGAAAGTCTTAAAGATAGACAAACCTGAGTTGAACTCCAGGCTTTGCCACTTTCTGTTTGTGAGATCTTGAACAGGTTGCGTTTCTCTTTAGACCTGTTTCCACATTTGCAAAAAAGGGAACGTTAATCTCTTACCTCATAGAGGCAGTAAAAATAAAGGTACTTTGTAAAACTCTTAAGTGCTGTGCCAGTATGAGGGTATTATTTCAGGAATATGGCTTGGGTTGGAGGCAATGTATGTATTGAATATTTGGTCAAATAAGAGTGGATTTAAACTCACAGTTTTTCATGAAAGATCTTCCTTCACTTTGTGGGCTGTCTTAGGCTACTCACTCGGGATTTTCTGGTCTAGTAACATGCCTAGGTTTTCCATAATTAAACATCTCCAGTTTTCTAGAGGGATATGGATTTGCTGACAGAACACTGAGTGATCATACCCTATGAACTACTCTTGGCCCAAGAGAAGATGATTAATATCTCTTTCCCCCTGAGTCTTTGGCCAGCCTTCATGTGAGTTCAAGGTGTGAGGGCAGATTGAGAGCTGCATTTAGGGTATGCTAGGGTAGGGGGGAACCTCCTACACTAGAGTAAACCCTGGCTTGGGACAGAGGAACCAGGGTGGAACTACTGGTCAGAGTTAGTGCTTTGAGTCCTCCTGTGGTCATCTCTTTGATTTAGTATGCATATTCCTGAGTTGTCTTGAGAGAAGAAATAGGCTGCTCAAATAAGTGTATTGTCAGGTACCAGGGCTGTGGTTGGGTCAGCTGTCTGTCATGGGAGCAGGCCTGAAATGGTTTTCTTGTCTGATGTTTAGTTACATACCCTCTGAGTGAGTGGAGGAGGAGTACAAAAAGATTTTCCAGCTAATAAGATAACTACATACTAGCTGGGTGGGGTGGCGCATGCCTGTGATCCCAGCACTTAGGGAGGCTGAGACAGGAGAATCGCGAGTTCAAAGCCAACCTCAGCAACTGCGAGGCACTAAGCAACTCAGTGAGACCCTGTCTCTACATAAAACACAAAATAGGGCTGGGGATGTGGCTCAGTGGTCGAGTGCCCCTGAGTTCAATCTCCCATACCAAAAAAAAACCCAAAACAAAAAACCCAAAACTACATACTGTTTTATAGCTTCCTAAAGCATTTTCTTTCCTTTTTTTCCCTTGTAACTTCCCCACCTCTTCCTAGGCTGTTTTTCTTGCCTTTACAACTTTCTTTATAGAATATCTCATTTAAGAAAAAAAGACAACTAGACTAGGAGTTATGTAGATACAATTTAGCTTGGGTTCTTATACACTTGACCTTCCTGGGCCTCAATTTTGCCCATGCCAATTGTTGTGGGGATAATAAAACCTATCTTACAAGGCTGATATGTGTAGATCTTATGAAATAATTTGATAAGACATTTTAGTCTTATAAAAATGTAATTATTAATTTTTCTCTAAATTATCGATGGTCTGTTTTTTGCAGTTCTGTTCATTCTGTTTTTTTTTTTTTTTAATTACCCTAGAGCTTCTAGGTTTTCTGTCTTATAACCTTGCCTTTTAACTCTTAATTGACACTAGGAAAAGTCTGGCTACACTGGATTACAACTGGCTCATTTATGAGAGAGAAGTCTTGAGCCCTTGGGAAAATGTAAAGTTCATTGACTTTGGAGTACAATGTCTCTTTATTAACTTGAATAATTTTTAAAGTCCAATGCCCCAATTTTCATATATGCCACCTAGTTTACCATTATATTCTATTCATTTTAGTCTTGAAGTCACTTCCATTTCTAAGAATTCTCCTTTAAAATTCAAATATTATTGTATTGAAGTTACCCCTGAACTGAGGATCAAAACTTGCCTTTGCTAGCTTTTTAGTATGAATTAGGTTAGGGTATAGTCACTGGGAACTTGAGGGACAGTACAACTTGGAGTTGGAGTTGGATCCTGGCAAGAGGGAAATTCTGTTAGCCCAGTTTGCCTGTTCAGAAAGGATGTCAATGTTTCAGGGCATACCTGATACCTTTTTTGTAGCCCATACCCAACTGTTCTTCCTGAGCAGAACATGTGCCTGCACTGTCAGCCAGAAGTCCCAACTTGGTGAGCCTGATTCCCCAAAGAATTCAGTGATGAAAATTAGGGCACTTGAGCAGATCTAATTGGCTGAACTGTGTGAAGGGCAGAGACTTTCCCTGGGGGCTCCTTTTAATCTCCCATGGTTATAGACTTTTAAGGTCGGACTAATTAAAATGTGTTGGCAATTGGACTCAATACTTGCACTAGGTCCTACTCCAGCATAGTGCCAGAAGATGGTACAGGGCTGTCTTTCTTGTGGAACTGACGAGTGAGTTTCCATTTCTTCATTACTAAATGCACAATTATATTACATTTGTTCAGAATGGGCTGTCAGACATTTCGTGGTAGGGAGAAATGTTGACTGAGACCTGGATGTGGCCTGAATTTTCTATTCTCCAGACTCTTGAGGTGCCCTTTTCATTTTGGTTCCCTGTTCCATCAGCCCCAAATGGCCTTTCTCTATTAGCTAGCAAGTCATTTTTATTGCCCTTGGGTGTCCTTCCCTGGTGTGTACTCTTGTTCTAACAAGAAAAAGGGATGAGTAAAGGATATTTATTAAGTCTCATCATGTGCCAGGTCAGGGCTAGTGTTTTACACAGCTATCTTTTTTTTTTTTTTTTTTTTAAATACTGGGAATAGAACTCGGGGAACACTGTACCCCTTAGCAACATCCCCAGCCCTCTTAATTTTTTATTTTGAGATAGGGTCTTGCTAAATTGCCCAGGATGGTCTCAAACTTGCAATCCTGCTTCAGGCTTCTGAGTAGCTGGGATTACAGGTATGCACCACTGCTGCCCAGCTATATAGCTATTTTGTTTTCTTCTAATTACTATACATGCATATATTTTTCACAAGGAATAGAGAGAAACATTTAACAGATGAATTACAAAGAAAAGGTGGATAAACATGTTTGTACAAGAAATTTAGTGCAGTGTCTTCCTGTACATAGCTATCTTTTTTTTGGTACTGGAGATTGAACTCAGGGGCACTTGACCTCTGAGCCACATCCCCAGCCCTATTTTGTGTTTTTATGTAGAGACAGGGTCTCACTGAGTCACTTAGCGCCTCGCCATTGCTCAGGCTGGCTTTGAACTTGCGATTCTCCTGTCTCAGCCTCCCTAAGTGCTGGGATTTATAGCTATCCTTTGGTTCTTTATAATACTGATTTTTATATTCTTTATAAATACTGATTCTTTATAATACTGATTTTACAGATGAGGAAATAGATTCAGAGATGGAAAATAACTTGTTTGATAGTCATTGCAGCTTATAAGCAACTGACTTAGAATTCAAATCTAAGGGGCTGGGGCTGTAGCTCAGTGATAGAGCGCTTGCCTAGCATGCGTGAGGCACTGGGTTCGATCCTCAGCACCACATATAAATAATAAATGAATAAAATAAAAAGATCCATCAACAACTAAAAAATATTTAAAAAAAAAAAGAATTCAAATCTAAGTCTCTCCCAAGCTTCTAATTACTTCCCTAAGATACCACAATGACTTTGTATCTTTTTATCCTTCTAAGTCTAGCTAAGTTCCCACCTCTAGAAGGCTGATCCCTTTGCTTTCCTCATCTGACTACTCCCACTTCTGCGAGGTGTGGTATTCAGGGTGTATTTGTTAAACAACTGAATGAAGTTATAGTGTTTCAGTTCTCATGACAGACTGACAAATATAAGGGTTTAGGCTGGCTCTCTGAGTAAAGCCAAGTCTGGGCCTTCCTGATTTACCCAGAGGCAGTGGGTCTTTTTATTTTTATTTTTTTGGTACTGGAGATTGAACTCAGGGGCACTCGGCCACTGAGCCACATCCCCAGCCCTATTTTGTGTTTTATGTAGAGACAGGTCTCACTGAGTTGCTTAGCGCCTCGCTGTTGCTGAGGCTGGCTTTGAACTCGCGATTCTCCTGTCTCAGCCTCCCAAAGTGCTGGGATTACA
Source organism: Xerus rutilus (assembly GCA_028644305.1). Classification (NCBI taxonomy): domain Eukaryota; kingdom Metazoa; phylum Chordata; class Mammalia; order Rodentia; family Sciuridae; genus Xerus; species Xerus rutilus. Next base: position 52,889,136 of record CM053399.1, on the reverse strand, counting down.
GGCGTGCGCCACTGCGCCCGGCTGAGGCAATGGGTCTTTTTGCCGGCACCTTTTGGTTTTCCAGGAGCAGGCATTGCTTCATTAGGTTATTTTACTTGATTTCTGGCTTGCTTTCTTATAGTCTCCTTGCAACCAATAGAACTAGGCTTAATGCTATCTGTAGTGCATTGGTGTGACAAAGCTGTCATTGGTGGTTGCTGGAATATGCCTGTTGACTGCAGTGCTTGCTTGCTTATTTCCAAAGAGCATATTGAATTTTTAACCTAGCATTTGGGGATTGTGCTTTCTGCCACTTCTGCCTATTCGCATGTGCTACTTCACAGGATAAAAAGGCTTTCTTGGAAAAAGCAAGCACATGTAAAGGCATTTTTATACGTTGAATTATCCTTCTCAATAACTTGAAAATAACTATAAAAGTATTTTCAGGCCTTTCCCCACACATACAAGACATATGCTTAGTTTTTTTTAAACATGAAACGTTTGTTCCTCTGGAAATAAATGGCAAATTGGAACATAATGAAATATAGTTCAAACACTTTTAATGGGAAGGGTGATAAAATATTAATAACAAGTAAATTCTACAATAGGATGAAACAGTGTGGGCTTTCTTTTGGCTTTTATTTATTTATTTTTTATATACTGGGAAATCTGAAATAGTTTAGTCAAACAGAATGAACTAGATAGTGACACAATACTTCTTTTCATTTCTCTGCTTTGGAGAATAGATTATGTTTTGAGGAAAAGGGGAGAAGAATGCGTCCTGAGGCTAGGGAGAACTGTGTTTTCAGTTCCTCTACTCATTTGTCTTTGGGCTGCTAACTAGCCTTCTGAGTGTCCATTTCCCTATCTGTTAAATGGAAATACTCCTACCTTGTTTAATTTTATGAGGGTTAAATAACCCTCCGCATGTGAAAGTATTTTGTAAACTCTGAATTTCTATTATTTTCGTACTTACTAGGTGTGTGGAAGGAATTTGCCAGCACTGTAAGGAAGCTTTTGGTTTAAGATATGGCTTGACATAGGGGGAAGGAATAATGCAAAATTAGTGGATACACAGATGAATGTGTTTAGGCTGCAGCTGAGAGGAATTCCTGTGAGGTAATGCATTTATTCCTCCAATACATATTTATTGAGTCCTGCCTAGAGGAGGAGAAAGAAATAACTGGCATCTGCTACTAACTCTGCAACATAACTAAAATATGAAAGCGCTTGGTTTAGAAGGAAAACTCCATAAAGATAGGGGTTCTTGTCTGTTTCATGCGTTGCTATATATTTACCCAGGAGTAGTGCCTGTCATGTAGTAGGCTGTCAATAATATTTGTTGAAAGAAAAGTTTAGTTTTGGAATCAGAAACAACTGGGTTCATATTTGGGTTCTACACTTTACCAACACCTCTCCTGAACAAGTCATTCAGTTTCTTCATTTATATAATGGGATGAGGATTAACTATAATACAAGGTTATTAGGAGGCTTCACAAAAAATAAACATTTAAGAACCTTCGTGTAGGGCCTAGCATACCGTAAGTGTTTCATAGTTCCTTTTGTTTTCCTTTTCTGAAAGTGCAGTGGAAGCACTGAGGAAGAGACGGAATTGCTTGGTGGAGGCTATACAGTAGCTTCAGGGATTTGATCTGACAATGTCTTCCTTATGTATAAGATTCGAACTATTGATGTTATTTCCTTGTAGAAGGAATTCCCTTGGATTAAAAAAGGGTCTTAGAATTGATATGCTTTGCTTCTCTGCATTTCCCATAATCTTGGTGGGAGGGAGTGCTGGCTCTTGTCTTTTCAGGCAAGGTCACATTTGAGTTGCAAGTTTGTACAGAGGTTGTTCCAGAAGAAGCAGTTTCCACTGGAGTCTGGACTTTGCTGATTTGGTTTGAGCCTTTATAGCAAGCCATCACTTTTCTACCCCCTACCCTCAAACCCTTCAATAATTGTTAGTTATGGCTTTGAAAACATGTACTCAGCTTGACTCCTGTTCCGGATCAGTTGTAAATTCTCTTAGGAGGTGGAACAAAGCATGTTCACTTGGGTTAATCAGGTATTTAAGTGTTGACCTTTCTTAGTGAAAACCTGATTTCCTCTCATGCCTGAGTAACTCTAGCAAGCCAAGAGCCCTGTTCTCAGGCATTCCTGGAACTGCTGGAAGTTGTGTCAGGTTTGCCTGCCCTTGTCAGATGTGCACAAAGGCCAGTGAGATTTATCTATCTACCCCTCCCTCACCAAGATTGTCCAGACCTCTTCCTTTTTTTTTTCTTTTAACTTTTATGTTATTGTATTTTTTTCTACCTTTATTTTGTTTATATTTATGTGGTGCTGAGGATCTGAACTCAATGCCTCACGTGTGCTAGGCAAGTGCTCTACCACTGAGCTAAGCCCCAGCCCCCACTGAGCTACAGCTCCCGCCCCTCTTCATTTTATTCTATGGTATTTAAACACTGGGAAGACCACTTTTCTTTCTCTGGTCAGCATTTTAATCTTTGGAGTGTTCTCTTCTCATTTAATTTCGGGGGAAAGAGTGAGCATGGAGGAATTGTTTGGTGATAGGGCTTCTTGCTTATGAACTAAACATACTTGGCAAGAAGTGCGTAAAGAACACATTCCTGATGGCCAGGCACTATCGTGTGTGCCTGTAGTTGCAGCAATTCAGGAGGTTGGGGCAGGAGGAATGCAAATTTGAGGCCAGCCTCAGCAGTTTAGTGAGACCCTCAGCAATGTGGCAAGACCCTATCCCAAAATAAAAAATAAAAAAGGCTGAGGATGTAGCTCAGTGGTAGAGCACCACTGAGTTCAATCCCCAGCACCAACCAATCAACCAATCAACCAACAACAAATGAACAAAAACATGTTCCCTGATGACAGTGATCAAGCATTGGGTAAGTTAGAGTTGGTGTGGGGTTTAAATGGGCTTGGTGCTCTCTAGGAGTGGAATCAGCAAGTGTCCTGGCTATGTCCTCAGTGCTCTTTTGGGAGCTGAGCATTGCCAGAGAGGAGGTCTCAAATGTGGGGCAGGGAGAAGGGGAAGGAGGAGTGTTAATGAAATAAGAGACAAAAGGGGACAAAAGGAACTTTGCTGAGTTGTTGCTCTATGCTGGGTGCTTGACTTGAATTATTTTCTTTAATCTTCATGATAACCTTGTGAAGTAGCTATCGTTAGTCTTGTAGGTGATCAAACTGAAGATCAGAGAGGTTAAGCAACTTTCCCAAGATCACAAAACTAGCAAATGATAATAATAATAATTATCATTTATTAGATCCCTGGAAGACACATATAAAGCCTTTATTTTATTTTTTTAATTTTTAATTTTTTTTAGTTGTAGATGGACACACAATATCTTTATTTATTTTTATGTGGTGCTGAGGATCGAACCCAGTGCCTCACGCATGCAAGGCAAGCGCTCTACCACTGAGCTACAATCCCAGGCCTAAAGCTTTTATTTTTTTATTTTATTTTATTTTATTTTTTAAATTTTATTTATTTTTTTAGTTGTAGGTGGACAGAATATCTTTATTTTATTTTTATGTGGTGCTGAGGATCGAACCCAGTGCCTCACGTGTGCTAGGCGAGCACGCTACCACTGCGCCACAATCCCAGCCCTAAAGCTTTTATTTTTAATCCTACAAAAGAGCATTATTATTTTTTGCATTGGAATTAGCTTTTGCTTGCAGAAGGTCACTCATCTCGCAGTGTCAGTGTAGGGATTTGATTAAAAAACTTGTTCTTTTGATGCTGATGTCATTCTGCAAATGGAGGTGCTGGGATTCAAATAGGCATGAGAACAGGGCACCTGTCTTGCTTTTCTTTGTATCCCCATAACTTCTGACAGTGCCTACTACTTTGTTAGTGCCCAATATGTTTGCTGTGAAATCTAGTTCTGCTGTCCTTTATAGCGCATGTCATCTATAATGGCTCCCTATTGCCAGCTGCATCCTGCTCCAGCTTCTCAGCTGCCTGTCTTCTCTGCACAGTTTGCATTATCCTACCTATCCTTTGTGACTTTTCTTGACTCCCTAACACGTAGCATCTATCCCACATTATTATCTCCTGCTTCTTCACCCCCTTTTCCCTGGCTACATACTTTTGCTGTTGCTCTCCACTACCCTCCAGTCCGTTCTTTTCTCTGTAGTTTCTCTAATCCCAGAGACTTCCCTTTCCAGACTGTAATTTTCTTAGTCTGTACCATGTAATCTGGCACCTAATTATCTACTGTTTTACTTTCTTTCTGTTGGTTACGTGAACATTAATCTTCTCCCCAGCCATCTGATGGTAGTCATATCATAATGACCCCTCAGATAGGTTTGTGCTTGGAACTTTACAAAGCACCCTCTTTTGCTCACCACACCCACAGCAACTCTGTGTGGTATGACAGAAGGGGATTGTTAACCTTCCTATCATAGCAGAGAAAACAAGTGTAAAGAAGGCAGGTGACTTCCCATATCTAATTAGAGGCAGAACTGGGACTAAATCTCAGGGCTGCTGCTTTCTGTTTTAGTGTTTTGTCTGCAGTCTCTTCCACATTTGTGTTTTTCTCTGCCTTTCCCCCTCCTGCCTTCAAAGTCCATTTAAGGCAGAAAATCTACCCTATAGGTTTTCAGGAGACTTGGTTTGTGATCCAGGGAATGGCAGAGTAGTCCTGATAGCAATCAGGTACCTCTCAGTGGTGTCAGTGTTCTGCATTACCATTGTCTATGAGAGGTTCTGCCCTCATGCTACTAGAATTAATGTTGAACTAAGAAGCATTGGATTATTCTGAATGGTCAGAGAACTTTCTCCTGGAGATCCAGGAAATACAGCAGAATGTGTGGCTGCTGGACAGTTTCATGTTGTGGCAATGGCACAAGCTTGGAAGCAGTCAGACCAGGTATGAAACCTGGCTTTTCTGTTGTTTATTAGCTTCATGATCCTGGGTAAATCATTAATCTCTCTTAGCTTTAGAGCTGTTATGAGAGTGAATTTAAGGGCCTTGTTGGTTTTTCTTTAGTATTTTTTTAGTTGTTGATGGACCTTTTTTTTAAAAAAATTATTTTTTCTGTAGTTGTAGGTGGATGGCATGCCTTTATTTTATTTATTTTTGGATGTGGTGCTGAGGATCAAACCCAGTGCCTCACACATGTGAGGCAGGCGCTCTGCCACTGAGCCACCACCCCAGCCCCTTGATGGACCTTTATTTTATTTATTTTTATGTGGTGCTGAGAATCGAACACAGTGCCTCACGCATGGTAGGCAAGTGCTCTACCCCTGTGCTACAACCCCAGCCCACTTGTTGTTGGTTTTTATTGTCAATATAATATTACTTTAAATATAGGATTCCTGAGGGGCATGAGAGGCTCAGTTGTGCCTCTGACCTTTGCAGGTTTCTCCTTACGTTTTGACTTCTGAGCATCAGTGACCAGATACTACCTTGGAGCCTGTTGACTGATAGGGGCTGAATTTTAATGCTGTACCCACAGTCTGTAGTTTCCAGGTTTCCAGTGCCTTCTGAGGGCAATGAAAACAGCTTTTAGACAGCAGGGGTGTGGTTTCAGTGTCAAACTTGGGACACTGAAATTCTTGTTTCTCTGAAGGACTTTGATTTTAGGAATTGTTGCTTCTAAAAGTTACTTCTGGAATTGTTACTTCTGGAAAGTCAAGAATCTAGTTGTTATTGAGAGATTTTAGTTATTTCAGAAACTGGATATGGCTCCAAAACTGTTTTTAAATACTTATCTATTCTTCCTGAATCTCCACACCTCTCCAAAAGAAAAATAACCAGACCATTGTGTGATAGTGGAATCTTTGGCATCCAGCTTTCTGCTAGTGCCACTATAAACTGCTGCTTCGAGAGGCCAGTCAGCACCTTTTCCATACTCCCCAACCATGACTTGGTTTGTGTTGTAAGGACCACGTGGATCCTATTTTAAAGGGAGCTTCCTTTCTCATTGGGGGATTTTAGACTGCTTAACACCTAAGAAATGACTATATAATCTGACCAAGGAGGAACATAACTCATTGCTAAAATGGCAAGTTTGTTGGCTGCAGGGTGAGAGGATAGACTTCCTGGGGAGGCAGGAAGGGACCTCTAGATGAGGAAACATTAATGACTTTTAAGTTTTTCCTTTTAGAGTATGGTACCATTGACCATTAATTTTTTTTTAATTGAGTTGAAAGTTACAGGATATATAATGAATCGTCTTAAAGTGCACAATTCTATGGCATTTAGAATACTCATAATGGTGTGCAACTGTCACTTCCGTCTAATTCAAAACTATTTTCATAATTCCAAAGAAAACCCATACCTATTAAATAGTTACTTCTCATTTTCCTCTTTTCCTTTCCCTTGGCAGCCATCATTCTGCATTCTGTCTTTATGGATTTACCTATTCTGGATATTTTATATAGATGGAAACATACAATATATGACTGTGTCCTTTCTTTAGCTTGACATTGTTTCCTTTCCTCCCCCCCTTCTCCCCCCTCTCCCTCCTCCTCCTCCTTTTCCTCCTCCTCCTCCTCTTTTGTGTATCGTACTGGGAGTGGAACTCCCAGACTTGTGAAAACTAGGCAACTGCTCTACCACTGAGCTGCATCCCCAGTCCTTAGCATAATGTTTTGTAGGTTCATCTGGGTTGTAGCATATATTAGTAATTAATTCCTTAAAAACATTTTTTTTTGGTACTGGAAATTGAACCCGGGGGCTCTTTACCACTAAGCTACACCCCCAGCTCTTTTTTTTTGTACTGGAGATTGAACTCAGGGGCACTTGACCACTGAGCCACATCCCCAGTCCTATTTTGTGTTTTATGTAGAGACAGGGTCTCCTGAGTTGCTTAGCGCCTCGCCATTGCTGAGGCTGGCTTTGAACTCGCGATTCTCCTGTCTCAGCCTCCCTAAGTGCTGGGATTACAGGCTCTTTTTATTTTAATTTATTTTTTATTTTTTATTTTGAGATAGGGTATAATTAAGTTTCAGGACTAGCCTTGAAATTGTGATCCTCCTGCCTCAGCCTCCTGAGTGGCTGGGATTACAGGTGTGTACCACCACACCCAGCTCTTCATTCCTTTTTATGGCTGGAAAATATTGATATATATATGTGTGTGTCCATATATATATCCTATGAAATATTTATATGTATATAAATATATATCATATTTATATATAATCACATATATATCATTGGAGATATATATTATATATATATATACACACATTTTATATATATTACAATTTGTCATCCATCCATTGATGGCCATTTGGGTTGTTTCCACATTTTGGCTATTGTAAATGTGCTACTAAGAGTATGTTTGTAGCCACGTATGGTGGTGCATGCCTATAATTCCAGCTACCTGAGAGGCTGAGGCAGGAGAATCTCAACTTTGAGATCAGCCTCAGGATCTTAGCAAGACAATGTCTCAAAATAAAAAGGGCTGGGGATTGTAGTTTAGCAGTAGAGCTCCCCTGGGTTCAATCCCCAATACCACAAAAACTAAAACAGGTAAGCACTATACCACTGCTCCTCTTTTCTCCATATCTTCCCCTGCGCTTGTAATTTTTTGTCTTTTTGATAATAGCCAGTCTTAACTGGAGTAAGACGATATCTTTTTGTGATTTTGATTTGCATTTCTCTGAGATATATCCCAGCCCCATGCTTTTTTTTTATTTTTAAAATCAGCATTAGGAATTTATTTTTTACATTGACACATAAAAATTGTACATAGTTATGGGTTACCATGTGATGGTTCAATACACGTATACATTTGTATAATGTTTAATTCAGAGTAAGCCTCTCTAGCTTCTTAAACATTTATGGTTTTCTTGTGACAAAAACTTTAAAATCCTTTCTTGTAGCTTTTTTGATATATACAGTGCATTATTGGTATCTATAGTCATCCTACTGTACAGTAGAACACCAGAACTTACTTCTCCTATCTAACTATAACCTAGTACCAATTGACTAACTGTTCTCCCTACCCCTTATTTCCCTAGTCTTTGATAACCAGTACTCTACTCTCAAATTCTCTGAGGTCAACTTTTTAAGAATTCACATATTACTAATGCATGCAATATTTGTCTTTCTGTGCCTGGATTATTTCACTTAACATAATGACTACCAGTTCTATCCATGTTGCAATACCAGGATTTCATCCTTTTAATGGCTGAATGGTATTCCACCATGTGTATGGACCACATTTTCTTTATTCATCCATCAGTTGATGGATACCTAAGTAGTTTCCATTTCTTGGCCATTGTGAATAGTGCTGCAATGAACATGGGAGTACAGATGTCTCTCTGACATACTAACTTTATTTCCTTTGGATATGAACTACATTTCCATCAATAGTGGTGAAATAATGATTCCACACTGCTCATCTTTTTCCATATCTTCCTCAGCGCTTGTTATTTTTTTATCTTTTTGATAATAGCCAGTCTTACTGGAGTAAGGTAATATCTTTTTCTGGTTTTGATTTGCATTTCTCTGATGAATTGTGATGTTGAACATTTTTTCATACGTCTGTTGGCCATTTGTTATCTTCTTTTTTTTTTAAATTTTTTTTTAGGTGTAGATGGACACAATATCTTTATTTATTTATTTTTATGTGGTGCTGAGGATCGAACCCAGTGCCTCACGCATGCAAGGCAAGCGCTCGACCACTGAGCTACAATCCCAGCCCCTGTTATCTTCTTTTGAGAAGTGCTTGTGTAGGTCTATTGTCCTCCTTTTTGTTTTTTTTTTGGACAGGGGATTGAACCCAGGGGAACTTAACTACTGAACAAGATCCCCAGCAATTTTTTTTTTTTTAAATATTTTTTTAGTTGTAGATGGACACAATGTCTTTATTTCATTGCTTTGTATGTGGTGCTGAGGATCAAACCCAGGGCCTCATGCATGCGAGGCAAGCCCTCCACCGCTGAGCCACAATCCCAGCCCCCAGCACTTTTAATTTTTATTCTGAAAAAGGATTTCACTAAGTTGCTTAGGGCCTTACTAAGTTGCTGAGGCTGGCCTTGAACTTGCAATCCTCCTGCCTCAACCTCTGAATTGCTGGGATTATAAGTGTCCACCATTTTTTATTGGGTTATTGCCCATTTTTTAACTGGGTTATTTGTGTGTGTGTGTGTGTTTTCCTATGCTGATTCGTTTAAGTTCCTTAGATAGTTTAACTATTACCCTTGTCACAGTAAAGTTTGAAAATATTTTCTCCCATTCTGCAGATTGTGTTTTCCCTTTATTGATTATCTCCTTTGCTATGCAGAAGCTTTTTAGTTTAATGCAATACTATTTGTCTATTTTTGCTTTTGTTTCCTGTGCTTTTGGGGCCTCATTGTGGTTTTGATGTGTATTTCCCTGATGACTAATGGTGTTGGTTATCTTTTCTTAAGCTTTTTGGCCACTTGTGTATCTTCTTTGGAGAAATGCCTATTGACGTTATTTTGTCCATTTTTAGTTGTGTTGTCTTTTTGTTGTTGAAGTGTAAGAGTTCTTTATATTTCTATATACTAGAAATTTGTGTGTATGTGTTTTGTGGTGTCCAGGACTGAACCCAGGAATGCTCTACCATGGAGCTATATCCCTAGCCCTTTTATTTTTTGAGACAGGTCTCACTAAGTTGCTGAAGCTGACCTTGAATTTGGATCCTTCTGCCTCAACTTCTTGAGTTTCTGAGATTATAGGAATTGCCACTGATTGTACCCAGCTACATTAATTTTTATTTATTTTTACCTGTGCCTTGTAATTAAATATGATGGTGGGATCCACTGTTACCTTTTTGTACCTGCACAGGATATAACAACATAATTTGGTCAATATTGTTCCCTAGACATAAGTTATTTTTGAAAATATAATTGCAGGGTAAAATTTTCTTGACTCAAAATCACTTACCAGTCTTTAAATGTATGTAATTCTTTCATGTTTCTTATTTTATGCTCATGATTTTCTGGAGCATCCTTCCCTTTTTTCACTGGTGGTGAAATTATAATTGTTCTTAAGGCACAGGTCAAATGTCATCTTCTGTGGGAATCACTTTCTCCTCCTTCCACACTGGTTAGATGCTTCTGTTGATAAATATCCCTATGGTGAAACACTTTTTTATTGTCTCTCTGAAATGTCTAGGTATGTTTTGAGAGACAAGAATCACATTTGATTCATTTCTGTCCTTAGTGTCTAGTATATGACCTTTCATGTAATTGATGTTAAAATAAATGCTAAATGAAACTCAAGCATAGACTAGAATTTTGAGCCTAGGCTAAAGGTTTACTTGGCAGTAATGGTTTGGAGAGGATTAGTTGGGGGCTGCACTAGAATTATCCACATAATTAATATTTGAGGCCCTACTATATGCCAGGAACTCTGCTAACTAAATGGTATTCAATATAATAGTTCATACTGTCTTGTATTCAAGTAGGGAAGATAGACAATAAACAAATAGATGTAATATAACATAATGTTAGGTAAGTTTCTTGAAACAAAATAAAGTAGGCAAAGTTTTCGAGAGCGATGGGGATGATATTTTAGGTAGAGTGGTAAGGGAAGGTCTCTCATTGGTTGGGTCTTCCAGTCAATTCACAGGGGCCTGTACAAGGAATGAGAAGATCTGGGTATTCTGTTGCTGTACCTATGTAACTTAGTAAATTTACTTAAAATTTTAAGGTTGGAGATATTTTGCCTATAAAATGGGTTGCAGGAATCCTTGCCTTGGTATTGTGCGGAGCATTGTAAAGATTCATTGAGTTAATGCACATTGAAAATGCTTTTAAAAAAAATTAAAATTCTTGGGCTGGAGCGATGGCTTAGTGGTAGAGTGCCTGCCCCGCATGTGTGAGTCACTGGGTTCGATCCTCAGCACCACATAAAAATAAATAAATAAAATAAAGATACCATGCCCATCTATAACTAAAAAAAAAACAAAAACATTTAAAAAAAAATTAAAATTCTTTTTAGTTACACATGACAGTAAAATGTATTTTGACATATTATACATACATGGAGTTTAACTTCCAATTCTTGTGGTTTTATGTGATGTGGGGTTGCACTCACTGGTCATGTATTCATATACCAACATAGGAAAGTTATATCTGATTTATTCTACTGTCTGAAAATGCTTTGTTAACTGGTGAGTACCAGGATGCTTTGTTTTCCCTTTCCCAAATTGAGATGATGAGTGAGCAATGTGAGAACCAGCCAGATTTTTTTCAGCACCTTGAAGGCAAAAGGAGCTGACTTCTACTAGAAATTCTCATATAAACCTGTCTGGGTTTATACTGATTGATGCAGCACTCATTAAGGGGCTGAGAGTGAAACTCATGCCTCAATTATGGCTCCATGTAAATTGGCAAAAGGGCATAACTTTGGGAGTTCGGGGCCTGTTGTGTTTAGTGCCCAGGAGGGAAAATGTGAAGACCACTTTTCACTCTTTCTTTCAGGTGAGCCTAATTTTTTGCTATGTCTAAACCTAACCTAGGGATTAAATAATCAGCATTTCTCTAGAAATAGATTGAGCCAGGTTGCTTTCAGTTCTGCTCTTTTTTTTTCTTTTTCGGTACTGGGGATTAAACTCAGGGGCACTCAACCACTGAGCCACATCCCTAGCCCTATTTTGTATTTTATTTAGAGACAGAATCTCACTGGGTTACTTAGTGCCTTGCATTACTGAGGCTAGCTTTGAACTCGTGATCCTCCTGCCTCAGCATCCTGAGCCGCTGGGATTATGGGCATGCACTACCATGCCCGGCTGAGTTCTGCTCTTTGTGTGGCACTGTGGGCCATAAAAGAAACTAAATTGGGTCTCTACTCTTGTCTTTGGGGTACTTACTAATCAGGTAATTCCTTACCTAGTTAAAGAACACCTAAATATAAAATGATGTGTTAAAGCAAGACAAAGGAGAGATTAGTGTGTGCTGGAGTCATTCAGGAAGATGTTCTGAAGGAGATGTTCTTGAGTGGGATCTGTGTACAGAATGGATTTACATTGGTAATTCTTTTTCATGCTTTTTGTTCTTTTCAGTAATAGGGATTGAACTCAGGAGTAATCTACCACTAAACTACGTCCCCAACCTTTATTATTATTATTATTGTTGTTGTTGTTGTTGTTTATTTTGACACTGGGTCATGCTAAGTTACCTTGTGATCGTCCTAGTTGGAATTACTGGTGTGCTAACTTTGTCTGGATGAGCCTGGCTTTTCATTTCTCTTTAATGAAGTCTTATCTTTTCCCCCTCTACATCCACTTGTGACCACTACAGTTTTGAAGTACTTTGTCTCCTTATCTAGACCTTACTTTTGGCATTTTATCTTTATTACAATCATTTGTGTGTAATAAAGAGCTTAAACAGGTGTAAACTTTCTGAGTTTAAATCTTGGCTCTACTGGCTAGCTGTGACCTTATGGAAGTAATTTACCTTCTAAAAACTTCTGTATTTCCATCTATAAAATAGAAGTAATAATAGGATTGTTAGAGCCAGGGATGGTAGCTCATGCCTGTAATCCCAGTGGTTCAGGAGACTGAGACAGGAGGATTGTGAGTTTAAAGCCAGCCTTAGCAAAGCACTAAGCAACTCAGTGAGACCCTAAATAAAATGCAGAATAGGGCTGGGGATGTGGATCAGTGGTCTAGTGTTCCGAGTTCAATCTCTGGTACCCCCCTCCAAAAAAAAAAAGCACAAAAGAATTCAAATGTTTTAAAGGTAATTTAGCTTCAAAACAAAAATAGATCATGTGATCTACCTATTTTCCTTCTAAGTGTATACCCATGATAATTTTTTTTTTTTTTTTTTGGCACTGGTAATTGAACTCAGGGGTACTAGACCACTGAGCCACATCCCCAGCCCTATTTTGTGTTTTATGTAGAGACAGGGTCTCACTGAATTGCTTAGTGCCTCGCTGTTGCTGAGGCTGGCTTTGAACTCGCGATTCTCCTGTCTCAGCCTCCCAAAGTGCTGGGATTACAGGCATGTGCCACCGTGCCTAGCTTACCCATGATAATTGAAAACATGCACACATAATCTTGTACAGAAATGTTCATAATAGCATTTTTCATAATACATAGAGAAACAACCTAAATGTTCAACCTAATGTAACCTAATTACTGATCAGTCACCTAATCAGTAAATTAAAATGTGGCAGATTCATGTAATGGAATATTAATTAGTCATAAAATGGTATGAAATTCTGATAAATACTATAACATGGCTGAACCTCACAACATGCTAATTGAAAAGGTCATATATCTTATGATTCCATTTGTATGAAATGTCCAGAATAGGCAAATCAATAGAGACAAAATGTAGATTAGTGCTTGCCAGGGTCTGGGGCAAGGGAGGTAATGCGAGGTGACTGCTAATGTATGGAGTTTCTTCTGGAATGATAAAAATGTCCTTAAATTAGAATGTGGTGATGATTGTACAGATTGAAGACCAATGAATTATACAGTCTAAAAAGATGGATTATATAGATTATATATCAATTTGTGTGGCTGGGTACTTTATAAGTAAAAAGATTTTTTTGGCTTATGATGTGGATGCCTGGAAAGTCCAAACAGCATGGCACAAGTTACTGGTGAGGTCTCCCTTGGGTACATTGCAGCATGGTAAGAGAAACAAAGAGAAGGCTATATGCAGAAGAGACCAAGCTCCTGGGATGTCCTTGCTTTATAATAGCCCACTCTTGGGAGAACTAATTCACTCCTGTGAGATCCAGCCCACTCCCTAAGATCAGCATTTAACATTTATGAGGGTAAAACCACATGACCTTAATTAATTACACTAGAATTTTTTTGTTTGTTTTGGTTCTGGGAACTGAATCAAGGGCCTTGCATAAGCCATGCAGGTGGTTTACCATTGAACTACATCCTTATCCCCCCCTTTTTTAAAAAAAATATTTTTATTAGTTGTAGATGGACACAATATCTTTATTTTTATGTGGTGCTGAGGATCGAACCCAGTGCCTCACACGTGCAAGGCAAGCGCTCTACCACTGAGCCAAAATCCCAGCCCTCCCTATCCCTTTTTATTTTATCATGAGACGGTCTCATTAAGTTGCCAGACTGGTTTTGCATTTGTGATCCTCTTGCCTCAGCCTCCTGAGTAGTTGGCATTAAAGGCTAGTGCCACCGTTCCCAACTAGACTGCATGTCTTAAAAAGATTCCACTCTCTCAACACTGCCATACTGGAGACCAAGTTTATAGTACATGAACCTTTAGGGTCAAACCATATGTAAAACATAGTAGTATGTGAATTAAAGCTCAATTTAAACAAAGATAATTTGGATCTGCTGAGATCTATAGAAAATTACTATTTATTTTCTTAGTAGAATTCTCTTCCCAGGACTTTATTTATTTATTTTGGTGCTGGCTATTGAACTCAAGGGTACTTGACCACTGAGCCACATCCCTAGCCCTATTTTGTGTTTAATTTAGAGACAGGGTCTCACTGAGGTGCTTAGCACCTCGCCATTGCTGAGACTGGCATTAAAGTTGTGATTCTTCTGTCTCAGCCTCCCAAAGTGCTGGGATTACAGGCGTGCATCACCACACCTGGCTCTTCTCAGGACTTTAGCCTACGAAGTTGAGGACTTCTGGACTGTATTCCAGTTTTAGATGCGAGCTTGAACATGATCTTAGTTATGGGCCCCTGGTGAGTGGGTTGATGAAAGATTTACATTGCAGCTTTCATGTAAGAGAATTCTCCACCCCGCTTTGGCTAAGGATTGGCATGGATGTGTCACTTCCCTAGTTTGGGGGATATAGGATGTGAAGAATGGGTTGTTATTTCAGATCTGATGATATCTTGAATATCATAAAATTGTAGGCCAAATATGAACTCTTTATGGAGCATTCCCTGGGAACCAGCTGAGGACCTAGAGAGAGAACAATCAGCTGAGAGATACAAGTGACAGACATTCTTTTTTTTTTGATATGGGTTTTGCTATGTAGTCTAGGCTGGCCTTTTGCTCCTGTGACTCAAGTGATCTCTCACTTGGCTTCCTGGGTAGCTGGGACTATAGGCATGTAACACAGTGCCCTCCTGACAGATATTCTTTTCACCTTTTCGTAGATGAGCAATTAAAAGCTTGAGGGGAATAGATTTTTCTTTTCTCTCTGTCAGTAGGTGCTGGTGGACTTCCTTATGGCCGGTATTGTGTTTTGTGCTACAAGAAGAGAGACTTGGATCATATACTTAAGGAGTTCCTAAACACCCAGGAGGCAAAATAAACATGTAGAATGACAGGAATCCAAGGGCTAGTTCACATAGGATTGTGCACAGTCAGAGAACGAGAGATGACAGTGAGTTCAGTAATAAGAGAGGAAGCCTGGGAAACCCAGCCTTGGTGCAGGCCTCTAGGGAGAAAAGGCAAGATACTGTGCATGCGTGTGTTTGTGTGTTTGTGTATGTGTGTGTTACTGGGGATTGAACCTAGTGGCACACTTTACCACTGTGCTACATTCTATCCCGAGCCTTTTTTTTTTTAATTTAAAATTTTGAGATAGGTTCTAAATTGCCCAGGCCAGACTTGCAATCCTCTCTGTAGCTGGGATTATAGGTGTGTACCATCTTACCCAGTTTAGGATATGTTTTTGATCTTAAACTTCTTGTCCTATTTCTATATCTGTTCACTTTGTTCTACAACAAACAGACCTTTGAACATATTTTCTGAACCTACCTCTGCACTGTGAAAAGCTGGAAATGTGGACATTATGAAACTTGGACCCTGCCTCTAGAAGTGCTTAATATATTGGGGGAAATAGATCTGTAAACAACTGATTTTAATGGCATGGATCAAGGTGTGTAATAGACATGAGATAAACTTGGTATGTGAGACTGCAGGCTGGCTGACTTTAACATGGGATTCAATACCTTGGATACTGGGTATAGATTCAATACCTTGGATATTGGGTATAGGGCTTGGATAGAGGAACCTGTTAAGATTGTTGCCAGAAGCAGCAGCAAAGGTACAAAATACTACTTTTGGGGTGTGACCTGAACACCTTCAAATTTGTTTTTTTTTTTTTTTTTTGGTACTGGGGATTGAACTCAGGGGCACTCGACCACTGAGCCACATCCCCAGCCCTATTTTGTGTTTTTTATGTAGAGACAGGGTCTCACTGAGTTGCTTAGTGCCTCGCCATTGCTGAGGCTGGCTTTGAACTTGCGATTCTCCTGTCTCAACACCTTCAAATTTGATGTTCTGTGTTTAGGAATCTTTTCCTCCCCATCACTCCTCTGAGCAGCGCTGGGCTGATTGCAGAAGGCCCTTCCCTTCTGCACTTGTTCCTTTGCTGTTTTGGAAAGATGAAGCTTGAGCAGTGCCACAGCTATGCCAGTTGCTATGGGGCCAGAAACAGGTGAGACTTCTACCCTGCTTAAGTTGAGGAGTGAAGGATTTGTCCTTTTTAGCTAGCTTAAGGCTTGCCTTTGCTGTGAAACTGGATAAGTAATCTACATAGCTTTTCATTTGGGTTATTTTCAGCAAAGTGGAATGATTGAGATGCTTTTGTGGGGTTCAAGCTTTTGCTTGATCCTATTTACCAGGATATGTGCCCAGCCATTTCCCGGATCAGCTTTTCCAGACAAACTGTATTAAAAGGAAGGAGCATGTCCCTCTCTGTCAGTGGGCAGTATAGGAAATGTGAAAATGGGTATTTAATTTACTCTTACAATTCAGGTACTATTTGGACATTGCCATATAGTCTTTAAAGCTGTGTTGAGGGACTCATCTGAATCCTTCTTGTTCTTCCTTGTCATCTCAATGGCCAGGCTCTACTATGAGGGTTAGGGAGCTCTGTAAATGTGTAGGCCTTCTGGCTAGAGACTTGATCACTTCTGTAAATACATGCCTCTAGGGCTAGCAAAGCAGAGGGAGTGGCCTTGCTGTACTAGGAAGTGACCCATCTGTGTCTCTTCAGTGGTCATAGTCCCAGAGTGTTCTCAGGAGTTCTCTATTTTTAGTTAGTGCTTACTGTGTGCCAGGCAGCTATGGATAGGTCCTAGGGGTCTATCAGAGATACCTAAGACAAGAGCATTGTTTTACCACTAAAGGTCAATTCATGAAAAAATACTTGTGGTTTAATAAATATTGGTACAAGGAGTAAAGTTTTTTATAGGAACCCAAACAGGGGGTGTGAGAAAGGAGCTTGCCTACTATGTGCCATGTACTGTGTTAAGTGCTTAAACAGACATGTATTTTTTGGTGGGGGTGTTAACCAGGGACTGAACTCAGGGGCACTTGACCACTGAGCCACATCCCCAGCCCTGTTTTGCATTTTATTTATAGACAAGGTCTTAGCACCTCGCTTATTGCTGAGGCTAGCTTTGAACTTGTGATCCTCCTGTCTCAGCCTCCCGAGCCTCTGGGATTACAGGCATGTGCCACTGCGCCCAGCTCAACATTTAAATTTTTTATACAGTCTTCTTAGATGATTAATACTATCAATATCTTATAGATGAACAAAGTAAGAAGCTAAATTGCTTGGTTAAAGTTACTTTCTACTAGCTTTACCTAGGCTCTGTCTTGAGGATCTGGCTTCTTGGCTTGGCAGACACCTAACATGGTACATATGCCTTGGTTTTAGTATTACAGGGGTGAGAAAGCGGGGTGCTGATAACATAGATAAGGATAATATAAGGTGCATAACCTTGAAGAGCTACTGTTCAGCGGGAGATATGTAAACAGGTATTACAGGGTAGTAAATATTAAAGGAACTGTAAAAGCAAGGAGGGACCCACTTATGTTGTGAGAGTTGTGTTGGATAGGGACTTTTACTTTAAAGATATAACTCTTATTCTTCTTTCCATACTTGTAGCTCCTTATTGGAATCTCCCTTACCTTTGACTATGTGTTTTTTTTTTGGTACTGGGGATTGAACTCAGGGGCACTCGACCACTGAGCCACATCCCCAGCCCTATTTTGTGTTTTATGTAGAGACAGGGTCTCACTGAGTTGCTTAGTGCCTCGCCGTTGCTGAGGCTGGCTTTGAACTCGCGATTCTCCTGTCTCAGCCTCCCTAAGTGCTGGGATTACAGGCTTGAGCCACCGCG